>VWYI01046006.1:1826-20596 GCA_013399455.1 Anthoscopus minutus
ACTTCCCGGAAGCTACTGGTTGCCCAAACCAGAGTGTTGCAGATAAAGCTGAAAATGCAGTCTCTACAATATCACTATTTGGCACATTTTGTTTGAATTATTAAATAGAAATGATATATCTAAAGTTATTAGCAAAGTGTTAATGTAATGACTTTAGTCATTATAGACCTTTCTGTGATAAACTGTGCTTCTCTGCAGTTATTAAAGAACACCAGGCTAATGCTGATTTCCAAGTCAGGAAAATTTCACACAAACTCGAAAAATGGGAACAGAAAAAGAATGAATGGGAACAAAATTGGTCTTCTCTTCTGGTAGCAATGGATAAGATTGGTAAAAACATGGATATCTTTCTTTCTTTCTCTGAATACTTTCATCAAACCTGAGTAGAAATCTTAATTATCGGAAATGACAGATATTATTGGTTTTATTGTGAAGCCACTTCCCACAATGCTTCATTGTCATACTCTAAAATGGCTTTACTTTGATGTGAAATATTATAATTCTAAAAGGTCTAAATTACCTAAAATTCAGAGTCTTTCTTTAAAATCTTGTATACTTCGGAGTTTAAAAATCAGCAGTTTAGCTATTTCTCAGCTTAAATAAGGAATCCAGGAAATGCAGATTTTCAGTAATGACTACAAAAATGAGGCTTTTTAAGAAAGTTCTTTTTTTCCAAGGACAGTCAAATGGATAATCTCGGATATCCTTTTTCCTGTTAAGAATAGGGCAGATCACATCAAATGCACAACACTAACACTCTCATCTAACTGCAACAGTTTTAAAGTTAATATTGATTTAGATAAAGAAGAAAGAAGTTGAAGAAAGTCTGTGCCAAATTAAATATCAGTTTATTGTGTCACTTATTATGAATATTAGTATATTAGTGGATTTATTTGACCAGCTAATCTCTGGAATATGCAATTCTTAAGTAATCATTTATTGTTTACATTAATAATTGAATTAGAATGGAGTACAATTGAAATATAATTACCAATTCAAATCAGATTCAAATTTGTAAAAAGTATGCAGAATGTCAATTGTAGCTAATTTGCAAGCATGGCAGGATTTTTAAGGGTTTGGAATTTTATAACATTTCCTTTTCATATTCTGACATATCCAGCAACACAAAATTTTATATTAACAAGTTTCACACCAATAAAAAATGTTCTGTAAAATTACTTAGAATATTTTTTACCATTTTATGTTCTGATTTGACAATTACAGTATAAAATGATTGGCATAAAATTAATTAAAATAGTTACAATTCATTTTAAAATCATAATGATCCATTTTAAATCAGCCTGGTTTGCTGTTAGTCCTTCATAGCATTTTGTGGTATAAATGTCAACATAAAAGTTCTTATTTATCCACAAACTCAGAAATCCAGTTACATGGTGACCACGATTTTCACTTCATTAAGAACATTTTCACTTGTTTTTCTACTTTGTGACATTTTACTCCAGAGCTATCCCCTGAGAATTTTGCTAAGCATCTCTTGATTGAGAAAACAGAAGGAAAACAGAATGTTTGTTCTAAAGGATAAAAACTTAATGCACTAAAGACCTTATTCTCTTCAGACTGTGGCTGAAAGAGTTTATTGATAGTCTCTGTGCCTCCAGTTTTCTTTTAGCAGAGTTAAGAGGACGATGTCTCTTGTTACTGAAAAAATATATACTAATATCACTATTATTGGCACTGTAACTCAGTGAAAAGCTCTACTTCTTAAATTGCAAGAATATAGGTTGTTCTGCAATTATGGGAAATGCTCAGAACCTGTCAGGACCTGTCCTATTGCTTTTCCTGCAGAGAAAAAAGATACAATTTTAATATTGTCAACATTTCCTACTATTCTTGGTTTAGAACCAGAGATTTGTTGCAATATAAGCAGAACAGAATGAACTCCAGCTGCAAAGTTTCCTGATTAAACCATTCCTTTCTGGTTAAAAGTGAGCAGACCTGGTACACACAAACAAGTTGTCACACGTGCCCAAGTCGTATATTGTTCAGTGCATGCATATTGAAGCGAGTATGTGGAAGAATAACCTTATAACACCCTGTATTTATTTCATACAGATGGATCTAGGTACTGTTCCTGTAGCTTATAAAACTGTAGCATTTGACCTTTTGCTCTCCTTTTTTGAGTTACTTGGCTATAACTGTGAATCATCAAATTTATAATAATGTAGATGTGAACTGCCTATCTGGACATAAGCAATTGGTGAAATGAACAAAACCAGCAATGAACAAACTCAGTAATGCTTTCAGAAGAACTTCTTTTGAAACTTCTTCTTAAACTTCTTCTTTTTCCCATATTGATGTTCATTTGAAAAAAAAATAAGTGGAATTACCTTATCCCTTGGCATTTCAAAAAATAGCTGTTGATGCTACAAATTATTGTATCCCTGGAAAAAACGCTATTTTTTATAATTAAAAGAGGAAAGTAGGAATTTTGTTCAAGTTTTTACATCTCTTCTGTAGCTTTGTCTTCTCTGAAGAGGCATACACAAGCTGCTTCCACTGTTGCCTAAATAAAAATCATTAAGGGCTCTATCAACAAAGTAATTGTTTCTGTTAACTAAAGAAGGGCACACTAATATAGCCTCAAACTTACTTTCACTCATGTGAACAGAAATAGCTTGATTTTGATCTGTGGCATTCAGCAACGCTTTTACTAAATATCTCTGCTTGTGAAAACATGCTCTCTAACACCTTATCTCACTTGAAAATTAATAATTTTGAGTGCCAGTATCAGAACACAGCAGAAAAACACATTCTCTAGTATCTACAGTTGTGATGATCTTGGTTGTAATCCTACAGTCACATAAAATGGAGTTACTCCTGCTATAGATAATTATATATTATACCTATTAGAAGGGATGTCAAGGTATTTTTCAAGAATAAAATAGAATAAAGAATTAAATTTTTGAATATTTATTGAATGCAATGAAAAAACTCAGAGAAAAATGTACATTTTTTCTGAAATTGTGTTGAAAGTTTTGAGAAGCAACTACAAATCATAAAATATCCTTGTCGTTAAACAAACAGAAGCACAAAATCAAGTTCATATTTAAAATATGATGACAATTCAATTTATAATAGATTTGGGTATACAGACAGTGAAATTCCATCAGAAGTCCAATCCTTACCCAGACCAAAATCAATTTAAAATGGGATTTAAATTTGCAGTGTTTTAACAGTGGTTAATTTAAATTTGCATTCTGTTTGCTGGTTTCAATGTAGAATTCTATACCAGACAGTTGAATTGCAGTTCTTAGAGCTGAGTCTCTTCATGTAGAACTCACAGCAGGAACATGTTAATTCTTCCCTTTGGAAATCCTAACATTCACCACGGGTCAGACATACAAAATTGCAGAGATTCTTCTATCAATGTCAGCAACACTTTTTTCTCCCTTAAACTCCAAATGGCTTGCTTATTTAAAAATATGCATGAAGGAAAAAAGTAAGTGTTGATAATTATAGTAATAATAATAATATCACAACTGTAGCAGATTTATGAGGCTTTATCCTAAAATGAAAGCAGTAACTTCTGTTATTGCCTGTTAGGATATGTAACTGTGAACATGATTTGCTTATTTGGCAATAGACAGGTGAGGAGAATCTCAGCCCTACAATGCCCTTACTACCTGTCCTTTCAGAAGGAAAATAGTTAATTTTCTTAGTAGCTGTCAAGGTCAGAAGAAAATAGATAACACATTGATATTTTTGTTGTTGCTAAGTAGTATTTACCCTAATTCAAGGACTTTTCACTTTCCCATGATTTTCTAATGAGGAGCAGCAGAAAAAGCTGGGAGTAGTGGACCATGGCCAGGACAGGTGACTCAAACTGGCCAAAGGAATATTCCATAGCACAGACATCATATCCAGCATATAGACTGGGGAAGTTACCCAGAAGGGTGCTGATGATTGCTTAGGGTCAGACAGGGTATCATTCAGCAGGTGGTGATCCTTTATATCAGGCATCATTTGTTTTCTTTGGGTTCTGTCACACTCTCCCCCTTCCCTTAAAATCATCATCATCATCATCATCATCATTTCAATCAATAAATTGTTCTTATCTCAACCTTCAAGGTTTACCTTTTCTCTCCAATTCTTGTGCCCATGGGGTATGAGCAGGGAGGGAGCGAGTGAGCAGCTGCATGGTACTCCGTAGAGTTTGTTTTGCTTGTGTTGGTACTTAGAAAGTTATTTCCCTTCTTATCTAGACATGTGAGCCTTTTAATCTTATTTTGTCACTACAGAAGGTGTGAAAAGGAAGGATCTAGTTTAATGTAGTTTAACAAATCTGGGAAAGTGGAGTGGAAATGGAAGGGTAGAAAGGGTTAATACAAGTTGAACAAGCTGCAGTCAGTACCCTTGTCTCTCAACAGCTATGGCTTCATCAAGATTTTTGTTCTGCCTTCTTGTTAAACTTCTCTGGTTCTTTCTATATAACCTTTCTTTGTGTTCTCTGTGTTTGGAGGGTACATGATTGTCTTGGTTTTAAAAGACAGGTGTCTGCTAAGGAAGGCAGGAACTTCCCTTGAAATGTAAAAATGTAAACCCTCCTCCCCTCTGAATTATTATAATTTTGAAATCAAGGGGCTCTCAGGAAAAGGCATGGGAATAGGACTAACAATTCTTTAGTAGGAAAACTGAAATTAAAATGCAGTAGTACAAAAAAACCCAAACAAACCACTGACAAAGTCAGAATACAGCCTGACACCCTGTTGGTCTGGGTGTTGGCAGCAGTCCGATTAAGTGGTGGCAGCAGTCTTCCTGGAGTGACAGATGTGGCTCTGTTCAAGCAGCAATCTTGTAGAAAGGTGTAGTTTTTTTCTGAAGGTCCAGTAGTGGTGTAGATGGGTCTGGTCTTCTGGGAATCCAATGGGGAAAGGCTGCCTCCAGTGTTCCGATTCTATCCAGGTAGGAATGCTTGGCTCCTCCCCCTGGGTGGAGCAGCTCACAATAAGGTGATGTCATTTTCAGTCATGCAGTGAGACTCAATGGCCCATTAACAGAAGAGATCCCCCTAGAGGGAGGATGGAAGAGATAAGGAACACTGGCATACCTGGTTTAACACATGGTAGTAGAACACATACTTTTAGTTACGTCTTTCATTGCAACTTAAGACAATGATTCACAACTGAAGTTGGACTCTCCAGTGGGTGGAAGGAGACACACATTTTCCCAAACTGAGCTCTTGTCTTAGGACTAATGCAAAGACTGAGTCTAGGACCTAATGATGAGTATTTGGCAGTCTTAGAGCAAATATTAAGACCAAAAAATATGCAAATGTGGGTGTGCTTGTGGATGAAGGAGATCCATTTGTGTGCCAGTAATGAACCTCCATCCCAATGGAGGGAACCTCCATCCCAGATGAAAATAGGATTGGGATTAGGCCTCTTGTGCTCATATGTTATGAGAGTGTTGTTGGTGCTTACCTGGGTGCTGGTAAAGGTACTGTATCCTGTTTTACTTATCAGCATGTCTGATGTGCAGGCTTGTGTGTACTTTTGGAGCTCACTTCACTACTGGCCCAATGGAAGATTCACAGGATCCATCTTAACAGTTTCACTAGACTGTCTATTATAATGAGAAACAACTGAAACTAAATTTGCTCAGTAGCATAACTTCACTGTTCTAGGCACATTTGTATTGGCTGCTGGTTTTAAAAATAAAGTCTTAGTTAAAGTTATTGTATTCTGAACTATATTTCACCAAGAAGTCAATGTTATGCTTTTTCAAAAGGTTGATTTTGGCATTCCCATCTCTACAAATACCTGGAGCTACCAGCTATATTAAACCTATGCAGTGTGATTGGGTTTTTTACACTTAAGAAACTCAAAACTCTGCGAACAGCTGCCAGAAGTTAAAGCAATCAAATAAAGAAAAAGGTATTTATAGCTCAAAAAAATCCACAATAATTTTATTTCAACAGCAAAATATCTAAGTAAAAAAAAAAAACAATCAAGAAAACAATCAAACAAACCAGGTAGCATTGTAACAATTTTAAACTCATTTGAAATTATAATTTCCTCTCAAAAACCATTATCATGGAGATCCTCTTATAAAGCCACCAAGGTGTGTTTTTTACAGCTTCTAGTAAGTAGTAAGTAATAGTACACCAAATGTTGACCCAAATAATTATTGAAGAGTAAGATATTAAAACTTCTGGGATGGATAAAAGTCAAACTAGAAGTTCTTTATTAAATCAGTATTAATAGTGGTCACTTCACATACAAAACTGAGCTAATCTAAATTACTACATAGATACTCCAGCAGCTTGTTAGAGCTGGTCCAGTGAGGGTCCCTGACTCTCAATCTGCATGCAGCAGAGCAAACCCCACCTTGCATTTCTTTGAGAAGCTCTTACACCATTCCTCTTAGCAGTGGAGTTTGGCCTCAGCCGGCTGGACCTTGCTTGTGGCAGCACAGCTTCCTTGCTGCTATGCAATGCTTTTACTTGGTGAAACTGTTATGACTTTTAACATTATATAATAGATGTTTAATCATTTGTCTACACTATCACTGAAATTCAGATAGGCAAAATCTAGCAGTATGACAGCTCTTACATTTTCAAAGATATTTAAACATAAAGGAGTAGTGAGTAAGATGGTGGGCAGGCTCTCCTTGTAGGTGCAGCACAGCATAAAATAATGCTGTATAATTTTTAATACTGTCTTGTGTACTTTTCAGATTCCTTCTTTAATCAAAAATATCATTAAATACAAAACATATTCTAACAGAAAAACAAAAATACATTTCCTTTAAAAAGACAACACAGAGGTATTTGCAAACTAAACCTTCAGGTTTTTTTAAATGGTGACACTTGATTGTTAAAAGTTATGAAGTACAAATGATTCCCCTTGCTTTTTGTCTATCGCTTTTTGTGATATAAAATGTTTATAGAGAGAATTTCCCCTTTTTTCTTAATTTTTTGCTCTCTAAAACATCGTTTGTGTGTTATTTCAAATAACTTATTTTAGGCGTTCTGTCAGTTTTGTAACTGCTTCTGTCCATTTTATAATTTCACACATGACATTTTCCATTACCTTTAAGTAGCCAGTGGCAGTTATTTAGAGAGTTTTTTCCTTAAAAATATTTCGATGGAGACTAGAATTAAGTAGTCATTAAAATAGGAGAGTTCCTTTGTTCCTGTGAAATGGCTCTTACACAGCACTGAAGATGCTGAAACTTACAATTACATAGAATCATAGAAATATTAAGGTTGGAAAAGACCTTTAAGATCATCCAGTCCATGTAGGAATTTAGAATCTATGTGTGTGTATGTGTGTGCGTGTGTGTGTGTGTTTGCATGCATCTGTGTGTGGGTGATGAGTCGTGATGGTGATGACCTTCAAAACATCAAGAATAGAATTTAGCTAATGACTAGAATAATAGACAAACTGAGATAGCTGTTCCAGTCCTTCTGAAGATTAGAGCACCAATACACTCAAGAAATTTGTGCTTTGCAATAGGAAAGAAACCTCTCTTCAATTTTTTCACAGCATTAATCTACAACAGCCCTGAACAAACAATGAACATAGGTGCTTGTGTGAAAAGAGACAAGAATTAAATTTCAAATGTACTGTGGAAAAAAGTCCATGCACTGAAGCAGTAAATGCTACTGGGGAAAAGTAAACCCCAGTATTGCTGAATATGAAAATAATTTGAAACTTAAATGCAACTTAAAAAATAAAGACAACTATTTGTCTTTTTAAATACAGGAAACATGAAATTAAACATTTTGTTTATGTTTCATGGGGAGAAGACAAAAACAGCTGCCAGCTGTCTTCTGAGAAGAAGGAAGGACTGGTACATTTTCAAGCTGAAAAAAAATAATTGTGAAACCTGTTCTTATAGTTAGAATGTATTGTGAAATTCTAGAATATTAACTCCCTAAAAATGCTTACTATTTCCTTAGGAGAAAAGATTGTAATAATACAGCAAGCCAGCAATTACAATTGGTACCACAGATATTTCCAAAAGAAAAGTAACCCAGACTAATCCTAAAATTAAGGCAGCTCAATATATTTAACTACACTTATCCTGTCTGTAAGATACATCTCATGGTCATTAAGTCTTGATAGCATCTGACATCACTATACTCTACAATAAAAAGGCTCCTAGAAATTTCTGCTGAAGAATAACCATATTTGTTAAAAATATCTGATGGAGTGAAACCTGTGAACACCACACCTTCACCTGACACCAAAATATTATGTATTTCATAAACCAAGATTTTTCTTTGTATTTTTCAAATGTTCAAATAAAGTTCCAAACAAATCTCAGTTTGGACTGTATGAAAAAGTTTTCCTTGCTTATGCTGAAATACAGAAAACAATCTTTAGAACAAATACCATGTAAAACTAAACTAAAGACAAGGTACTTTTAATTTATTTTTATTCACCTCTTAAATTTGCATATATAAATGGAGGTAGGAAAACACACTTCAATACAAATTACCTGTTTAGTCTTTTGGTAGCTTGTTCAGACTCCCTCCCTAACATAAAACTCTCCATTTCTTACATAAAATTTTCAGTATGTTGGAAAGAAAAATCTACAGATGTGAAGCCAAAAATTCACATTACAGAATAAAATATTGAAAGATCATAAAAAAATCAAACAGTGAAACAGTAGGATTATCTGACAGATTTCATGTAAAATTGTTTTCAAAGGCAAAGGTAGATCTCCCACAACTACCTTCTTACACAGAAACATTTCACCACAAGTATGCATTTAACTCAAAGCTAAAACATTTTACTTCAGGAACAAGAGATGCAAACCAGAATAAAAACCAATTCAGCTCTGTTCCATGACCATCAGAGTTACCTCACTTTCTTATGAAAAGTGTAGTTTGAATTCTTCATGCTGTACTCTTCTGCTTGTGATAAGACTGTGCTCTTGTATCAAATATTAGATGTGAGATCAGAAAGGCTTGTGTGCTTAAAGAATGTTTTCTAAATTTACCATTGGTTAAAAAGCATAAAACTGTAAAATCATACAATCATTTAGGTTAGAAATGACCTCTCAGATCATTGAGCCCAACCATTACGCCAACACTGCCAAACTGAACACTAAACCACTTCCCTGAGCGTCACATCTACATTCTACCAGTAACACCAGTTTTGGAACCAGGTATTGATTAGCTATATCCTTCTGTTTCTTCCCTCATCATTCCCTGTAACTGGAAGGACACTACTTATTCTTCCTAATCCTTAACCTATTATCCCAAGCCCCTGAATTCACTCACAATTGTCCTCTGATTTCTTGTTACCAATTCATTGCTGACCACCTGAAAATCAATATAATGCAGGATAATCTGAGGGCTGAACTAAAGTGGGAATTTTTGTCTTCCCATGTTTAACCCAAGCCCCTGGGAGACAGAAAACTGCCCTACAGAGTGGGTCCAGTACTGCATATTGTGTCTTCTTTTCCCTTCAGAAGGGCATCTCACATCATTTTTTTATTGACGGAAGCAGTTTAATATGGCATGTAGGATGACATAACCTCAGGACACCTCCAACACAGATGAACCTCTTTATTTTGCAGTTCCACTTGCAGAGTCTCTTATCTGTTGTGCAAGGGCACCTGGAAAACTGGGGTAGTCACAGAGAGGATGCAGCTCTGGTCTAAGATACAATAAAATTCCACAGTACATTTTTTAACAGTCCAAGAATCTAAATAATCTCAAAATTTTAACACTGAAAAAATGTCATGTTGAAAAGAGAAAGGTTTTATGGTGTTCCAAAAAAGTTTACATATATATCTAATTAATATAACACTCACCAAATTAATAAATTACTCATAGGAATAAAGCTTAATAAACTAGGAAGACTGAAGGTTTTCTAATGTACCTTGCGCATTTCAAACATGTCTAATTAAAAGCCAAAAATTAAATCCCACAAAGCACTTACCAATGTCTTATAACCAGACTTTTATTGTACTCAGGTTATGAAAGTATTCTCTTTTTTTTTTTGCTAGAAAATGTGAGATACCCTCAAATCTTTAAATTAAAAACAAATATGGAAATACATTGAGTAAAGTTATAATCCAAATGTTTACATATTCTCAAGGAGAAGTATCTCTGCCTATAATTTGAAAAGAAAATTAATGTTACTCTTTTCACAGGTCAAAAATCTCTTCTCCTTGCACAGCAACCTTACCTCCAACAGCAACAAATCGGGCACTTTGATTTCTGAGAATATTATGCCTCCTCTTTGACTGATATATTGGTAGTGCTTTTACTTAGAACTCAACTACATATTTCTGTTTTTTTCAAAATACAAAACAAGTTTTCTGTTTATGTATTTAAATTAAACACAGATGAAGATGACAAAAATATAAAGATGAAGCTTGATATATAGATGATACTACAAAATATGCCATTATATTGGTTATTTTTATCTGTCACAAAACAGGAAAAGGGTTATGTCTTGTTTTCATGTAATGTCCAGTCTATAGCATTACCAATCTCTTACAGAACAGTGCGCTGTTTTGGCATGGGTTGAGAGGCATGAGTGGAGAGGATGTTGCCCACAGAGCGATCTGTTTGGGAGAGGCTGCTCGGAGCTTCCTCTGTGTCTGGAAAAGGGCCAATAGCTGGGTAGCTCTGAGAATTGACAGCTTTTTAAACCATTTAGAAGCTGGGCCCACCTCTCTGAATTCCACAGTTTAAAACCTGGGAAGCCCAGGAAAAATCTTTCTTGCTTCCGGCCTCAGAAGGTACCTGAACTCTGGTGGGGCCGGCCCTGCTCCGCTGTGACCCGCATGGCTGGGCCGGGCTGGGCTAGGCTGGGCCGGATCCCAGCGGCTCCCAGGCAGGGACGGGAGGCCAGGGGGGCCCAGCCAGAGCTGAGCCATTTACAGCTGCTGAGATCTCATTAGCACCAGGCCCTGCCTCCGCCCCTCTGGCCCATGGGGTCCCACTGGCCCTGGGCCGGACCAGGCCCTCCTTCCACTGTGGACCCCCAGCAGCTTCCAGGCAGAGACAGGAGCCCAGCGCAGCTGAAATCCATCACCATGACTGCTTTGGCCGCTACCCACGACCATCTGCAGGACTGGGTGAAGTGTTGACCCTTTCAGTGCACAGATGAGACCTGCAGACCGTGATTCTCCCCTTGGGTGAGAGAAAAGGACAGAGTGACACACAGAAAGATGGCATGAAGATACCAAGGTCAGTAAAGAATGCGTCAAGTCCCAGATGGACAGAGAATGAGGAGGTGCCCTAGGAATGGGGCTAAAAGTTCTTTTGGTAAGACCATGGATATGGACTATGATATAGCAGAATATCCCCTTTTATTCATGAGGAAGTATGGGGGGATAGAGTGTTCAAACTGTAGACCTGAGCAGAGGCAACCCTAAGTAAGCAAAGTAGATGCTGAAGGAGCTGTGATCCCATGAGAACCTTGTACAGAGAGAGAGAGAGAGATGAGAATGATTAAGGCCCTTTTCCCTCCAGGGAGAGAAGAAGAAGACCTCTGTTCCCAGTGATGAAGATGATTGCAGAGATGGATGAAGAGAGCCTTTGCTTTTGAACAGGTCATCCTTAAAATAATAGCCCACAAGTTTCAAGGCCCATTGACTCATCTGTGAGAAGGCTGTGAAAATGAGAGGAGCTCCACAGTTGCAGATTTCTTTCAGCCCTGGGAAGCTGCTATTTGAGGAAATGAAAAGCCATGAGAGAACTGCTTCATGTGGAGAAGTCTCCATGGCATGGCAAGAGAAAACTCCTCTCCCTATAAGAACTGATGAAAGACTACTGTAGAAGTGATAAGTGATTTAAAATCCCAGGTTTTGTCTCTACGTTGTCATTTGGGAAAGAAAAGTTGGGCAGGAGGAGGGAAAGTGNGCCCTTTTCCCTCCAGGGAGAGAAGAAGAAGACCTCTGTTCCCAGTGATGAAGATGATTGCAGAGATGGATGAAGAGAGCCTTTGCTTTTGAACAGGTCATCCTTAAAATAATAGCCCACAAGTTTCAAGGCCTATTGACTCATCTGTGAGAAGGCTGTGAAAATGAGAGGAGCTCCACAGTTGCAGATTTCTTTCAGCCCTGGGAAGCTGCTATTTGAGGAAATGAAAAGCCATGAGAGAACTGCTTCATGTGGAGAAGTCTCCATGGCATGGCAAGAGAAAACTCCTGTCCCTATAAGAACTGATGAAAGACTACTGTAGAAGTGATAAGTGATTTAAAATCCCAGGTTTTATCTCTACGTTGTCATTTGGGAAAGAAAAGTTGGGCAGGAGGAGGGAAAGTGTTCTGAAGGTTTTATTCTGATTTTTTTTCTTATTCTTTTAATATTTAATATATTAATAAAGGTTTTTTTCATACCTTTTAAGTTTTGAGCCTGTTTTGACTTCCCCCTTATCCATATCTCACAGCAGGAAATGTTAGGAAATGCAGTGGTGAGTTTAGCCAGTTTTAAACCTACCACGTTATTTGGTACACTGGCCGGGAAATTCAAATTTGCAAATCTAAACCAGTACACTAAATTGGTGTTTCTACCCAGTTTCAAACTGAAACTGCCATAACCACATTAAACTTTGATGTTAATTTTAGTTTAAAATCCTATTTCTATGGAAACTATTGCAGCTGCAGTTTGTTAACACATTGAAGGCTCAGAGTATTTTCTTAATTTTCTTTATCCATAATTTGTCAATATATTTAGTAAAAGGTCAATACAATAAAATCCAACTTTTCCAGATAAGCATTACTTTAGGCACTTTCTAATGATTTAGAGAGTATGGTCACTTTTATGTCTTCCATAAACAGGGGAAAAAACCCAGAATGTTATAAATTCTAAATAATAGAATTTATTTTGTAATGAATGGTATTTATGATAATGCATACACTATTCGGTGTGCAGAAACACACCTGAATTATTTTTTTTTGGTGACAAATGAAATACATGTGATCTCAGAGAAACCTCACACTAATTTATGGGAAATTGATGCTATAGTTTGCCCAATATATATTAGGATTTGTTTGCTGAGAATATCTGTGGAATCGGGCTACATTCTTATTTATTTTTCTACAGATATAGAGGTCCTAATAAATTCTGATTCTCTAGTGAAATTTCATTTACAGAAAACTTAATATATATATATTAAAAACAAAACAAAAAATCTTCAACATATTAAATCGAGATTACAAATAGACTGCAAGCAATAAGCTCAGGCAGTAGAGTTTTGAATGTTGATTCCAATATTTAAAATCAAGATTAATATAAGTGGAAGAATTTAACTTGTCCTCTATCAAATACTAACCCCTAGATGATTAATCAAAAAGCCTATCTGTAGAAATAAGAAAACAAAAATTAAGAAATTAAATCAAGTCAAAAATTTACTGTAATTCACTGACCTTTCTTCCAGGAATTGTGCAGAGGATTTAGTTATATGACCCTTTTCTGGAAAGTAACCACCAGTGTATCATTCAGCTGTGCAAAGCACGTTTCTCAGTCTCCTTTACACTATTCTCTATTCATACAATTTCCCCTGTTGCTAAGTGGTAAGAGGTGAGACTTTTTGCTCAGTTAAACTTGGACTCCATCTAGAAGACTACTGTATTCTTTCTTACCATTGAACTATTTAAAGATTTCTCATTAAAAAAAAAATCATGGAAAAAAAGCATGTACGTCACTAGTTTTATAGTTATACTGCACTTGTTTTCCAGGATTTTTTTAACAACATGTTGTTAGTGAAAAAAGTCTGCTCAGAATATTTGAGTTTGAATATCCAGTATTATTAATATCTTCAGATAACAGAGCTATCAGGTGACCTTACACCCTTTTTAATTCCCATGTAAATATCTATGGATCCAAGAAACACTACTGTCCTAAAAATGTAACTGCAAATTAGCCCCTTGCTCCAAAAGCTACTATTCCCATCATGGCAAGGGTTTAATCTGTTAAGTGGAAAGTTATGGAGCTTTCTCTGATGTTGATCATGAATAGGATGCTTTGTGCATTATAGTTTATTGATGTTTATAAGGAAAAAAATGCACATATGATAAATGTCGATGACCATGATGGAAAAGGCAAATAAAAGTATTTTCATTTAATGAAAAGAAACTTTATCCTTCTTTCTTGAACAACAGCATTTACTAATAGATATGCACAATTAGTATGAAGATATTCATATTAGGCAAAAAATATTTTAAAAATACACTATCTGAAATGACGAGAAAGCAAGAAATAGCTAACTAGAACAGCAAGAAATAACAATGAACACTTTAAAATAATGATCAGAGCTAATTAATGCTGAATGTTAATCCTCCAGAAATACTCATTGACAATAATAGCAAATGAGTTCATCATTGCTTTTATGAAACCAACATTAAGGCAGTGAATTGGGAGTAAAAGCAATTATGTACACTATGATATTTCTATTCCTCACTTTGTTTCTATTTTGTCTTCCCACAAGTTCAGTCCTCCAAACAAATTCATGAGCAAATGAGTCCATGAGTACACATTATTCTCATGCATAATTCCATGGAGTGAAATTTATGGAAATTCAGGAAGATTGTATTAGTGATGAACAATTTGCAAATCAATTCTGTGGTCACATTTTTTATCTTCTCTATATTTGTTGCTCCTGCTAAGACATCTAAACTAGGAATTATCTCCCTTCCTTCCAGATGGAAATGGTGCATGACTAATTTGTGGTAAAACAGAATTAAAACAGGTAGACTGAGTCAGACTAAGAAACAAGTCTGCCAGAAAAGCTGTGGGTGTCATTGTTCTTCCCTGATGATTGTGTAGGTTATTTCCTGTTTTACTTCCATTTTGAATACTTGAAGATGTACAAATGTAGAGCCAAACAAAAATATCTGATCCTTACGGCCCAGAGAGATAGAAATATGTTGTTGTAGGAAGGTAAAAAATTTCAGCACAAAATGCTTCCATGAGGATAATTAACCTCTAAAGAACAGGGATGGAGATGCCTGGGACCCATGCAACAGCTTCATCAATATCTTCCTCAGTAGGACAGTGGGGAAGAAAATAAGATAAAAAAGATCTCATAGGTCAAGTCAAAGGCTGTTGAATAAGAAAAACAAAGATCACATACACAAAAAGGGGAAAGCAAACAAAAAGTTTTATTCTCCACTTCCCATCATTCCACCACTGCCTAGGAAACAGGGCCTCAGTGCACTTAGTAGTTGATCTAGAAGACAAATAACTTAATGGCAGATGCCCACTCTCTCATCTTTCTCTCAGATATTATTTATTATTATTATTATCATCATCATCATCATAATCATCATCATCATAATGCTATATGATATGCAATATCACTTTGGCCATCTGTACTGGTTGTGTTCCCTTCCAACCTTCTGCCCACCTCCCAGCTTCCTGGCTTGGGGGTAAGGTGGTGCTGGAGAGAGGACTGTGATTCTGTGGGAACACTGCTCAGCAGCAGTCAAAACACTTGTGTGTTTTCAACACCTTTCTAGCTACAGATACGGGATACAGCGCTATGACAGCTTCTGTGGGGAGAGTTAACATATCCCATTTAGATAGAATACACAGTCTAAGAGAGAATTTTGCTTTTTCACCCCCATTATTTATATATATATATAGATATATAATATTGTATAGTACTTAAATAGACTGAAGGGTTCACTGTCCACATGCAGTGGGATGAAGATTTTTTTGCCAGTGTAGCACAATGACCTTGTGACTAGCCACATATACAGGTAATGGTGTCTCATTTCATTTCAGATGAGGAGGAATGTGGGATGCGATCCCAAATCAAGCCAGGATCTCATCAATCAATTCTATTTGGACATAAAACGCATGGCAAATTCCATTCATTTGTATTCACAAAATGCTGCAAGGAGTGCACATGTTTAACTACTAAACAGGAAGTTCTCTAAGTACCAAACTGTGTCTTTCAGATCTATGTGCTAAATATGGGATATCTGAGGAGAAATAAAAAATATGCAGGAAGGTAGCAGTTATAATCAATTTCTCCCATTTCCTGTATGCTAGTTTAAGAAGGTATGTTCTGATATTACAGGTTATAGTGTCATTGTAGTTATTGGAATCTAATTGCCTATGTTCATCATACTTACACATAAATCATTTTAAGGAAGGGGAAAGAGTTTAATCAAATAGTAAGCTCAGAAGGCATTCATGGGAATGACCACTCAAAATGTTATTAATAAATTGGGAGCAAAATTCACAACTTCTCTTCCATACTCTTATTTAAGGATGTAATTCAAATATAGATATGATTACTAAAAAAAATCCAGGAACAGAAGGGTAGGATATACAGACATAGTATAAATTGTTTTCCTTCACTGAGATTTACCTTCCAGTGAAACTCATCTTTCTACAATCATAAATATAAAAAGTTGGCTGCTTCAAGATTTTCAACTACTTTTCATACTGAGCCTCCCAAGTAAATTACAGGAGTTTGCAAGCTTTTTCAATAAAGTTTTAGAAGATCACTTTGTTTGAATCTCTGGCAAATAGCTTGATGCATTTCAGTATTTTTCTGACATATCTTATATTTGCTTCCATATATCCAAATGTAATAAAAGCTGTAATACTTGGATAATTAGTTTTAAATTTGATATAATTTCACAGAATCACAAAATATGCTGAGTTGGAAGAGACGCAAAAGGATCATCAAAGTTAACTCTTGGTCCTGCACATGACACCCCAAGAGGCACACAATGTGCCTGAGAGTATTGTCCAAACACTTCTGCCTCTACTGCTTGACTTCCAACATTTGGGATTTGCCTGCTTCTCTATGCTTAGTAGCGTGATACTTAAAGTAACCAACACGGATGGACCCCAGCACCTGCATAAAGATTTTCCCATAGGACCTTATTTACTAATTTCCTGAACAGCCTGAAGTCAGCTCTTCTCATGTTCAGAGTTGACATTTTGCTGGCACTCTTCCCCCTGTCAACAGCGATTTTAAACTCAATCACTTCAGGGTTATTGTGGCCAAGACGGCTGCCAATCTCCACTTTGCTCTGTTGACAAGGAATAGTTTAAGGAAGAAATCATTCTGAGTTAGCTGCCTTAGGATCTGTTGCATAAAGTTGTCATCAAGGTTTTTTAGGTGTCTTCTGGCCCAGGTTGTACCAGCTGTGTGATGCTCCCAATTAAGTTCCCCATTAAGGACAAGGGCAGTTGACTTGGAAGCGTACCTTAGCTCCTCAAAGAATAATTCATCAGCTAGGAGGCCTGGTGATCTTTTAGTACAATCCCACAATGACATCCACATTACTTGTTGGCTCCTTGATCCCCACCCAGAGGCGCTTAACATGCCACTGACTACTGTGAGCTCCATACCTTCTCACCCTTCTGTAACACGCAATGCCAGCTCTCCACTTCTGCCCCCCATATCCCTGCTGAAGAGCCTGTAGCCACCCAACAGTGCACTCAGCAACAGGAGTCATCCCACTCGTGCCAAGGATGTCAAATATTGGGGACTAGGCCAAAACTTCGAGCTCAGTGTGTTTTTTCCACATGGTGCATGCATTAGTGCAGAAACATTTCAGATCTGGTATGTTATAGCCAACACCTCTTAAAGCAGACTGCTGAGGGATCCCGTTAGTGCCTCTTCTCATTTTGGCACACCATCTCGTTGCTCATCACTGTTAAGTCTGGTTTTGGTCCTTACCCCTTTATAAACGAATTAGCATCTTTGTGAATGAGCCCCACTAGCTCCTGTGCTAGAACTCTTTCCACCTCTGAGACAGCAGCATCTCATCAGGTGTCAGTAGACTGGGTGTTGAGTAGATCATCTCATGATTAAAAATCCCCCAATTTTTCCAATTACACCAACCTCGGAGCCACACATTGTATCTTCCTTACTCCTATCAAATTATCCCTTGTTACCAGTAAGATCAAGGAAATCACTGCCTGTGCTGCTGATCCTTCTGCCAGTCATCTCAGGGCCCTGAAATCTCTCTTGATTGCCCTTGGATTTCTCTTGTATCAGACAGCAGAAGCATTCCAACTTGTGGTAGAAACACATAGGTAGCCAATGCCTTATTTTAGCCTGTCTCCTCTTTATCCCTGAGTTTGACAGAAGTCACTTCTCAAACTGTGCTTGATACAACTCTACCCTGCATTAGGCAGAACAGATGGTGCATCTCAAACAGCATTGGATATCGAGTGCAAACAAGTAAATGAAGTTCCTCCTCGGTGGTGAGGTCTAAATTCTACTGAATATATGGAATAAATCAATCCAAAGTGTAACTCAGTATCAGCTTCTATAATGGATTGTATAATCACCCTCATTTTAACCGGCTTCTCCACAACCGAAGGTCATGTTTGTTTTCCTCATACTAGAAATTTGTGACCTCTCTAATTATACTTTCTTCTATTTCTCTATTTATCTAAAACCAAACCAAAG
The DNA here is from genome assembly GCA_013399455.1 of Anthoscopus minutus. Classification (NCBI taxonomy): domain Eukaryota; kingdom Metazoa; phylum Chordata; class Aves; order Passeriformes; family Paridae; genus Anthoscopus; species Anthoscopus minutus. The sequence goes on from VWYI01046006.1 coordinate 20,201, forward strand.
AAATTGAATGTTCCACCGTTTTTCTTTACCAAACTGTAATAAAAAAAAAGAATATTTTAGCATCTTATGAAGCCTGTATTTTTACTATTATGCCAGAAAAAAACAGCAGGTACCTCAAATTGCACCGCAAATATAAAGTAAGTTCTAATTCTTTTTTCATTTTCTAGATCACTATGAGAAGTTTATTAGAAAGTTGTAAAAATAAATGAATTTTTTAATAATTTACATCCTGTCCTCTGTAAAACTGTCAGCTAAAATGGATGTCCTTTATTTTCTCAAAGAGTGAATTTATATTAAACCAAAAGGGTAATTTTAATTAATTCTCAGAGTGAATCTTCCTCTTTTATTTTTGCTAGTTACATTAGTACAAGGAATAAATATTTTTTTTGTCTGTAG
>VWYI01046009.1:0-22072 GCA_013399455.1 Anthoscopus minutus
ACTGAAGAGCCTCAAATACAGAACTTACAATTCTCTATAAAAGGAAGGCATTGTTCTTGGGAGAACCAATCAGATCCAGGTAAGGAGGTGGGTTAAGATGATAGACCTGGGAAAAGACTAAAGGGATTAGGGTATTTAGGGGATTTCCGGAGAGGGGGGCGTGGATAAGGGAGTGGTTTGGGTGATAGATAGGATAGGGAACTCTCTGGAAATAGGGGCTGAGTTAGGGATGATGTGACAGGGAAAGGGGCATGTTCTGGGGAAAATGACAGTGGTGTGGGTAGGCATACAGAACTTTCTGGAAAGGTGGAACAAACCATTCAACATGGTGGGAGGAACTGGACAAAACCATTTCACTTATTATAGAAATTGGAATAAACTACTAAATCCGCTGCAACAGATAGGCACGCTGAGCTACATTTACTCTGAGAAGCTTAACAAAGTGAATTCCTCGGTCCTCTATTACTCACATCATTGTTCAATGTGGAAATATATGAGATTTCAGTGACGGTCCTGAAATGAAAACAGCAGGGCCGTTTGTTGAAAAATTTCCCTCTGAACTGAAACTGTAGGGAAAAGAATGTTAGGTGTGGGTAAAATTCTGGTTACCTGTTACTCAAGGAAAACAGCTCATTGGGTGTGAATGTAGAGGAAAATCTGCTTCAGGAGGGAAAGTTAAACAGTATTTTATTTCCCATGAGTCAGAAATAAAATAGCACAGGAAAACACTTTTGTCCTGGGTCCCTGGACTACAGTAGTGTGTTGAATCCAGTGAGTCAATATAGCCTGGAAAAGGAAATATTCTAATTACTAACTGTGTAAAACCTCTGGTCTCACAATGCATTAGAATTTATCCCCTAATTACTCACCATTGTCAGGGCCCTGCTACCAAAGCCATCTCCCTTCATTGTCTTCAAGTACTGGTACCCATCAAAATTTTGACCTATTAATAATAAAGCTCTTTTATGTAAGCAAGCTCCTTTATTCCCTCTCTCACCCCTGCCTCCCTTTTTCTTTTCCCTTCAGGTTTTATAACTGCTTAAAACATTTCATTTAGAGCCATAGCAATTGCTCCAAGGCTGAAGAACAACTTGTTTCTCTTTTAGATATGAAAAATGGATTGCATGGCTGATAGCCTGGTTTTCTTCCCCAGCAGTATGTTAGTGTAATATAGGACATAATGTCTCCCAGCAATACTTTTCTCATTCTCCACAGGGACCTTAAAATTCACTTAAGTACACTTACTGAATGATGAGTTTTGTGCCTGTAAGACACAGATGGACACTCTCACTGTTTATTTGTGAAGTTATTGCTGGGTCTAATAGCACTCAGTCACTGCACAGACGCTATCTAGATTGACAGATGAAAAAGCTTAAAAAATTATAGGACATATATATTACCATGGGCAGCAAGAGCCTTAAACTTACTATGTTTGGCAACATGTTCCTAAAAACTGGACGGCATGAGAGCCATAAAGCAATTTATCCATATAAGCCAGAGATAAACCACTGCAAACAGATTTTCATATTTATCAGTCATCTATCCATTTTAAAACACAGAGGTCTTGCATGTGGTTAGTCAATAAAGTATTATTTGTACATAGCTTATGTTTTTAAGAGCCTTGTATAATGCAGTTAGGAACCCAATTATTTTTGAAAACACAATGTTACAAAGCCTGCTCTTCATGTAAAGTTATTTTAAAACAAAAGGAATCAAAAACATCTACAAAAATAAACATCTTCATATAGTTCTACTGCTAGACAAGAACTAAAGTTTCAAGAAGGAAAAATCAATTTAAATGTGGCCTCCCAGTGTAGCTGGATATATTCTATAACCCTTTGGCTCTTGTTCTCAATAACCAGTTGTTGTATTGCACTGAATAATTTGTTCAGGTATTATTTTGCACTGAATGGTTTTGTTCTATCATGTAGTTTGTTTCTTAAATACCTACCCCCCCCCCAAGACCATGGTGACGGGTTACCTGAGATGTNCTGGGTTTATCTCAGGTGGCCAGAGCCCTGAGCCCCCTCTTTCTCCTCCTGGACACCACATGAGTTGTTCTACAATAAACTGTGGGACTTCTGGTCCAGAGGGAAAGAGCTCTTCTCGTCTTTTGCTTTTGTCCTTATTGCGGTTGTTAAAAGCCTGGGGTCCCGAGCTAGCTGGAATCAGACCCCAGGTCCCCCCAGAGAGAGAGAAAACACCCCTAATAGCCAGTAAGGTAGGTATGTACACATCAAGAGCAGCCAATAAGTGAGTGTTCCAGTTACAAACTACAGAAAATGATGAGCACAGTTTTTTTTTTATTTCTACTTCTCAATGGAAAATCCAGGTCTGTTTGTCTATTCCTGGAAGCACTTCACAATGTTTTAACTGTAGAAATTATAAGGAAAGCAGAGACCTTGTGTCATTCTCTTCACTGCTCTTATTTCTCACTTGAGGGTAACTGTTTTCTGCTAAAAGCTAATTTTCTTTTTATTTTCTTCTTTAAATCATAATTGCCATACCAGTACATTTAATGGCACACCGAAAGCCTGGCTAAGAGATCCTGTTCTCTAATGTATTTTAATGTCAGTCTGTCTGACTACATTTCCATTAATGTGCACAGAACTCAAATATTTGCATACACAAATCTTGTAAATCTAGTAGCTGCCTGAGCAAACAGGAGCACACCATTGAAACTTCCCATAAGCTTTTTTAAGAATTTCTGCTGTAAGAGCCTGATTCAAGGTCTGGCTTTATCTGACAAAGAACTGCAAGCCCATGAAAATAAAAAAATCCCATTTTCTTTTAACACTTACTTATAAGGCTTTGTTGTTGGACATTGATAAATATTTACCATTCTACTATTTTTTGTCCATTTAAAATACATACATAATTTGTTGTGAAATAATATATTACTTTCTCACTGCTGCCCAGTCTCATTCCAGGAACCCTACCTGCGGCAGTGCTCTTTTCCCACCCCCTCCTCTGATCTCTATCCCTCTTCTCCATCTGCTCTGAACTTTCCTGCCCTACACTCCCATTCTGTTTCCCCAGGATGCACCTCATCCATAGAAAGCTTTTGATTCTCCTGATATTTACAGAAGAGAGGAAATAGTGGAGAAGTTCAGGACTACAGCTGCCATTTTCATGACACACTTTGCACCTTTTCCTTCCCCTTCCCCTTCCTCTTTGTGTTCTCCACCCCTCTTCCTGTATGTCATGGGGTGGAAACTACACTAACCAGTTTTCCTTTTTTCTGAGTGTATATGTTCTCTGTCAGTGGAGAGCCTCAATATTTTTAAAATCTTTGGGCATAAAGAGAAAGGTTGCATGAGTGGTTGATCAATATCCATCATCATTCAGGCTTTCAGCCAAGTCCAGTATTAGTCCAATTACACAAATAGTGGAGCTTCTGAAGTACCTTGTGGATAAGTGCTCAAACAATGGGACTTGAAACGTGGATATGGGTGGGCCAATAGGGAAGAGTCCACTGGACTCCCCTGGAGGGAAAACCTCTAAGGCAATAAATTTCACCACTTCTAGGCTGAGGAAAAGGCTTCTTCCGGCATGTCTTTCTGTTCCATGCAGAACCAATGTATCCCATTGTCCCTTCCTGTTCGCTCTGTCTCTGTGCCTTCATCCCATTGGCCCTGATGTTCTACCCTGCCCCCTGCATTTCCTACATAACCCTGTATCCTCTGACGATCATATACTCTCTCACTCTCTCGAGCTCTCTTGCAAGCTGTCTCCACTCCACTGAGAGAGTGACAGTTTCCTCATCCCTGGATCCCTTCATGGCCAAAGTTCAATAAAGATTCTCCGTGGAACACCATATGAGGACTCTGTCTGTTCCTCTGCATTGCCCAAGTGTTGAAGAGCTGAAATCACTTGGTATGTGCATGTGCCCCCAGGACATCATTTTAAGGATGCTTCTCCAGGAAGGTCGTGGCACTCTGACCAACTGCCTGCCACAACAGCAACCCATGTGAGTAATTATGTGATCTGAATGGGTAAACGATACATGTTCTGAGTGACAAAAGCGACGTGATATTTTATGTACTGCAGACTGACGATATTGCTGCAGCAAGGAACAACACGTTTTCAATATCCTACAATTCCCCAAGGCTAATTCCCAATCTGTGATAGTCTGCATATGTGTACTGGTTTAGGGTAAATTTGGGAGAAAACCTCCAAAGTGGGGCCTCTCCAGACAACAAACCCACATGGCCCCTCCCCCCAATCAGTTCGAGAATGACTCCTTGGAGAGAAGTGGAAAGAACCTGTTTATTGAACAGGCAAGGCACCCTCAGCACACAAAATGAACAACACCAAATAACAATGCTCTTTCACTGCTCTGAAAAGATGACAAATCCAGAAAGTCTCTCCCGGGAGTGGTCGCTCTATTACCAGTCCCTCTGATGCTGGGGTAGCTGCTGCAGGCCACAGGGTGCAGACTCTTGGTGTTTCCCAGGTCCCAGTCTGAGGCAGGTTCAAGTGGTTCCAGAGAAAAAGGGAAAGAAAAAAAAAGAGCAGTCCAGGTAAAAAAATTTGGACTGCTTAGATCAACTAACTAACGAGCAGAAGCCAGAAAGCAAGAGGAAAGCAGGAGCCAGAGCCAAGCAAAAGCAGAGCAAAAAGCAAAACTGCACTAACTACTGCCGTGTCTCTGTATCCCACCAGCCATTGGGGGAGTGAGCAGACTGATAGCAAAACTAAAACAAGACTTCACTCTTCAAAGCCAGTCTTGAAGGCACTGAACATAATATCCGAACACACACAGATTGGGGATACAAACACTGTAACATCACCCTAGGACAATGTGACATAACCAATTTTCTTTCCAGCAGATAGAAAACTTTGCAGTTACAAGTAATGAAATTTTGGCAGTTGGATAACTAACTTGTTTGTATCAGCATCCATGGAATGAGTTGGGAACACAGAGAGTTTCTGCGTGTGGTGCAGGCACACTGTGTGTCTACAAGTTTTATAAGGGTCAGTAGAAAGTCCTCATGTGTTTGAATTCTTAAAAACCCCAAACATAACTTTTTCTTGTAGACTATGGAAAGTACAATGGCCAACAGTTCATGAATACTAGATGTAATCAGCCATGAAAGTGTCTGTTTTTCTTATTTTCTGAAGAGGTTATTTAATAATTTAGGTGTTTTTGTGCAAAGATGCAGTGTTCTCTTTATTCTTTTCTGCTATTCTATTTGTAAATAATTATATTAGAAATATGTGCAAGCAGTGATGAAGACTATTTTGTGTTAGACAGTTCTCCATTAAGTCATTTATTTGTGTTTTGTTTTGAATAGCCCTAATAATATTTGCAGAATGAGTCTCAGAGATATGTTATAGACCCACTGTGGTGTTTTGAATCACAATGTTAAGTCAAAGAAGTCTTAAGTCTAATAAACTAAAATTAATTACTTTATTGCAAAGGTAGTTATACTTGCTTGTAACGATTTTGAAATCTGATTGTAAGCATACTAAACTAAGAAGTGTAACTGAAGTACTAAAAATGTTACAATGCCTTCATTTTTCCTTTTTAGTTTCTGATATTCTGATAAGAAAGATAGAAAAGAAATTTGCTTTAGGGAAATATCACACACTATTTTAGAAAAGATAAAACAGCCAGCTGGCCATGGGCATATTTATGCTTTTGATAAAATGTGCTTCTTGCAAGGCCATAAAAACTGAGTGGGATATGGCTACATGAATCTTCAATGAAAATCTGCTGGCACTTTTTTTTTTCATTTCTTATTTTTTAGCAGGTCAGTTAATGACAGAAATAGTTCAAACTGAAGATTTTACAAAAATGCTAATGGATACTTTTATTACTAACAAATGCACACATATAGACGCATAGCTATACATGTTCATACATGTGTATGAATCTGAATGTGTGCAGAGTGTAGCAGAGATGCACAACTGTGTATATGGCTCTACAGTGCCCATTCACACTCAAGTGTTTTGCTGCTCTGTCAACAGTAAAGTGGCATAAGACCACAGATGTTTGATATTTTCCTAGTCAAATTTTTACTTCTTGTTTGCAGAAAAGACACAGAAAAACATGTGCAGAAATAATCTCATAAGCTTTTTAGAACCTGAATAATTTTATAGCATTTTAGAACATGACCCTGAAATCTTTTATACCATGTAGTCAGGTAAAGGATTGAATGCCGCTTGGAAAGAGAAGAGCTGTGAACTTTTCAAATGCTTTGGCAGCAAAGTGATTTGTCAGAAAGAATAAAAGGCTTAAATTTATCATCCAACATGAAGCAATTGCTCTCTGGGTGAACTTTTGTAAAAATCACACTTAAGTGTGCAAAATTAATCCATAGAATTTCAGGAGCATAATTCTGGAGGTGAATATGACCTCAAGTACCTTAAACTGCGATATACCCTAAACTTAGCATGTAGAGGCTCTATTAGAAATTTAAAAGCTCAGAATATGTGATCTTACAGCACATGATGGTTACCAGAGGATATATATCTCATGTAAGATAAAATCTTCAGGAAAAAAAAGCTTTTCTTACTAGGTGGTGTCCTAGGGTGACTTTATGACGCTTATATCCCCAATCATGTGTTCTGTTTATGTTACATATTAAGTTCTGCACCTTTAAGACTGGTTCTGAGAGCAAAGAGGAGAAAGAAGAAGCCGCAGTTTGTTTGCAGAAACAGCCTTCACTCCCCCACAGCTCTCTCCGGACTGTATTATCTGCAGCACGGACAGACAGCGGAACAGAGCTCTCCTTTGCTTTTAGTTAGTTTTTAGCTAGCTGGGGCAGGGAAGTTCCCTGGACAGTGGTTTTCTTTTTTTTCCTTGAGTCTGTTCAAACCTGCTCTGGACTGGAAACCCAGAACACCCCAGGAGCTCACACCTGTGCCCCACGGGGGCCTGGGCCTCGGCACTCTCCGGCGCCTGAGAGACTGAGAAGGGACTGAGCGAGCCGAGCTGCACCTCACAGCAAGAACTTTCCTGGATTTGCCATCTCTTTGAACAGCAAGAGGTTTCACTGTTTAATATTATTCCATTTTCATGCTTGTGGATATTTTGCTTGTTAAATAAACAGATTTTTCCACTTTCCTTCAAGGAAATACTTTTTCCCGAACCAGTTGGGGGAGGGGCAGCTTGAATTTGTTTTTTCCTGGAGGGACCCCATTTGGAGGTTTCCTCTCAAATTTGTCCTAAACCCAGACAGGTGGAGAGATGTCATGTGTTATTTTCTGTGTTATTGTAAAACAATCATTAAAAGTAATTTCAAAACTGGTCTTTTTTTATGTGAAATTTGGACAGATTTGCTTTTCTATCTTGCATCTCAAGTGCTTAATTCTGCATGAGAAAAGCTCCTCATGCCCTGAGAAAAACATCTCATACCTTGTATTATCATCTGTTGAAACCAGATGTGTTGAAACCAGATGTGTGGCAGTGTTCTTTATCTCTTCCATGACCCATCCTCCCTCCAGGGGGATATCTTCTGTTAATGTCTCTTTGAGTCTCACTGCATGACTGATAAAATTACATCATCTCATTGTGAGATGCTCCACCCAGGGGAAGGAGCCAAGCATTCCTACCTGGATACAATCAGAGACTTGGAACACCACAGGCAGCCTTTTTTCTCTGGATTCACAGAGGAAGACAGGACCCATCCACCCCACCACTGGACCTGCAGAGGAAAACTATGCCCTTCTACAGGATCATTGCTTCAACAGAACCACATCTGTCACTCCAGGAGGACCGCAACTGCCATTTAATTGGATTGCTACCAACACTCTGACAAACAGGGTGTCAGGTTGTATTCTGGCTCTGTCAGTATTTTTTTGGTACTACAGCATTTTATTTTAATTTTCCATTAAGTTGTAGCATTTTTAAAATTTATTGATGCATACTGAAATCCCCTTAAATTCAAAATTATAATAATTCAGAGGGAGAGGGTTTACATTTTCCATTTCAAGGGAAGCTCCTGCCTTCCTTAACAGACACCTGTCTTTTCAAACCAAGACAACTATTAACTGCTGAAACATGAAAAATATGTCTTTTAAAATATGTTTACAATCACTTCCAGAGGCCTCCATCATTAATTCCCAGCAGTAAGAATAGTGCAATCCTGTGACATTTTTCCCTTGGTGCACTGAACTAAATTGGAAAGGAATCCTCACTAAAGAGATTAGAGCTATGTGTGACTTACTTGGTACTACACTCGTTGTGAAGAGAATTATTGATCTTGGATACTGTGGATAAAAATAGAAAAACAATTAACTTCTAACATTTTAGAAATGTTAAAATTATTTACAGATTTTACTCTCTGACCTGGTTTCGTAAATTCTCTGAAATGTTGCTAATGTCACAGAAAATGCAAACACAATCTAAACCCATTCTTTTGATTTTCAACAGAATGAGAAAATATCTGGAGATGATTGTTTGTAGGAATTCTGCAGGGTCTCTAAACACGCCAGGCTGCTCATGGGATTGACAGTTTATTGTTAAGGATGGATAGGGCTCTGTTTAAGGCTGCCAGCCTCAGCCTAAAACGTGCTCAGAGATAGAGAGAGAGAGGGCTGATCATGAGAGCATGGGGATAGAGATGATAGGAGGGAGAAGAGAGGTAGGAGAAGACCAGAGAGGGCCAGCAAAAGAGAGTGAGGTTCTTGTTACAATACATTATATCTCTTTCTATAATGAATATTCTAGTTTACACTAACCAACAAACATATAACTTGAAATCCAATGGGTTTTACATACAGCCTATAGGAGTGACTCTGTTATCATATCTGAATTCACATTCCTCAGATTTTTCCTTGTCTGGCAAGGCTTTATCTGTGACATATTACACAGTTAACATCTGTGACATATCTCAAAACTGACTTTCATCTCTATTTCGACCTTTGGTTTTTCTGTCAGCAAAAGGGTTTTGTTTAGTCCAGAGGATTCTCTTTTAGCTGGCTAGGCTATTGTTCTTGGGTTATATAGTAATTAACTCAGTATCCTGAATCTCAAGGCTAACTTTCATATCTACTTTGATTATGGGTTTCATATTTTCAGAATCTTTTGGTGAGCAATCATAAGGTTTCTCTATCTTAGCTTCTCCTACAATTACTGTTCATATTCTTGTACAGATAATAAATAAACCATTCTTAGCTGTCAGATAGAATTGTGATTAGAAGTGTTGGTCAGTTTTGAAGTCTGCCAACAGGAGAGTATGTCCAAATGAGCACAAACAACAGTTGTTGCCAAGTAAGTAACTGAACATATCACGTGCTAGGGAGGCATTTGTGTTGAAATGCTTGCTTAGTAGGTATTTATTTGTGTGTTCAGGACTATAAGTCTCATCCAGTTTTGACATGTGTATCCAGATGTCTACCCACTGAAAATAGGTTCTTTAGGATTATTTCAGAAACAAAAATCTTTTTGCATAAAAACATGCATTTAAAGGTTACTGAACTCTCCACTTTCTATTCATCCATTTTGTGGAAATTTCTTTTGCCTACAGCATACAGTACAGTGATTCTTTGAAATTAACCTTTTAGTACTGCCAAAAAGGAAAAGAAGAGTAAGTGCTGCTGGAGATAGAAGGAATAGCTGTAGGATTAAAATGATGTCTGCCAAACATGTTCTTACTGATAAGCCTAAAGTCCATTCAGTGCTATGGAGATGCATGAGGGCAGTTATCCCTTTCTGATGGAAATAATGGATGTCAGCCATACTTTCCAGTATATAATTAAATCCTTTTTTCCTTTTCACACAATTTTCATGTGTGTTACTGGAACTCAAACAACATCAAAGGAAACGTAGCTGAGAGACAGGCTTCGTAAAACTGATTTTGGAAAATTCTTAGACCAAGAAAAGGTTTCCATGTTCTTTTTTTAATGTCTTAGCCTGACTAAGACTGTTTTTCACAAGCATAGTTCCTTCCAGATTTCATATCCAGGCTACTGCTGCACACTAGTATTGTACAAAAATTGGATAAAATTGTCTATTAGAAAATAACTATCAACTCAGTGGTTTTTAGAACAAGAAAAGTACTGAATATATATTTGGGAAGTGTCAACAACATGCTCTACACATAGCATTTCCATTAATGCAGAAACTCCTCCAGGCCTTGAGAGGAAGAGCTGACAATCAATTCCGTAGCAAAGAGGAAAACTGAAGAAAATAGTGAAACTTTCCCTGTGCAAGTCTGAGGGCTTCCATACTTCCACGTTCCTGCTCTTTAGTGGTTGTGAGTGTACCAGTTCCAAGTTCTTTATTAATCAGCCAATAAAAAACCGGCATCCAGAAAACTTTATGTTTGGACCCTGTGATTTGAAAGGTTTTTTGCCTCTCACCATACATCTCTGTCTTGCTGTCATTATAATAGAAAGTAAAATTGTAATGCTCAAAGATTAGAGATAGGTTTATGGGGAAAGTATTTGCTAAACAAAGAGGGGCATCTTTACACTTCTAATTTTAATTAATTACCAAGTAATATACCACCTTCTGGTGTAGTTTGCAAGTGGACATGTACAAGAAATATGGCAAGAGTAGGCTCAAGTCTTACTATTATTCATTCATAAAACAACTACAGCATACAAAGCTGTAACTTCCATGTTTGGGGTATTTGTGATTCCAGAAGAGCAAATTTCTTTCAAAATTTTTACAGGGAAGAAATGACAGTGAACTCAAATTGTTCAGGACAAAAGCACTGCTGAAATTAAAATGAAAGCATAACAGTTAGGTCATATTTATGTTTTGAATCATAAAGGAGTTGACTAAGGACTATCAAAGCCTCGTGCCATATATTTTATGTATGCAGATGGTCTATGGTCTGTTTGGCTTATTACAGTGAAACAGGTAAGAACATAATGCTATCTTACATAAATATGTTTCTTTTTGATAATTTGCAGCTCCTTTGCTTGTTTTCTTTCACTGTGCACTTGAGCAACTGGTCATTTCGATCAACAATTAGATTTCTCCCTACTGAAAGAATTATTTAGTACTCAGGAAATCTTTGCTAAATAAAAGAGTGTTAAAAATGAAAATAAAAATATTGAAGGCATATTATTACAGTTCACTAACATGTGGCCTGTATTATTAATTTATGAAGTCCCTTTCCAAAGAAGACAATAATGAAAGAAATGGTGAGTCATGAATTTCACCATCACCAAATCTACAGCTCTATTTCCTTTTATAGATTATTTCAACAGAACACTAATGTTTCTTTTTCTTCCAGCTCCATAGAAAATTTAAGGATCTGTGGTGTATGATAGAGAAAGAGCCTTAAAGCAGTCAAAAGAAGAATCTCCCTCATGTGAAGAAAATCTTGTAAAATTTGATAGAAAATGCAGGGTGATTTTAATGAGGAGACCAGAAGCTTTTCAGCTAACATACCTTGTGAGGCACATTGTCTGCAGGACCTGATGAGAGAGAGCAACTGTGAGAGAGCACAAGATTTCATCCCATGATCTTTGTGCTTCTGGACATGCATGTTGTCATTCCATTTGTCCTTCTACCTCTGAAGAGAAGGGTGCGAACCATAATCAGCCTCTCAAGATGGTATTTTTATTCATTGCATCACAATATTTAAAAAATAAAATATAGCAGAATTTCCCATTTTGAGTTAGATGGAATAGACAGAATTAACACTATGGAGTTAAGTGGTTGCTGGAGAAATTGATGAAAAATAACTCACTGTTATTATTATTTTTATCCATTAATTTATTAAAATAATTTTTCTCATAAATTATTTCTATTTTTTTTGCAGTTATTTGAGCATATTGTTACCTTATGTACATCTATAATTTTTTAGCCACAGTTTTAGTTCCTCCACTGCACTCCTTAAAATGTCATTAAAAGCCATGAAAATCCTAATCCTGTGAAGACTTTGAAATTCAGATTTTTTTTCCTAAAGTTACATTCAATTCTGAGATACACTCAGGCATGAATGGAACAAAATAATTCAATTTATTTTTATATGGTTGCATTCACATGAAGTTTCATAACATCCTATTTATTTTTTCTGAAAGACAAGACTGATAGCAAGGTAAAACCTTGCAAAACTGATAAGAGTGTCTTTGGTGCTTGCAGAAAGTGACAAAAGAGTTGTGTGATAGCTTAGAAGGAAATGTTAAAATAAAAAACAGAGGCAAATATTTTGTCACTGTGTCAATAGAACAATATTGGTGTCAGGAAAAATAACAAAACAAAAGAAAGTGATTGTGATCCATACAATTTGAATGTAAAGGTAAGAGAGACATTAAATGAGAGAAAGTTGCAAAGAAAAAGAGAGAGATTAAATGAGAGAAAGCTGCTAAGTCTTGAGAAGTTCCCAAAAAAGGCATAATTCTGCATATTCATGAGAGACCTGAGAGAAGATCCAGATAAAGCAAGTAGAAGTTGATTGACAGGAGCATAATGGAGAAAAATCTATGGGGAAATTTTGTCAATGAAAATGGGAAACTTGCCTTTGCTGTCATAGAAATAGTGCTACACCTCTATTCCCTGAAGAAGAAGAATTTGGCTTCACTATTATGAACTCTTTAAATTTAAGGATTAATATCTTAGAATATCTTTTAATATGAATTGAGCCAGAAATTTTTGAAATACCAGTGTAACCCTGTTATAAAAAGGGTGGTCATTCTCAAAGTGTCTTCAAGCATTTAGAACAGAGAAAAGGGAGGACAGAAGAGGGACACAATCAGCTATAATCTGCATAAGGAAATCTGAGAATTGAGTGTAGACTAGAAAAATAGAAATAGTATTGCTTTTTAAAACTAAATCCAAAATATATCTAGATTTTCTATATTTGTTTTTTGCTGACTGGTTCAGCCTGTGCTGTACAAGTTGAAGGTATGGTTGAAGGCTGTCAGCCTGTGAATGCTGACACTCCTTTTGATCCTTCTCCTTATCTCCACAGAGGCACCAGGTCACCTCTCCTTATCTCCACAGAGGCACCAGGTCACCTCACTTGTCCTTCCATTAACTTCTGTCATCCTGCTTTCTAAGATGACAGTAACAGCTGAACATGTAGCTTTTTCTCCAGGTGCATGCACAGCTTTGGGACATGGGACACTAGTCCCATGTCTCTGCTGACTGAAGGGTCAGAGTTAGCTGAGACTGAGCTGGTTGTTGTAATGCTTCACTCTTGATGCAGAGAAAAATTCTGGTCAGTGCTGAGCACTCAACAGATGCACAGGTCATGATGAAACTGTCTGCATTACACTGCTGACGTAATAGCACAGGGGCAAAAAACCAAAAGTAGGAATAGGTAGAAGTGTAACAAGAATAGCTTCTAAGGCATGTGAGGGTCAGAAATGATAAAACAATCCTTAAAATTTTGGATAAATGAGAGTTAGAAGATAAGGACAAACACCACTGGTGGTCAACGGAGGAGCTACAGCTGCTAAAGAGCAAGACTTCCAGACCTAGGACCAGAGCTGACCTGGCCTCTGCTCTGGAGATGGAGGGATGAAGGAGGCACAGGGAGACCTCCTGTGACACCCCAACAGGTGGAGGTTTGAGAGAAATAGGAGGTGTAAGATTTATACAACACTTTTTGTAACTCCTATTTCAAAGAGAGATGATTACTATTTGTTTGTATTTTGTTTTTATATCTAGAATATTGGAACTATTACTTCACAATTTTACATCTTTGCTTTTCTTGTATGCACATTTTCTTTTCAAAACAGTCTGCTTGAATTTTGCCAACCACATGTAGTAGGATTTTTGAATGTATTTGCATATTTTAATTGTTAACTTTCCTGAAAATGTTGTGGCCTGCTTGAAAAAATACTTGAAATTCATATAGAATTCCAGCCTATCCATTTCTAAAGACTGTATTTGTCAAAATGGAGTTACATGAACTCCCTAAATAGACAAAACCAAGCATTTTGTATCAAAATAATCTCAAGTATAATGGAAATTACAATTTACATCACATTACTTCTTTAGTACTTTTAACAGACCCACAAAAAATTTGTGTGTAGTATTTTGCACATATAACAGCATTCCAGAGCTGGGTTGCAATCTCTTTAATTACATTAATATGTTCATTGATTTATATGAGATGCTTAATATAAAAAAACACAAAAAAAGTTTATTCCCCATGCTCACATTCTAGCTTGCAGTTTTATAAGGTTATGGTAGTGCAAAATCCTTGAAAATAAATCCATACTGACAAATGAGGAAGTTTATGTTACTGACCAAATTGCCATGTGTGCAGATTAATAAAAATATGACTTACGGGATTCCATGTCATTTGTATAGAGGAGCACAGAAAATTTATACAGTTTTGTATGGGGAATGCTGTGTTCTGAACAAGTTTATGAGTCCTCATCAAGTGGAGAAACACATGAGTTATGAGATTTTCTTTAAAACACTGTTATTTGGAGTAATAAAAATGGCCAGCTTCCTTGTTGGTATGACATTCATACCCCACAATCTGGGGAGCTGAGGAGAGAAAGGACAGCAAAGCTGCCATCAAATGGAGATCTGTACCCAGTGGAGGAAACAGCCAACAGGAGCTTCATGAAAGTCAATGATTCAGTGCTGAGTCCTGCACATGGGAAGGCAGAACATGCAGAAATACAGGTCACCAACATAAAAGGCTGTATTGAGAGCAGCACAGTGAGTGGGTGGAAAGAAATCAGTACCCTGTTCTGCTCAGAAATACACTGATCACCTGCAGTGAAACTGGGCTTGTTCAGATGCAGGAAGATATTTTTTTGGGTGGAGCACCCATGTAAGAGCCAGTAGTTCTGAAGAGATTATTGAGAAGATGGAGCTGAGATCTTCCCAACAGTGGAAGGATAAGAGCAACAGCAGAAGGATAAGAAACAATGAACACAAACAGCAACAGCAGCGGTTTTGCCTGGATAAAGGGACAAAAATTTTTTTGCCTTATTAGAACTAACAAGCAACGGCACAGGTTGTTTAGGGAGTATGTTCAATTTCTATGCCAGATTATAAAATACTAGATTTTTCCATGCCTGGCTGAGTAAAGTCCTGAGAAATTTGGTCTGATCCCAGCTGGACCTTCAGTGAGGTGAGAAGGGGGTTAGGCTGGAGGTCTTGTGAGCTCCCTTCCAGCCAGAATTGTTTAGTGGCTCCATGATCCTTCATAGCCATTGCTCCACTAGACATGGTAGTAGGACAGGATATGCACCTGCACCCCAGGAAATGCCTGTGAGAGAAATAAGCAGCTCTTCCTTGTTCAATTTTTGCTAAAAAACAAAGGATATGGAACATCCAAAAAACTTCACTCTACTATATATCATGTGTGATATCTGAGGTGTGAGAGATATCAGTGCATCAATAGCCATAGTCTTGTTATTCTTGGGCTATGTCTTAGGACACAAAATGAGTGAAAACTGTAGCAGTTGAGGTGGAAAGTCTTGTGCCTTAGAAGGTAGCAAGAAGAGAGGGAAACATTGTTTTTCAAAAACTGTTTACTGATACAAGAAAAAAAGATCATGAACCTTATTCCTCAGCTGGAAGATGGTGTAAGAAAGAAATATCTGAGAGCTAACAAGGTCCAGGAGGTGATTGAGGTAAGCCTATGGTAAACCTCAGCTGCACTGTTCTGTCAATTCAATGCCAGCAGCTGCTGCAGTGAGGCTGCCTAAAAAAAGCACATATTCTCTGCTTGTTTCATTTTGCACCAGCAAAGTTACCACTCTGACAAATTGATTACATTGAAAATAGCATTGCTATTAACAAAAAGCCTTGCTCTATGCAGTCTTCACAACTGGGTAAAATGTGACTAGGTACAAACAAAAATATATTTTCTGGATTATTTAGGATACTAAAGAAAATTCTTGCAACACATTAGCAGAAGCCTATTAATAAGTCCAGATCAATTTTGTCCTTTAGAATTAAATGTGATTCTTGCTTCAGCGAAGATTTTCCTGGAAAGAAGGAAGTTAATACAATATGCAGTACTAGAAAAAACTTATACTAGAACGAACAAAAAATGATTAACTGTAATTCACATGCTTAATGATTTTTATTTAAAAATTAGAATAATCAACTTAAGGAAAATCTCTTAGCAGTTTCTTTTATTATAGTTAATGACTAAGTTAGATCTGTTATTTATTCATTCTAAATCATATGTCTAAAGAACACTTCATGAAAACAATTATTAAAAAATCACTGATTCATTTTGCAACTCTTCCTGCTTTCATAATGTTTGTCAAGTGAACGGAATAGTTTGTACCATTTATATTTCTTATTACAGTATTTTTCACTAGAATGAGGTGTCAGGAAGCATTTAGACTGTCTCATATTTCTTGAGTTAAAATAGTGAGCCATATTGTTGTGACCTTTTTAATTTTCTGCATTTTCCTCTGTTCCTTTATTTTGTTTTCTTTCTCTACATATCTTCTACTGAGAAGGGCAGTAGAGCTGGTGAAATGTCTAAGGAGCAGCTGAGAGAGCTGAGGTTGTTTAGCCTGGAGAAAAGTGGGCTCAGAGGCACTCTCTACAGCTCCCCGATAGCCAGGTGGAGATCAGCTCTTCTCTCAGGCAAACAGATAGGACAACAGGACACAGTCTCAACCTGCTCCAGGGAAGGTTCAGATTGGACAACAGCAAGAATTTCTTCACAGGAAGGGTGATTCAACACTGGAAGTAGCTGCCCAGGGAAGTGATGGAGTAACCATCTGAAGGTGTTTTAGGAAACACTGGATATGGCATTTAGTGTCATGGTCTAGTTGACAAGGTGGTGTTTGGTCTTAGTTTGGGCTTGATCTTGAGGCCTTTTCCAACCTGATTCTGTGATGATTCATTTTAAGATGGCAAATGTGAACTTGCAAAGTATGAATGAACAAATGACACAAAACAGAATGTCTCATGAAAAAAATCCCTGTGTGTGGATCCATGCAGCATGATCTTGTAAGCACATTTTGACTTACCTCAAAATCGCTTTACAGGTATGTCAGCGGCACTGGTACAATGATGCTGTGCTGCACAGTGCTGTGAGAACACAAAGCAGTTAGGGAATATCTCATTGCTGTAAGATGTGAAAGATAAGCAGAAATACAGGACATTTCTACTGTTATCTAGTTGCAAAACTGTTGCTAATAAACATTGGAAAGAAAAAATTTTTCTTTGGGATTTAAACTAGTATTTGACTATGACACATTAGGATGAAATCTTCAGAGAGGTAATTTATCTTACATTAGCTCAGTATAAAGCTCTTTTGCATTGAAATACCTAGTGCTTGCCAATCCTGGAGACAGTAAGAGACATTTGAACAGCAGTTGTTAACTCACTCCTAAGATTAGCCAGAAAACAGCCTGTCATGTGGTTAAATTAAAGCACATGCAATCATGGTTTATTCCTGACATTGTTAAGAGGAAAAAAGAAGAAGCGGTGTAATGGATTATACAATTACCAACAACATTTTTTTAACTTGTAGATAGTTTAAAATGCAGCCTGAATCCTAATATATGACCAGTGACTCCTTGTATCACTCAATATTTGCTTGTCTTGGATGATGATAGAAAAATAGTTGCAGAGGTCAAAAGTATAATTAATACAATTAGAGCTTCCTGATCAATGGAAAGCATTAGCTGAATGACAGCAACATGCTTTAGAAAATCCTGGGCAATTTCATCCAGTCTTTGTTTCTAGAATGGTCTTTTCTTACAATATGGGTATTTTGACAAGAAGTAGAGAGTTAATATTTCAAATGAAATACAAATGACTCTGACTCTTTATCTTAGATTAATGAGGAATTTGTCAGAACAAAATACCAATTTTAGTGGTCAAGAGTGCACATTGCTTTTTTTTGTGTGAGACTCACAACACAACGGCACTAAACCAAATATTATTTGCTACTTCAGGATTCAGCCTGAGAAATCTTGCAACTGATACACCATAAACTCATTCCATCATATTGCCCTTACTGGTAGGTTACATAAATAAATGATTGGAAGTGGCTTCTAAATCATAACTCTTATATCTAAATCATAATGTGTATGTCTCACAGGTTTCGCAAAAGAGGAGCAAGACTTACAGAAAGCTCAGTGTGAATGAATAACTGATGACTCCTTCTGAAAGACGTGAAACAAGATAAAAAGTAATAGAAACTGGAAAGCTACAAAACACAGTGTGTTGTGCTGAGAAAGTCTGAGAGTGCTCCTCTGCCATGACAACAGACTATGAGAAATGATGGGAGCGTGGCAAAAGGTGGATGCTTGGGCAGGACTGACAGACAGGACAAGGGATGATAACATTAGATACTCCTTTTCATAGGAGGAAATAAAGGCATGGAGGTCTGCTGAGTACTCTGTTATCATGTCTCCCCTTTCAGAGAAATAGTTTGTATTTTTCTTTGAAGTTTTTGCACATTTTGACAAATCCTCCTTTTCATTCTGCTGAATCTTTCTAATTTTCCAAATATACTCTTTAATATTAAATGCACAGAGAGTAATCTAAATAATGACCATTATGTGCATTTAAATTAAATGTATATATATATATTAAGAAAAAATTTAAAATGAAATGCAAAAATATGACAATCTAAAGTTAAGGCCTGAAACTACTATAACCTTGACAATTTATGTCAATAAATCAAATTATGTGCTATAGCTATGACCATTGTCAGATATAAAAATTAATGGCTGCATAAATACTCACAAAACCAGAAAGTTGGGAAGTGTTTAAATTTTTAAGACAGGTCAAGCCATATAAACATATCTTAGTGCAATATACTATATGTACAATTACATTTATTACTATATGTAATGTGTATATGTATTATTTTCAGTATTTTTCATGCAGCAAATGTAGATATATTTAATGTAAAAAACCAAATAATTTTGAATATTTTCTACATGTAGGACATGTAGAAAATACTTTATTAGTACTTTTTCTGTAGTGAACCACTTCAGAGCAAATACTATTTTTTTTCCTGTCATTGAAAAGTGTGAAGTTTCCTTTCCATTGAAAGTGAAACTGAAGATGCCAGAATTCTAGTTTTCTGCTTCCAGCTGATATAAGAAAAATAAGTGCTACAGGGTGGATGGTTGCCCACAGCAGGGGCACACTGCTGACTGTTCAATTTTCCCACCAGGACCTCCAGCTCCTTTTCTGCAGGTCTGCTCCCATGAAGTCTGTTACTTGAGTGTAGTGTTTCACTGGGCTGTTACATCCTAAGTGTATAACTTAGCATCTTTCTGTGTTGCTCTCCATGAGATTCCTTCTGGGCTTCCCAGACTACAGTTTGTCTGGCAAAATGCTACAGGAGGTGGTGGAGAAAGTCAAAATAAATGTCACCTGTGGTGACATAGTGGTGGTGGCATCATGGAAGCAAATCAAGTAGTAAAGTAAAAATTCCTGTTCATAAAACCACACTGGTTGTGCCCAATAATCTTCCTGTCCCTCTCATGCTTCAAAATGTTTTTTAGGAGGAACTGCTACATAAAACACTACAATATTATAGTGGATTTGACTTTCCTGTACTTTTTTAATATGGATTTAACATTTGTCTTCTACCAGTTAGTGCTCCTTCTTCAATCTTCTCTTTTTAAAATGTAGCTATTTCCATTTACTCTTTAATTTAAAATACTTCTTTTTATGTTTTTATTCAATACCAATTTCAATCCAAATATAGTTTGACCCAATTTTAAAATGAAAAGTCTGCATGTAATTTAAAAAGAAGAAATTTTTTTTAAAACCCAACCAAAAAAATAGATTAATTGCTCTTTCTAGAATAATTAAAAGAAAAAGTGAAAAAAGTGAACAAATGCATGTGAAACTAGAGAAATAGTTATTTAAATAATGATAAAGTGTAAATTTCAGCAAAGAAAGCAACAAAACAAGTGTAAAGGTCTCATATTTAAATGTTTATGTAAGTTGTGAGAATTAACATTCCAGAAAGTTGCTGAAAGTGCCAATGCAGAACTTGATTAAATAAAAGTTTCTTGTTTCCTATTTTCAATTCGTTTACAATAATTTTTTAAAATTTACCAGCAGTGACTAAAGCGAATTTACCGAATTAAGCACCTGCCCCAGTCTTTTAGCAGAATCTGCAGCTTCTCATTGTAGTGCCATCCAGAGTAATACCAATGTACCTGTTACATAGTACACTTAATTTAGGCTTAATTAACAAGTACCCCATTTTTCTCCTTCAGTGTGCATTACTGCTGCATTTATCATCACTGAATTACCTCTGTCTTTTCCAGTCTGCTCACTGAGAATCTGTGAAACTCCTTGAAGATTTCTTTCCTTTTAGGACTTTCTGTCTTTAGAAATAAATGAACATGATCTTATATCTGCTGTATCTACAAAATATGTTGTTAGTTGCTGTTGTTTTAACTATGGCCTAACCAATGCTAACATGGCATCTATGTTTAGAATACTATCTTTTACATAATCATTTTGTGAGTAAGCAACTGTCTAGGGATAATGAAACACTAAATGCTGATAGGCAGGTGCTCAAAATGACATGATTTATAATACATATGTCAAAATGGTAAGTTGGGCAACAAACATGGCATGCACAGACTCTGAATATGAGACATCCATGCACAAGTGTGTGCAACTTAATAGGTGGTTTTGTTTTCCTTTAAAGGAGCGGTGTCTATCAGGGAAGAGTAACCACCCTGAGATCTACCATCATTCAAAACTCATTAAGTAGTATTTTAAACATATACTTTATTGACTTTAAAAGATTTGTTTAGCATGTGTTTGTCTTTTAGTATGCTTAACTTGTTTGATTGTCATTAAATGTTGCTCCAGAAGGGAAATTGATTATATTAATCAGGTATTCCTTTGATGTTATCTTTTTGTTTATACTGGATGAATGAAAAATCTTCTTTCCCTGAACACAGCATAGGCAAACAGGCACACAAGAAAAAGTCCACTAAAGTGATCTTTCTTTCATACTTGCTTTTGTTGCCTGTCACACTCTCACACAAACTCAAACATGTAAAAGCAGTGTACAACACGTTTTATGATTTTATACTGAGGCAGCAGGTCCTTTGAAATAAAAATCTATTAATGTGTCCAACTCAGTTCCTCAGAATGTTGTCAAGGGAGAGTATCTCCTGATGCTCACATATTCTTCCAGTTTCACTATTATAAATGCTTCTCAAGCTAAAGCACATTGTTCATTCAATTCAAGAGGAAGGAACACTGAGAAGGGGATGAATTAGGAGCTGCTTCAGCTGGATTTATCCATCTCTTCGCTAAACAATGCATTTCCTCGCTGAGGAAAGGAGATCACCATACTCCCAACCAGCACAATTAGACAAAGGAGGGTAGAAATTCTGCAAGGGGACTTGAAAGTTCTTGATTCTCATTAGTGAGGTTCTAAAATAGTACAGCATTCCTGTGCAATGTGTCTGCTGAGAATGATTTCCCCATTTCTCATTATGTATGAATGCCAGTGCACTGTGCAGCTCTAGTGCACTGTTGATTAATAAGGTCAGAATTAGAAATTGAGAACTTTCTTAGCATCTACTGCAGTTTTCTCTCAACAGGGTTTTCTTTGTAGATTTTCTCTGATCTGGAACATAGAGCTTACTGGAACAGAAGTTACGTATTTTGTCATGTAGAGCTTTGAGAGTGTGTGGTGTCTTATATTTTTTTAAAATATTATACATTATGTTTTGAATTGTTTGTATTAAAATCTTTTACATGCTAAAAAAGACTTTGGAAAAATGCATTAATTATTAGGATACTTTTATCAGTAAATTAGCTCTATATAGTCAGATACCATTTTGTTTTCAGAAGGGTAAGTCATTCTTTTATCTGAATTTTGAATAAAGAACTCAGTGTCTTTCCAGTGTCACAATAGCCATCAATCCACTGTGACTAAATTCCTCATCCATACAGCAACTAACATGAATTTCAAATAAATTTGAAATAACTTTACAAATAATAATTATGAAAATATTTATTATAATTATATCATGTTCTATTATTATTATATTATTATTTAAATAATGCAAATATAATTCCACAAATTACACAACTTTCTTCCTACCACTGCAGCCAAGGTTTTGAGTGTAAAGCTAACTAACACCTATCAAATTTTTATTTTATAAGCATATTGTCAAATAAGCATTAGATCTTTCAAATAAACTCCTTGTGTCCTGGACTGTA
>VWYI01046009.1:22114-32272 GCA_013399455.1 Anthoscopus minutus
TTTGTTGTTTTTTTTTTTTTTTTTTTTTTTTTTTTGATTCCTCCTTTTTTTTTTCCTGAGGTTATGCAATTCTTAATCCTGTGATATTAACTATCGTAACTGGCCTGGTGATTCCAGTTGTTTCTTCTTCAATGAGCTCAAATTTTTGTTTTGAAAAATGTAATGGAAAAAAAGGCCAGAAAACCCTTACTGTCCCCACCAGCCTGGAACATAAAAAGAATGAAAACTAAATGGAGAATACTTTACCCATGTTCATCCTCAAATTAACCTTGTGTAGAAAGCAGAATTTGAGGGAATCGCTGACTCACAGAAATGTTGGCTGGAAGGAACTTCTGCTACTTGAGAGAGGACTATTGGAATGTAAGAACTGGGCCAGCTCTGACTTTGTTCAGCTAAATTTGAATTTGAGGATGGACTTTCCACAGTCCCTCTGGATACCAATAACCCTTTCAATACTGCATTACTCTCCTGAAAATGTTCTTTAGGTCCAGCCTTACCTTTCAACTTGAACATCATGGCTGCCACTGCTTGTTTTTCCTTCTGTTTCTACAGAGAGAAATTTCATTTTGTCACTTTGAAACACCTGTTCAGGTAGTTATAGAAAGGTATTCAATTACCTGCCAGGTAATAGTTATAGAAAGGTGTTCATTACCTACTCTTTGTCAGACTAATCAATCCCATTTCTCTATACTGCTCCTCCCATGTCACATATCATTAGCTGTCTTGATAACCCCCATGGATTCCTTCCAGTTCCTCAATATCCAACAGGAACAGCAGACCCAAAACTGCACATTGTACTCTAGACACAGCCTCAGCTACATGGAAGAAGATGAATTAATCTTCTAAATCAGGCTCTTCAGCGTGTGCTACTTTTTCTGCATTTGTGATTAAGGCACACAGGTGGCTCATACTTTTCTGTAATGTCCAGGTCCTTCCACACACGGATAGTGCTCAGTCAGCTGGTTACCAATTTTGGTTAATAGAAGTGGTTATTCTGTCCCAGGTGCAATCCTTACTCTTCTTGTGGGGGAATCATTCCCCGTTGGTACAATGCTTAAATTTCCCAGGTTCCTTCTGAATTAAAGCTCTAATGTTAGATATGCCAGCACTCCTGATTTAGTATTGTTCCCAGATTTGCTGCTGATGGATTCTGTCTTGTCACCCAGGTCAGTGATGAAGCAATTGAAGAATTACTGTGTCATTACTGACTCCTGGCTAAGTATCTATTCTAGCTAGGTGTAATACTGTTGATTGCTTTCCTTTGGTTCTGATTGTCCAGTTGTTTTTCAGTCCATCTTATAGTCTGTTTGTCTTGCCTATCTCAAATTCCAAATCAGAGTTCTGTGGAAAGCAGAATCAAAACCTTAATTTCAACCTTTTCCACAGCCAGCACTTTATCCTCATCCCTTTAGCCAATCATTTCATTGTAGAGAGAAATCAGGTTGATCAAGCTTGCCTTCCCCTTGGTGAAACTATTTTGAATTTTCTCAAATACTTTCTCATTATTGTCAAATTAAAGCCTTAGAATATATCTTTTTACTTTTCAGAGAAAGAGTGGTTCAAGAACATATTTGTAGGTGACCAGGTCAACTTTCAATTTGTGTTAAGATAAAAGTACTACTGACCTTGCAACGGAAAATGGTATCACATCGGCTGGTCCCATGGTTAAGAGTTACTGCAGTAGTTTGGAAGCTGGTAAGGCGGTTCTGACTGGCTACTGAAATTTTCTCCCAATCTTTGGACTGTATGACAACACACTAAATTAATATTGTAGCAAAGTAATCAAATCATTATGCATTTTAAATAACAAATTTCTTGGAATCAGCTGCAGAAATGCTTTACCCGAGCTGTAACTTGCACAAATACAGCAGTATATCTTGGAATCTAAGCCACTGCTCAACTCCCTGAATAATTTTCTTTGCTACTTCATTTATTATGGCTTTAAAATACATAATTCATTTTAATGCACCTTTTTGTATGCTATATATACAGCTATATATTCCCTGGTTGTCTCTAAAATTAACTAGTTAAACCAGGTGGTCTACAGTTCTTATTAAAGTAAACATATGGGAACAGGAAATCCTGCAGTATCACCACCTTGCAGGCTTTCAGGTAGATGCACAGCATTATTGATAGAGGGCATGATGGAGAACATATTCTGATTTACAATTTAACATTCCTGATGGCATACCAGCCATCATTTTATGTAGTATCAATAAGACTATCTCTAAATTTTCAGAATAGTGGGAAAAGCAACATTTATGTTGTAGATGGTTTTCAATACAGTCAAATCTGTTTGCAGGGTTTGACATAGAATGGTATAACAAGGAAGGGTGAGATAGAATGCTTTTTCTGAAATTAGGCACAAAGTCAAACAAGACTCAAGGTAAAAATCCTTTCCACTCTACCTAAACTAAGAGACAGATACTATGCATAGGGATCTACATTCTTCTGCTGAACATTAACATCCTCTGAGGATATTCAGGAAATAATTTTTTCATTTCAATTTATTGATATAATTCAGTTCAAAGAATAATTCCACAATTACAAAACCTACACTGATTTTAAAAAGCAGATATACCTTTTCTTTCCACTTTCCTCACCTACATGATGGAAATGTGAAAATGTTGGACTTGCTTGTTTCCACTTCATGAGAATATGAACATGTTCAGCTCACTAACTCTGTGCAATACTTTGTACTCATTACATCGATTCTACATGAAAAACCCATCTCATTTTCCATATTAATTTAATTTCTACATATACAGGCAGAAACAAAGAAAAGGTAAATACTCTTCTCAGGAAAATAGAGAATGATTTGCTAGAAAGAAACCAAGAACAATTAAATGCAGATAAAATTTGTATTGAATTCTATAATTTCTTAACTATATATTACAGATCTTTCCAGTAGGAAAAACCTATCATACTTTACTGCAAAATTCTCTATTACCCATAAACATACTAACATGGGTTCACCAGCTAATGAGAAACAACCTTCCTTTGTGAAACTAACTAAAAACTATTAATGAAAAACAAGATAACAAGGTTCATTACAGCAAGATTTCCTGATTATTGATTTAAATTATGATGAGAATTATTTAACTCCCTCTTCCCTACTTTCCTTGCCAGGTTCTGCTTTTGCCATTACAAGTGTGGGGAGCAAAGCAAATGTTTTGTCTCCTCTACTAGAAACAAATAAAAAATACGTCCTAATTTCATAAGTGAACTCTTAAACAGAATAAGGGCAAGGTCAGAAGTGTGGGGTAACTCAGATGTGTCACTGTCCCGGTTTGGAGGACAGGTATCTGCTAAGGAAGGCAGAAACCTCCCTTGAAATGAAAAGAAAAATATAGACCCCCACCCTCCAAATTATTATGATTTTGAAAACAAGGGACTCTATGGCAGAGATATAGGGATAGGAAAAGCAGTTCTTTACTAATATAAATAGCAAAGCAAGCAAACAACAATAACCACAGCATTAACAACAAAGCAGGGACAGAGGCCCCATGGCAGCCTTCTCGGCCGAGATGAGAAAGGTGGAGGGGAGGCTGTGCCTCACAAACCCTCTGTGGTCAGTCAGTCCCAGTGCTCCTGCAGGGTTCTGAGGAACACCTCACTGGAACACGAGGGATGAGCAGAAAGTCCCAGGCCAATGGATGAGGCGTAATCAGCAGCTCCGTGGTGGCAGCTGGTGCTGCACTTCCCAGCAGGACAGGAGGTCCGAGGGCCATGAAATGAAGAGGAGAAACAGCTGCTCCGTCTTGAGATGGTGAATTCCTCTCTCCCAGCAGAAACAGCTCTGAGAGCGTGTGTCCCACTCTCCAGCTGAAGAAAACAAGTTAGCTTCCAAATGCTCCTGCCCTCCTTTTTTTCCTGCCTCCACCTTCCCCACCTGGGCCCAGACAAATTTTTGTCTTTCTTAAGCACCCAATACGTGCCAGCCATCAGGTTTCCCCTCAGCTAATGGGGAAAAACTCCAATAGCTGAGAAGGAACAAAAGGAAGACCACCTAACTCCCAACAGGTACTAACTCCTGTCCGTGTCACTTTGGCCAACAATTGAAGAGACACAGAGTAATGAGGAAATGTAGTAATTTCTTTCTCTTTTTCATTGCCTTTGTTGTTCATTTCAGTCAAACTTCTTGCTATCTTTTAGGATAATTTATGTTTTGGCTCACAGCTCAGTCCGGCTCTTTAAAAGAAGGGTAGGTTGTCTGTTAGTATTGCAGATATTCACAAAATATTTCATTCTACTCTGTGAAAATTTCAAATACTGGAAGAAGTCCACTGAATTTTCCTGCTTGCAAGATGACCACATCCCATCAAAAGTTTATGATTGAATTTGTCAGAATCAAATTCACCTTGGATGTGCTTTTCACTCCAATTAGTGAGTTAGGTCTTAGCCTTCCTGCAGGGGAAATATGTTGTCGTGACTTATATTCAATATGCAGTGGCTAACAATTTATAGAATATATGAAGAATGTGAACAGAGTAAGCCTAAGTGCTTATTTTTTAATAGCCATTGTATTTGGGCAGACAGTGTGGTGGCTACCAGCCTCTGTAATAATCAGCAACACTAGGCATATAGATCAAAAATAATACCTGAATGCATTTCAGCTATCAGGAATTACTCAGATCTATGGCTAAAGAGATATTTTTCCAGGCAATGACTCTGAAAGGAAGTGTTGAACATAGCACAGCCTTTGGTTAAGGTGAGACATTTGGAGATGTGGCAGTTTCCAGATAAGCTCAGGAAAGTAGAGAGCTGAGCCCCTCATGTGTCCAGTCCTGCACACTCCTTCTGCAGTTGTCACAGTGTGTGCTCCTGCATGAGCATTTTGGTTTGAGTCAGTCATGCACTTTATAATTGAATGTCCTGTTCATCCCCACATGCTCTGGTTCACCATTCCTGGATAGCGCATGTTTCTTCAAGGTGTGAAAGATCAGCCCATGGTGGCAGGTCTGGCAATGCAATAGCTATGGGGAAGTCAGTCTTGTTCCAATCTGTGGGAACCCCTCTCTGAAATGCCTTTAGCATGGGAGGCAAGAGCCTCTGCGATTTCCCCTTCCATTTCACAGTAAAGTGAAAATACCAGGGATTATTTGATCTCAGGTGAATTTTCTGAGATGGTTGCTCTTCCTCTGCATTGATTAAGTAACTACACATGCAGTATACATTTAATTATTCAGAGTGAAGTAGTACTGTGCACCATTATTGACTGTGCTTTTTGGGCACTTTGCCCTTAGTTAGCTGTTTCTTTCCTGAGCTAGAGACCCAATAAAAATCTTCACTGTAGCTCAGATGTGGTACTATCCCACAAAATTTACTTCATGCACACTGGTTTACAGTGGCTGCTGTGTAATTGTGCAGGACTGTTTCTTTAACCTGTATCTGTTTACCATGTCATGAGCAGCAAGAGCAATTAATCCTGTCCTTCCTCTTGCTTAAAGTCTATCTCACATTTTCCATAGACTCTCTATTTGACACTTAATTACATCTACCTGAGAGGTGGATTTAAAAATGTTTAAATTATATTTTATAGATATTCTCACAGAACTCCTCTGTAAGACAAATATATGGTGTTTAAAATGTTCTTGAACAAGCTCAAGATCTTGATGCAAATTGTGTCATTAACCCTCTTGTATATTTTATATTTACCTTGACCCTCTTGTATATTTTATATTTACCTTTTTTCTCTTGAATCAGAGGTTGCAAACTATAAAGGAGGTATGATTTAAATTTTAAACTTCACTTACATTGATAATATGCCACCCACACAAATTGTCATCTGATCCCAAATACAGGCATGTACATTTCATTATTTTGGCTACAAAATTAATCGAAGAAGCATTTATTTCTCTTTGCCTTATTCTTTTAGTACCCAGAGGATTGTTGGTATTTTCATCATGTACTGTTGGGAGTTAGGTGTCCTTTCTTTTACACCTTCTCAGCTATTGGAATTTTTCCCCATTAGCTGAGGGCAAACCTGATGCCTGGTACATATTGAGTGCTTAAAAAGACAAAAATTCGGCTGAGCCCACGGGGGAAGAGGAGGCAGGAAAAAGGAGGGTGGGAGCAGCTGGAAGGGAGCTGCTGGAAAGGAGCTGGTTTGGGTTTTTTTCTTTGGCTGGAGAGGGGGACACTTTCTGGGAGGGATGTTTTCGCCACCACCGAGACGGTGCGGCTGCTTCTTCCTTCTTCCTCGTGGTGTGGCCCTTGCACACCCTGTCCTGCTGGATGTGCTGCAGCCCCAGCTGCCACTGCGGAGCTGCTGATCCATCTCATCCACAGGCCCAGGACTTTCTGCTCATCCCTGCCATTCCAGCGAGGNACTTTCTGCTCATCCCTGCCATTCCAGCGAGGTGGGTTTCCTCAGAGCCCTGCAGGAGCTGCAGGATTGAGTGCCAGCTGAGGGGTTTGTGAGGCACCGCCTCTTCTCCACTTTTCCTGTCTCGGCTGAGATGGGGTCCCTGTTTCTGTTTTGTTGTTAATTCTGTAGTAATTGTCGGTTTTTTGCCTTATTATACATATTAGTAAAGAACTATTATTCCTATCTCTATATCTCTGCCTGAGAGCCCATTGTTTTCAAAATCATAATAATTCGGAGGGAAAGGGGGGGCTAACAATTTTCTTTTGCATTTCAAGGGAGTTTCCTGCCTTCCTTAACAGATATCTGTCTTACAAACTGAGACATATGCTTAATGTTGGTATTTTCATTATGTGCTTTCCACTGTACCATGTCCCTCTGGTATCTGACTCAAGAAGTTTCAGCTATACAGTACTCTTAGCTGTGCATAATTACTGTCAATTAATTGTCATTGTCAATTAATTAAACATTAAATATTTAATTGTGTTGCTATTTCAAATGTGATAGATGCTGAGGACCACCGTTATCCATAACATTATTTAAATTTAGTTTTTAATTACAGAATCGGTAGTTAGGCGGACAAGCTGAAGAATAAGTGCTCTAGTTTCATGAAATGTACTTGCAATTGAGATTGTACAGCAGTGCTGGTTATAATTTACTGGATTAAAGGCAACCAATTTTTAACAGGGATAATGTAGTTAAATTATTTGACTCAAATTTTAAATAGAAGTTTATTTTTAAATTACATTTTATCTTTAAGGTGTTGTTTTTTTAACAGTAACCATCTTACACCCAAATGTTTTGGTCTTAATTTATGACATTAAAAATATCTGAACACCTCGGCATAATATCCATATAAATCATGCTTAAAAAGGAATAAAAACTATTCTATAATTAAAATTGTTCATGTACAGTCATTCAAAACCAAATCAAGACAAATCAATCCTTGTTACCTAAGGAAACAACTTTTTGTGTGTCTAGTTAAAAATGTAGCTATAAAATGTACACCTTCTCCCATACAATTTAGAAAAAAATCAAATTATTTCCTAGCAGAAACAAAGTATGGTGTTCCCAGTCAATATACTGGAATAAATAATATTTTTTAGTTCCTTGAATAATTTCCTCCCCTTAGAACTGATTGGAGGTATAAATGTGAACACATTTGTGGGCATGGATTGTAACTATGGCTATGGCATCTAATTAGTAATAGCAAAAGAGACTGATGATTATATAAATCAATTTTTATCAAAATAAATTAGTAGATCTTATTCTTTATGATACCTATCTGTACCTGTATGTGTATCTATATACCTGTGTCTGTATCTATGTCTGTATCTGAACCTTGCAATGCACTCCATATTTGATGGATACTTTTAATCAGATATTTTTGTTAATGAACTTTGTTCACTCGTCAAAGTATAGTAGATATAGGGAACAAGATCAAGCCCTCATTCAAGTTTCAGGATAGCTGTATTTTAGTGCCCTTCTCCTCTCCCCGGATCGTTATATTAATATATATAATATTAAACTGAGTCAGAGAAATTGTTTCATACTTCTTCTGTATCAGTCATTAAGTATTTCTAGTTTAGCCTAAATGTCACCCTTTTTATTTTCTAGAATCAGTCATTATGAGGCCCTTAACAATTTTTGAATGTATGGTTAGTTCTCGAGCTGAGTAACATGTATTTGCATACATTTAGTCTTGCAGAAGTCATATGAAACTGCTAAAACAAAACCAGCACACAAGGGGAAAACCCACCAGATATGCTTTTAAAAATATCAGTCTCAAGAGCACAGGATCAATAGGAACACTGCAGGGACAGCAGCACAACCCCTACTTGCCATGCTGACTAGAAAACTCAGTCCTGTTCCACGTTGTATGCTCTCTTCTTTATCAGCTTGTTTTGTACTCAAAGAAAATATTTCTAACAATGAACAGCTCTGCGAAAACTTCCTGACAGCTTTTGTGAAGCTGTGCCCAGGCCAGCAGCCCTGCAGCCAGTGACATGGCAACAATCCATCTCAGAACTCTTGGTAAACCTGCCCAGTGTGGAAATGAGAACATGACCGTCAGTCTGGCAGGTGACTGATATCCTGAATGCCAGCAAAGTGGTCGAGAGGGTGAGGAAACACAGTGGTAATAGCAGACTGCAATTACCCCCATGGTCTGAACAGATGTCCTATCACCAAGCTGAGACTAAGCCCTCAGGTACCACAAGTGCCATGCTTTGAGAATTTAAGGGGTGTCAGCAGGAGAAGCAACACCTCATCTCATCCTCAGAACAAGTATTTGTTCACAATGTTGCTGTACAAAGTCCTTGGAGTATTGCAGGACACTGGCACTTGGTATTTTTTGCAGGATCTATAAAGGAAAAAATGTCTTATCTATTCTCAAATTTGCACAAAAAAGATTTTTAAACAGAGGATAGAAAAAAAAATTGTGACACAAATAACTGATAGTCACCATAAATATTTCTTACTTTTAGAAATGTAAATAAATACATGAATCCAAACTGTTTCAAGCCCTCCTCCCCCTCCTCCCCTGTCTTCACATGGACAGGACTTTTGAGTTTCTATAGGCATGAATTTAGGATGTCTAACGCAGGGAAGTGCAGTATATGGAGATCACTTTCCTACTGTTTGCATGACATTTGGAGAATTTTAAATTCTCAGTTAGAAAGAGAAGAACCAAAAAGGAAGCTTATTTTTCTTAATATGCTTATCAATTCTTAATATGCTTCAATCAGTGCTTGTCTTTACCCAGCAGTCAAACTCAAGATAAAATTAGGAAGAAGTCTTATCTTCCTTGAGACCTCAAAATTGCTGATTAAGTTTTTGCCTGTCTGTGAACACAGAAGTAGCATTCAACTATGCAAAAGATCATAATTTTTTCCTGAAAATTCACACACAGCTACTTTTTAAGATTGCTGAAATTCCGTGCTCTTCAAAGAAAGCAGTAGCAGAAAAGAACTTCAAAAAATAAAAGGAAAAAATAAGGAAATTGAAGGTTCAGATGTTCAGCAAGCGGTAGCCAAGAAGACTCAGTTGTTATCAGAAGAAATGCACTCCCATTTTCTCACTTTACATACTTTACAGGAGTCAGGGCTCAGGCTTGGTGGAAAAAGAAGGTGTTCACTGCTGTAAACTGTGGGATGGATTTTGCTGACTACTCAGCCCATGGTGTTCTCAGAGAAGATGATTTGGGCAGCACAGTCTGCTTTGGAAGTTTAAAGTCTCTTCCTGTACATGCATAATCCTGTGATCAAACTGAAGGCATTCCCATAGCTCTCTCCCCATAACAAGAATGTATGGAAATACCTTTCTGATGCAAACATGTTTTCAGCACCTACAGAATACAGCTATTGACAGTCAGAATCCACAAATTTGGTGCCTTTACGACTCTATTAGACTGTGAAGGATGCTACTTTTGTCCTCACAAAGCTTTGCACAAGACAGCATTATCCAACTGAAGGAAAAATGTGTGGACCTTCCAGGGAAGGGAAAACTGCCTGAAATGAAAGGGATCAGGAAAGAGATTGTACTTTGGGATCAAAATATTCTCATCTCTAATGCTGTAATCCGTCAAGATGAATGATGAACTGTATTCAACAATTAGAAGGACTGTTTATTTTTCTCACTATTTCTCTAGTAAGAGAGAGGAAATTGAGTGCAGAAACAAGAAAATCATGACAAGATATACTGAGTTTAATTTTCTCTCACCTTTTCTAGATGCTTAAATCCCTTGTGTTATAAATGAGATACCTGAATTATAATTATAAAAGGAATTTATT
>VWYI01046010.1:0-10711 GCA_013399455.1 Anthoscopus minutus
CAGAGGGACATCCTGGGTTCCCACACACAATCTGTCCAGCCTCCCGACATCTAACTTTACTTAGGACACAACATCTTAAAGACAGGTTACAGCCCTATCCTCTCCTCATCTGCCCCAGAGCTGCTGCTCAGTGGATCACATTGCTTCATGCTCTGAAACAAGATTCTAAATTATTCAGCACAGCTAAATTGGTAGTAATGATCATAAAACTGTGAAATTCACAGTATAACATACACCCAAACTACAATGCTTTGATGGTACAAATATCAAAAGAGAAATAGAAAAGAACACCTTAAATATAAGGACATCCCGAATAAGCAGAATTTTCTTTGCAGTTTGATATGGAAAAAAATCACACACTCTTACTTTTGTAAGCTCTTAGTTTACAAATAGAAAACTAAAGTCCTAGAGAATGAAAATGACAGAATTAACCCAACAGTGTTCCTAAAAGAAGGACACTTATATCTAAGGGTGCTTATATGAAGAAATTAATAAACAGAAAAAAAAAGTCCATCATGAGTACAGATATTCAAATGGCCATATTCTCAAATATGGTCACTAGCTTTTGACATTTTTTTAAAGACTATCAGAATAATAATTAATTAGAAATTCATAACAATATTAGAAGATATCAGACACTGCTGCCATGTAAACCTTTGAGTACTTTATTAATAAGCAAATTTGTTATGCGCTCAGATAGCTGGGAAGCTGGAACTTTGGTTTATAAAAAAACAAGCAATTTTAATTTAGTAGCTGACACCACAGTTTCCAGTATTTCAAACATAGCATATCAGTTTTCGGATCTGCCATCCTCTAAGCAGAAACAGAGAAGTCATGTAAATACAACCCAGTGACTGTGTTTTACACAGGGAAAATAAAAATAAGAAGTGAGCTTGGAGTGATGTAGACAAAAATAAAATTCCTCCATGGAGAGAGATTACCTTAAGATACCTGCTGAAGTATGAAATCATCAATCACATAAAGTTCTTAAGACATCCACAGACCTGCTGATTTTTGTAACATAGAAGATAAAGGCATTGCAATGGTGAAGAGACACTTTGCTGATCATGAAAAGGTTAGTGAAATATGTAATTCTCTGTGTGTGCATACATAGCAAGTCTATCTATGCCTTTTTATTTCAGTTAATACTATGCTTCAAAGCTATTCAAAATTGTTTTTAAATATAAAGTGCATTTTGAGATTTATTTTCTGCCCTTGAACACAGTGACACTTTGAAGATATCATTAGTTAAAATTCTAAGCAATCATCAAAGGTAGTACAAGATGCAAGACAGTCCATAAACAATGATCCTGCAGCTCAGGGAGTCCTTCAATGAAATTCAAGTCCATTCTCCAACTTCATAAGAAAAATGACCTTCACAAAATGTCACTGCTAGCAGGCAATGTGATTATTAAAAATGTATAGACTAAGCAACAAAATCTGAAAGGGCATAAAGTCCAAGGAGTAGTACAATCCTCAACACAAGTTTCTAAAAATAGTTGTTTCAAAATATATATGCTTATATTTAATACTGCAGATGGACCTCTACACACAGGGAAATGTTTCCTGCTTTCATGTTTGCAGCCTGACTGGATGGATATAGCCAAAAAAAGCTCCTGCTAAGTAAACCACTGTTACAGTGACATCTGCTCTTGAAATCAGCCACTGTATAGCCCATTTTTGAGATGTCCTCAAATAACATGTCTTTATATGTGCCTTGATCAGGAATTGAAATCATCATCATGCTGGGAAGCACACCCTAAAGTAGCTATACATATATGAATGAAAGCAGCAATTCTGCAATCTGTAACAACTGTGTGTTACAGCTAACAACGTACCAAAGTGCTCATGGCCAGCTTTTATCATACCTTTTTCAGTATTTTTTTGTTTGAAGGAAGGGTGGAAGAGAGATGTCAAATTTAGATTTTCATCTATGTCCAGTTCAGGAGTTAACTGTTGCATACCAGCTCTAGCCTCCATGGAAACTATTAAGGAATTAGTGACTTAGCACCTTCACATTTTACCAGTACTCTAGCAAGGCTGAATTAAGACTGTTCAGCCTTGTTTCATGGGCAATTTTGTTGTTGGTAGTCTCACCATCAGCCAGCTGTTGCCCACTGCAGGAGGCCATAGTGTTGGCACAGAATGAATCACAAAGCAAGGCTGTTACCCTTGGCTCTCTTACAACAGCAGTGAAGACACCATTGGGCAGATGCAGGAAAAAAAATATTTCATTCGGAGCTGTCACACAGATGCCTTAATCAGGACTGAAGATTTACACTGATTCTCAAACCTGAGGCTGATGACTCAGGAAGGTGGAAAATACTGGAGCAAAACTCCATAAAACACTAAAATGACACCAAAAAGTGTCCCCAGTTTCTGATGGACAAGCTGGTAGTACAAAGAAGACCGGTGCATGTAAGAGAGGTGAAAGACAGGAGTTCCACAGAAACAGAAGTATTTGGAAGTAAAAGCCAGAGTTCAGGAGAAAGACAAAAATGCAGACAGTCCACCTTGGAGGTTGCAAAGAAAGGCAAGGTTTGTAGTTTAGACAGGAGAAAGGAATGTGGGAAGAAGCAAGCTAAAGTGAAAAGGTGAAATTGCAGGAAATCCAAGCAATAGGATTCGCAGAAGGGGAGAAATGAGAATAGTGTGAGGGCAAGTGAATGAAGTGAGTGAGATGGAAAACAGCAAGGAGGTTGGAACCAGATGATTTTTTTCAAACCCTAACCATTCTATGGTTCTACAAAGAAAGACTGCCCAAGGCAGCTTGGACAGAAAATAGATGAGGGAGAAAGTCAAGAGAAGCAAAAAAGGAAGACAAGACATGACAGAAGTGTCAGGACATGGGGAAGCCACAGAGAGAGACAATGGGATTGAAATAAAAGGCTAGTTTCTACTCCAAAGATGAGAAGTAGAAACAAATCATTTCATTATTTAGGATTTACTGTCTATGAGAGCAGTTCCCCTTCTATTTTATTGCTATATGAATAAATGCAATTGATTTTAAAGCACATTTTTGATTGTTTACAAAGTGCCTTTTTATCAGAGTTAGGGCATTATGTTCCCAAACCAACTGGTATATTTTTAGATATCTTTGACGTAGTTGCGGTTGCTTAACAGATGGCTCACTGCCAATTGGTTTCACTGAGTTCTCTGCTGCTTCACTGCCTTTCTTTGCCTCCACATAAATTGTTAGCTCAGTACCTAACCTGTGGAAACCCTCCCAGCCAGTTTTTGGAGGATATACCTAATGCAGACTGATTTAATTAAAAGACCTAGGACTACTCTTCGGGAAATGTTCAGAAACTCCCTATCTTTGTCTTTCAGGTATTAAGCATAGCAAAGTTTCACCTCAGCAGTGAGTAATGATCTGAGCCATTTCATATACTCCTCATCTGGTTTTTGGCAGTAATATAGCTTTACTTCTTCAACTAAAATGCAAATATGAGACCCAGAAATCATAATAAATTCAATTAAATTGACAGAGACTACCCCTGTGGAAAATATTATTTCTGTTGAACAAGTTAAAATCTATGACTCTGCATAGCATATAATAGAGCTATAGATGCAAATTAATAGAAAAATTTGCAGATAATTTATGTTTAACAGACTACAGCATTAGCATCAATAAGATTTAATTACCTCTTTGAGCTTTCCACTAAAAGCTGAACTCTTGGAAGGGCTTTACCAAAGAAATAACTATATAACCTCTGCAACAGAGCTCACAGACCACAGAAGAGCAGAGAAAAACTAGAGGGATAGATCAGTCAAACATACAACAAAAAGGTCAACTACGTGTGTCAAACAGTTGTGTAAGAAGTGTGTACTTTAGGAATAAAAATTGCATCTCTCAGCCTGGAAATGAGACGCCTTCTTCAAAGTTATTCAGAATACCTGTGCTGGAAACAACACATGTGCCAGTATTTTTTATTCACAAATCAGCTACTTCAGCTTATTGTCTACATCCTCACTCTTATTTTGCAGGGAGAGAATAAAGCTTACATGGAGCTAGACTGATCAGAGCTTCTCACCAAAACAACTCTTACCTATTTCTTCTCCATGAACAGTAAGAAATATAGGTTTCAGCATTGGTTTCTTTCAATACATTGGAAAGTTTTTTGGATAAGGATTTTGAATTCATCTCTGTTTCACCATTATGCTGTCTTTCCTTGAATTCTTCCTAATCTCTGTCACCAATAACCTGTATGGTGATATTCAGGGTATTTCTTTTTAATGGATGTAAGGTATGACAGGATTTGTGGTCTTCAATGTTTTCGAAAATGAAATTTCTAATGCTCAGTTATTGTGACAAATGGACGAAACTGATCACACATGCAAGACAACCAAAATCAAGTAGGTTTATAAAAATATAAGGCTAAAGTAAACAGCAATTGCTGTGTTTGGGCACACAGGATGTCTGGTGGTGCAGACATGGGACCAGTGCTGACCCTGATGGCATGTGCTTGTTCCTCCTCATGAAGTGACCATCCAGTTTCTGTCAATTTTACTGTACAGTTAAGAAACTCATACTGAGACTGGTGATTGGACATTTTGATGCCCTTGTTGGGAATTTTTGATGTTAAATGCAGCTACCTATGTCAGGTATACATAGACACATACTAACAGCACTCTCAGACTTTTGTGGATTTTTTTTTTTTTACATAAAAGAAAACAAAACTCACTTAATTCTGCTAGACTGGCTTACCCTAGGGCCTTTCCCTCTTATCAATGGTAAGCTTGATACATACTTCTCTGCTAACTGACCTGACTTGATTTTCTTTATCCTTTTGTTCTCCCAACTCAAATCTACAAAAAGCCAAAGGTGAATGGAACTCTGATTAATGTAGCCAAATAAAACTGAACTCTAAAAATTGGTGTATCTGGACACACCAATAACACATTTCTACTGACAATAATCCTGCAACACCAGAATGCTGCTTGTACTCCCAGCACATTTACAGTGACTCTGCTGCCACCCAGAACCTAAACATCACAGAATGACCCTACAAAATTTATTAGTGTGAAGAACAAAAATGTCACAGCAATAACTAATGTTAAATACAGACTCTTTTCTCTGTTTCTCCCCATATCCATGATTCCCTCTGCCTACAAATTGCCTCCTCCAAATTATCTCCTCCTTCCACTGGGACCCATCACAGCATTTATTGCAGCCCAATGCCTATGGCATGAGACCTGAGTGCCATAAGTTAACTCAGTGTCTACCTTCTTTATAAACCGGTATCTGTGAACGAGCCTATCAGAACACCGCCATGGTGCAGATGACCATAAAAACCAAGCAGCAAACAGAGGTACCTCTGACAACACTCCATGACTTATTCATGACCAAGACATGAATATATTTAGTTCCCAATAGTTGCACCCCAATGATAATTACTTTTGTATACAGATAAATTATTATCATCATCAAATAAAGTGTACATTGTTTAATAAAAATCTTAGTGTTCATTGTAGCTTTCCTTAAAAGACCTTGTTTTCTTCAAGTGAAATCAAACTCATTAAAATATTTACTTAACACTTAATTTCTTTTTTACTTACATTTTGCAAAACATTTGGGGGAAGATGCTTCACATTTTATACAATACAGAGAAGCTGAAAATTTATATTAATATACTAAAAGAAACAACATTGTGAAATTTGTAAATTTTTCTTCCACTTCTACAGATCTAGATATAAATGTTTAGCTAAACCTGATTGCCTATGATTTATATAAACTTATAGATCAGTGATTTTCTTGCCCCATTTGTGTAATTGAAGTGTTAATGAAATTGATATATCTGGGCATCCAACCACATACATTTTCTAAATATCACTTCTAATATATATTGTGGTAATAATTTTTTTTCCTGATTGCTAAACAAAGTTTTAAGATCTTAAATGAGTATAAAAATGGGGAGGTCAGGAGGAGCTTTGTAAAACAACAGCTGAAAACAAGCCCCTGCACTTTACACAAAGAAGGGCCAGGTGTCTGCTTCCTCTTTTAGCCCTCTTTCTGTGTGCAAACTGCTGTGCTTCCCACTGCAGCTCCACTTTATGCAAGAACGAATCCCTTTCTGTTCAGCAAAAGTAGTATAGCCTCCTGGTAAAAACAATGAAGCCATTCTGCTATTATAAAAACACTATTAAAACGTTATCTGTCAATAATTACCATTATTTTAAGTTTTCCCTCAGTTATTTCAAACTGCTTTGTATTACCATAAAATAGGAAATCCAGCCCAATCTTTAAATAATTCTCAAAAATTTGAAGAAAACGAACAAAACATGACAAGTAAAAAATTTTGTTCCCTGAAAAACAGACTCATGCAGCACAAATGAGAGAAATAAGCATGGGTATCTACACTGTGCCAGTAAGAATTCCACATGACTGAAGTGACAACGTAATGAGCTTTAACTAATGGAATAACAACTAGGGAGCTCTGTCTCATAAAAATACACCCTAGACAGTGTTTCTGGTTATGTGTACCATCTTCTAGACTGTGTATCTATACCAAAGTGGAGTCAGCTTCATTTCAAAACTAGTGCCAAACTTAGATTCTTCTATATGGGGAGAGTGGGTGTATTTGTGGTTTGGGGAAGTATACTAAGCAATGAAATCTAGAACTATATAGGAGAAATAAAACCATAACTGTTACTTTGTTGTGGTATTAATATCATGGGAAAAGAGCAGGCACTATTTCTCAGAAACCCTCACAGGGACACCCACAGGATGAGGCCACAAGGCAGAAATACACACTGCTCTCTCTTAAGAACTTGTGCAGTGTCTGGAGCAGTGAAAGAACCAGAAGTTTTTACTTGCAATTTAACTTCTATAAATAAATAATTTTGCAATGCTTTAGCACATTGGTTACTGAAATTGAAATGTGAACTCTTTTCTTTTGAGGATCACATCTGATGTTTCCTAGCTTTTGCAACTGTTTCCCAAGAACAAATATGGCATACAAAATATTTGTGCTTCTGAAACGTCAGTCAAATTCTTCCAGAGGTTAAGCAGCTCCCCCAAACACTTTCAGATCTCAAATCATCAATGGTGAAGATTTAATAAAACAACCCTTCCCAAAATATACCTGCGCTACAAAGGGTGGACTAATGAGTGACAATTTTTCAAGAATACACCACAGCAACACAAGAACTACAAAAAATACTTTCAAGATTCTCTTACACAGTATCTTTACTCAAGTAAATGATAAAGCATCTCTAATAACAGCAAGTACTTTTTCCATAACCTAAAAATTCATAGAAATTCTTTTTTGGTGACATCCAGTGCTACAATTCATGTGTTCAGAGTCTGAATAGTTGTCAGTTTCGGCACATGCAAATGATGCTTTCATTAGAATTCAACAAATGAATAGATTTTGAAAGCCAAAGTGATCTACTGTGCATTCTGTCAAATGATTTCGTGTATAGGACTATCAAACTTCGGGCACACATCACATTTTCTAACTCCAAGATTCTTGTGGAAACAATTGAAAAGGTTTCTCAAACAGAAGATGAAAAGTATTTTGTTGAGACTGCTGTAGCACAGAGCTCTGAAGTGGAAGACAGTAGAACTCCTAATCTATACTGAGGAATACTAAATGTATCAAGTTTACCTTTTCCTCTGGTATTTTATTTTACCATTTAATTAATGGCTTACAGGATTTTATAGTTATCATTAACTACATATATATAAAAAAAACATAGTATAGAATATATTCTCTCCTTTACACTAAGATGTTTACCATTTTCAAAACACCAGTTTGTTACAGTTTTAGATGTTAAAATATCTTTCATGCACTAGGTAAAAGCAGTTGAATCATTTATTGACACTATTCAGCTGCGACAGAGCAATGCTTCCATATTAATACAGCTTTGCATTGTACAGACAAATTCTGCTCCTTTATTTCCCAGTTGCACAACTCAGTTTCAAAACCCTCAGGGTTCCTATAACATACACACTTTTTCATGAATATAAAAATAGCAACACTTCTCACACATACTTCTGCTGTGTTTGAAGCAGCAGACCACATTGTGCAGAAAAATGTTTTTGCTTTTTAATACAATTCCCTCTGTGTCCAAACTTTTTCAGCAAACTGATTTTTACACTAGCAGTGTGTGAGTGGATCACTGAGAAAAGGCAATAGCTTTTAGGAAATGACAAGGCAAAAGAGATTCATTAATAGGCACAGTGAACAAGTCAGCTCTTACTCTGTGTACTCAAAATGTACACAGGACTCTTGCACTGAATGCTAAGTAAAAAATCAGACAGTACTTCTGTATAAATTATATGGGTGATGCAAGACCATAATTCAGAATAATGCAGAAATCAAATGCACCCAAAGTTAGCTGCCCAGCACTTTGTATCTGCTGAAACAAATTACATCTTAAATAACCATCTTTTTTTTAAAGAAAACAATGAAAATAAACAGAGACACAAAATATTTCTGGGGAAATACTAGACTGTCTAAACAGCGTAGAAGCTACGGAGAAAATACCACAATTCTAGCTAGACTGGAAAATCTGTCTTTGTTAACCTTAATAGGAAATTCTAGCCTTGCCTGCAAAGAATGGTGATGATTTAACAGCAGCTTCTCATTAGGATTCTGCAGGAAATAACATCTCTAGGAGACAAACACATCTAAAAGAATTTTGTGCCCTTCGCTGTTCTTTTTCTAGGAATGCAGAATGCTGACCAACAGAAATCAGTAAAATATGTATGAATTTTAAGAATTTGAAAGACACCATAGCATTAAGCCTCGCTGTTCATGGATTAATTCTGTATACCACTGGATATCTAAGCACTATTTGGTTTCAAAGGAAGAAATGGTCAGCTTGTAGTAGAAAGTGGCAATAATTTTTAACTCTCAAAAATGGAGTTGTAGAACAAAAATTCAGCCAAAATTAAAAGTGCAATGTGTAGGTTTCATTCAGCTTTGAAATCTGCAAAAATCTGCTACTTGTATATGACTATGATGAGCACACGTGAATGAGTGATATATGTGATTGCAACACTACACAAAATAAAGCTTATTTACTACTCACTCAATCTATCTGCAGACAGGTTGCAAGAAAAGAGCCTAATGAAGGTGTACAAATATTTCTTGAAAGCAAAGAATAAAGGTGAAAAAGGTTGATTGCTGTTGTTATGATGTTCCATGACAGCAGTAAAAGCTGAATCAAACAAAAGTTTAGTGCAGTATCAGATAAAATTTCCAAACAGTTACATAAATCTGCCTTCATTAAACTCCCAAATGAAGTGAAGAAGCTCCAGAAAGTCACAGAATGGTCTGAGTTGGGAGGGATCCTTTAAAGTCATTTAAGTCCAAAAATAAGCAAGGATATCTTCAACTAGATAAAGCTATTCAGAGCCCCACTGAACCTGGCCTTGAACACTTCCAGGGATGGAGCATCCCTAGCTCCCCTGTGT
This sequence comes from Anthoscopus minutus, assembly GCA_013399455.1. Taxonomy (NCBI): domain Eukaryota; kingdom Metazoa; phylum Chordata; class Aves; order Passeriformes; family Paridae; genus Anthoscopus; species Anthoscopus minutus. The sequence continues at coordinate 9,425 of VWYI01046010.1, forward strand.
AACCTGTGCTAGTGCCTCGCAGTAAGGAACTTCTTCCTAATATCTAAATTGACCCTCCTTCAGTTTAAAATCCTTCCCCCTTGTCCTATCACATCAGGGCCTGCTAAAACATTTGATCTTATTCTTTTTATAGTTCCCTTTTAAGTCCTGAAATAATGCAATAGGGCCTCTTTGGAGCCTTCTCTTCAGGCTGAATCTAAAACCTGCCTGGGTAGAACAGCAGCAAAATGTATGGTGGGGGGAACAATTCTGCAACAGTCTGATGCATTACTTTGCACATCCATCTGCAGGAATCGGGCCTAAAACCAAGAGAGATGCTGTGAGATGTGTGCTGAAGGGATTCATGTGGGTGGCACGGCCTGCTGCCAGGGGTGCGAAATCCCACCTTTACACAAATGGCTGCCCTCCACCACTTATGAAGGCAGCAACATGATATTTGACTACAATATTATCCCCACTTCTCCTCAAAGTATAAATTTTGCATTTGAAATCCTCTTTGGCAGAGGAGGAGAATATGATCCCATTCTGCAGACAAGTCAACAGGCTTGCTCCTCTCTTCCTCACCAAAGCTCAGATGCCTCTGTAAGATTTGTGCTCTACCTGCCTTGGGCATTACCTGTGAAGAGTTACACATGGTGCTACTTGCTCACATTTTGTAGATCTAGTGTATTTATTACAGTCAATCTAACAAGAATGTGTAACACTGCTTTCATGAACTACACTATCTGTGAATCTGTGCTCATGAAAGTTCTTATAAATGTGACCAAACCTAAAATGTCAAACTGGTTGCAGTCAAGAGAGTAAGCTGATTGTACCCATGCCCTCTTGACCTCTAGGGAACAGCTGGGAAGCAAGGGATTGATTTGCTGTCAAATTTCTATACTCTAAATGCAACATCATCTCCTTCCAACAAAAGCTATTGGCCAACTAAGCTAAGAGGTTAACAACAGAGAGATGGTGGAACTTATTCTGCATCAATATTCATTCAGCAAATTGTTACATGAATTGTAACAGCAAAAGCCTCTGTCAGTAATGATGAGCATGGACCAAAGGCATGTATGTTCTTCAGCACAACATGTATCATTCCAAGCATTCTTGTCTAAAATTAACCAAATACATTTTTCAACCTGAATCCAGAAGCAACACACAGACATAATAAAATCTGTATTCCAAGTTGATTTGGGTCACTATCTGTGCTGGTTTGACCTGGGTTGGTATTGGAGAGGAAAGAAAGGAAAGACATCCCCGGAAAAAGTTCTCCTGAAAGAGGCTCTTGGGAATTTCAGA
>VWYI01046011.1:0-41865 GCA_013399455.1 Anthoscopus minutus
AATTAAAAATTGTTTTTAAATTTTAAGTTCGTGATTTATTGAATTAGAATGGAACCTCATTTATAACAGGGTCTATGAATGCTGGCAAGTTTGTCTGGTTCATTTTATCTTCTTGTTCAAAGGTAATTAAGATTTTGTTTTGGTTTAGGTTTTGGTTTTGTTTTTTTAAGACACTCCAATATTCAAGACTAAAAGGCTGGTGAAGAAATTAGTGGATTGAAGTAGTAAGCAGATCTGATATGGTAAAAAATATCTCTACTGAATCTCTACTGTTAGGTGAAGCATTTGGCAGGCATCTTGTGATTGTTTCCACAGAGACAGGGGAGCAGAGAGGCAACATTAAAGGTTAAGCCCCCAAAACACTGAGGAGACCTGTGATTAGGCCATTTTCAGGAGCACAGACAGACACCTACAGATACACCTCATGGAGTCCATGAAGACATCAGGTGTGCAGGAACACATAGCTATCAGTGGATATCAAGTACATCACTTCAGCCTGAAACAGAAATAGAACAAGGATTATTTTAAAGATAGAGTTTCTGCTGAGAGAAAAATGGATGAGGGTGCAAACTAAAGACTGCAGCGGATACATGTTTACCTGGCTGACATTTCTAGTAATCATCCTGCAGGCAAATAAATCAGAGACATATACTACATTTTTTCTCTCCTAGATACTAATTTATATTTTTTCCTATATAGAGAGTTTCTCATTTTGACATATTTCTATCAAGAAAATGCTGTTTCCAGGAAAAGTACAATTTTCATAATTCTTATCTACAGATTAAACTTGCTAGCCCAACCCCAAAGCATTCATTTAGATTAGCTACATTGTCTGAAATAAGACAAAACATACCAGCATGTCTATTTTTACAGCCTTTTGTGGAAAAACATTATGTTAACAGGGTCACCATAATAAAGGAAGGATCAGGCAAGTTTCTACAGGGTTCATAAGTACATGGAAATATTCCATATAAAATCTGTAATGATCTGTTTCTTTCTGTGAGAAATTTTAAAATCCTCTTCTTTTCAGCACTGTAGAGTATTTGAGGTGTTTCCACAGTAACTGCTCACCTGTGTTCTACCTGTGATTTCAGACCTCTTAAATCCTGCTACCCAGGGGCAGCAGAAATTTATAAACTGCTCAGGGTGCCTATAAAAAAGCCTCTGCATTGCTAAAGAACAAAATTAATCTAAAACCTTACTGGAAGGGCTAAGACACACTCCATGATATAGTCATGCCTTTTTAAAGTTAGAACAGGAAGGTTTCCTTATTAACACTGCCACTCACAAATTTCTAATATACCACTCCCCCATTCAACAGGCCACAAATGCAAAACTGGGAGCAGAAATTGTTTCCCATACTGAGATTCCACTCTCACTGCAAAGCCACAGGCTGGGATTCAGCTTAGTCTATCCACAGCTCTGACTCAGCTATGGGACACAGGCCATGCTCTGATCTCTGATGACCACAGCATTGTCCTGTCCAAGCCTTGCAACACAAGGGGATGATAAACACACTCTTCCTCCTCAAGCTGTGTCTGTGGCATGGGAAGACAGCAGAATTTTGAAGGGCATTACATAACCAAACAGGTCAGGAAACATTAAAATGCTGAATTTTCCATAGTATAATGAGGAACTTTTATCTTTCAACATCAGACACACTAACAAACCTTTCTTGATTTCATGTGATAACTTCTAGTGAGTCTCTTACAGCATACAGAGTGTGCATTGCAGGCAGCAAAACCATGGCTTGACCTTTTAGACTCTTGTTTATGGAAGTGGTTTATGAAATGCTGCCTTGGTAAAAGTAGGATGCATTTTCCTCAGCAGTTCCTCAGCATCTAAGCAGAATCTGCTTAGATGAATGATAAGCTCTGCTGGGAGAGAGACACCTGTAGAGGCATTATCACCTGTCCTTTAGGTGACTGACACAACATAGACCTCTTTTCATGTTGAGAACATCATCTGAAATAAGTCTCAAACACCTTAATAGTCACACTTTGAGACAGTCTGTTTTCAGTATCACAAAAACCAAAGCTCAGTCCATATGTTGAGAATATAATATCTTCTCAGTAGAGAAATCTCCTGTTTCAATGTCTCTAAGCTCATGCAGTCATGAGCTCATTAGTCATTAATTGCATATTTTTTAATTAAATAGGACATATTGGTAGATAGCAAAAGCTGAATTAAGACAGCCTATAATTAATATAACAACAAAACCACAGAACTCATCAGAAAACCAGGAAAAGACTCAGCCTATTCTAACTACTGTTCTAGCTACTCAGTAAGAACTTGCAAGTATTTTCTTACAGATATGGTAATTCAGATAAGAAACAATTATTAGGGCTTTAGCAATTTTTTTTTCTTGGGGGGGAATGAAAATTTTGTGGTGCACCATGTTACTATTAAAAGAGCAAGTATAGATTTTTCTCAAAAAAAGTCACTTTCATTTTATAGATTTTACACCAAATTATTTTGGGAAAAAAAATCCATCCCTTGCATTATATCATTTTCTGCTAATAATTTTAAGAGATAAATAACATTTTCCAACTCAGTAACACCTCCGAATGCAACAGCATCACCTTCAAATCTTCCTGCCTCTTTATGGTCTCCATTTTTGTTTTCCCTAGTTCAATTTGAAGCTTCTTTTTTCCACTAAATGTTTGCAAAATACCTTACAGCACGATGTTGCAGGCTTGACTGGGATTTCCAGATACTACCAAAATAATGGCAAAGCTTATTTGACCTTATATTTCTACTCTTCTCTTCTCATGCTTACCTCCTACACTGGGCAGGTAAATATTCCCACTTTTTATAGCTGAAGCACTACAAAGGCAACTTACTTGAAAGAGCTCACAAAAAAACCCCTCTGAGAGAGCGAGACAGAAAAGAGATCACCTGACTGATATGCAAGGCTGCCAACAGCACTAACATACCACACCTGTAGACTCAACTACCATCTCTGTGCTTTATCCTCATTAATACAAACAGAACTTTAGTACCTGACTCAAGGTTTTTCTGAGATTCAGATCTGTTGGGAATTGGAAAAGACAGATGCCACAGGCTGTGCATGTGTGTGAGAAACAACACAAGCCAAGTAAAACTCCACAGAAAGACAGAAAGTACTTATCAGATGGCAGGCAGAAGGGAGATTTTTCAAACAACTGAGCACCAAACACATATTAAGACTGTAGATTTAAGAGGCCAGTTTCTGTGTAGAGGTGTAGTTGGAAAAAGTGAGCATATATGAGCTAAGGCAGGCTGGGGGACAGTGATGAACTGCATTTAGAGTTATTAATAAAAAGTTCATTTGCAACTGACACCTCAAGTAGCTGGAGTCATGGCCATTTCTGGGCACTACCCACTTGGATAATATCCTATTATACTTGCTGAAAAAAGTCTTTAAAACAGGGAAAAAAGTAAATAGAAAAGAGGAAGGAAAAAAATCTGTCTCTGGGATGACCTTAAAACCAAAATCAATCTACTCAGCTTGTGCTTCCACAAAGACCACAACTATCCAAAATGCTTGGGCATTATCACCTGAGTGATACTGCAGCAGCAGTTACAGTCCTTTATAATTACTGAATGGCACATACGATTTTGCAGATTGTTTTCAAGCATGAAAATTATGGTAGAGAATAGGCCTTAATATTCTAATGAAGAAAACTTGCAAAAGGGAGAGGGATATTAGTCAAATCAATTTTTATGCTTAGTTATCAGTCATCACAGACAGTTTTTAAAATACAGGTGTAAATTGTCAATAAGTGAAAGAAATAGTAGAAGATTCATTCAGACTGTTTGGAGGAGAAAAAACCCCAACAACAACACATCTCACTGGTCTCTGACAACTTTTCTACCTCAACAGATAGGGATTTAGAATTAGATCATGCAGAGGTGTGGAAAGACAGAGTGCTCACCTTATGTATAAGTTTAATGCATGAGACACTAAGCTAGTTTCTAGGGAAGTAGAGAGTAGGAAGTTGCTGCCTGGATTTTCCTGGTTATCCTGGAGAATGTTGCAGAAGGACCACTCCAGCCAAATAATTAGGGTAGTCTCAGTGAAAGACTTTTGGGATTGCTTTCTGGCTCCTCTGGATGAAGAGCAGCCTTCCCTACATACAAGAGAAAGTACACATCTACCAAGGATCCAGTGCCAGGTATTGGTTAGGAAGAGACCTTCAGTTTCAGATTTAGATGAGCTTGAAGAGTTTAGGGTCCAAAAGTTCTCCTTCCTAAAAGGATGTTCTGACCACTCTTTAGGCTCAAAATTGTTTTTCCTTCTCCTCCTTCTCCATGGAAGATCTCTGAGCAAAATAGCTCCAGGTTACCTGGATAAGATAGTGCCCTCATTCCAAAACTTGGCTTTCCTACTTCTCATGATTCTTGGAGGAAACTGGGCTTGAACCACTTCACAGTGAGAAACTGAACATCATCCATTCATTAACAAAACACCAGCCTAAGCACTAAGCTGTTTTGCAAGATGATCTGTCATTTGTTCTTCCCAATAAAATCCATTTTAGAAGCCAGTTGTAAACATGAGTGCATTTTATAGGTAATTCTCATCTGTCAGTGTGCTTTAGATATCATTAAAACTAAGTCACTTCAAGAGTTTGGCAGCAAAACACTTCAAAATGTTCCTACCACTGATAATTCTAATAAATCTTATTTTCATTGTATCACATTTTTCTACTGAAAGGAAAAACTGAACTTCCAGGCAGTTCTAATCTATTGGTTCTCTGAAGGCTTCTATCCATTCAAATGTCCCTGGCAGGCAATTCTATCCTTTCTGAAGAATTAAAGATTTTGAAGGTGCTCTCAGAAAAACCCTAGTGCTAAAGCACTCAAATTTCTATTGGTCCAATACCAAGGCTTGTTTTCATCTAAACTAACCTAAAACCATACCTTTTTCACTAATCCTCCCAAATAAGTGTAATACAATATAATTCGCCCTTTTCAGTCTCCAGAAATCTACAATTGAAAACTCCTTTATAATCACTGCATTTAAAGATCCCCATTGCTAGTAGTCAAAAAACAAGCAAACAATGCGATGGTTCTGATTTTCCACATCAATCTGATCTTTTTGCATTTCAAAGAAAAAATGTGGTTCAGATCTGAGTTCAAATGAAACCTTCCTTGCCTTTAAGGTTTGGAGCAAAAAAATCTGAAGGAAAATGCCACTAGAAAGTTTCTGCCTTGTTTTCAACCATAAGTTATTAGTGATGAAGTATACTAGGCATTAGATCTAGATCAAATATGAATGCAATTTTGTTGAAATGATGAGAACATGATACAGCTTAGGACAACCTTCTATTTTTAGTCTAGATGCAAGAAACTTGTGGAAAGGTAGGCTGTACTTGGCCTGATACAAATCTGTACTACATATTCACCTAAAGAAAATAAAAAACCAACTAATTTTGCTTAATAATTTGTATTAACACCAATGCAGTGTTTTGGACCATGTGGTTGAGATGTTTGGGACATTTTTAACTGATATTTGTAAGCCCTCATCTACATTTGTTTTATCATCAGGCTACAAACTCTGATCTATTTTTGTACATGTGTGATTACACAACCGGTTAATTTTTCAATCCTGTGGAGAAACTGTAGAAAACAACAGTTTTAAAGGCAATTTTTGTGACAGAATCCCTCCCTTTCTAAATGTCTTATACAACAGCACGACACTCTTGTATGAATACAACTATAACAAAATGTAACCTACAGTAGATACAGATTATTCACATTACTATTCTTTTCAGTATTCTCACGTCAGAGAAACAAATCGCTTGAAGAATGTTTGGCCTGTGTAAATGGATAGCATTCCACCGACTTTAGTGGAGTTCTGCAATTTACAGCAAAAGATGATTCTGAGCTCTCAGCTACATGCATAATGAGAAGGAAGTCAGTCATGAAACACGTAAAACCTTTTGTAAAAAATTAAAAAATTACATACCTGAAAACTAAACTGCCTACAGTGAGTTAAACAGGAGAGAAGCAGGCATGGCTTTCTTCATAAGTAACTTTGTGCACAAGTAACTTCTCAAGAAGCTTAATTAAGTTTCAGCATACATTGCGCAGTTTTTAAATAGGATCTTGTTTCCTCTGTGGATTCAGCACCTCTTAGTGAGATCTGCAAAAATTCATGATCCCTAATGCATTTCTTTACAAGTGGCTTCATTTCCATCCTGTTTATGAAGCCTCACATTTTCATGGGACAGGTGAGCAAAATAAATCATTATAAATACATTCATGATGTATCATCAGTTCTGCACAGTGTAGCTTCATAAATTACTCTAGTCCATGATCAGTGATGAGTATTCTCCAAAATATCAGGACTAAGTATCATGAGCAGGTACCTCAGTAAAAGCTGAACTAATTTTAGTTACTACATTTGATTTAAAATGATCATATTCTCAGGCATTTTTAGTCTGGGAGAAATAAAAAAGCATAGATTTAGAAATACCAGCAGGATTACAGGACATTTTTTTCATCTTCACATAGACCACCAAGGAGAACTATATCCTAACATTCTCAGCCTCACTGACTGCAGTTCCCGTATGCAGTGGTGGGGATTTTTGGTCCCTGTACTCATCCATCGTACCCACTAAGGCTGGTAGGCATCTATGTCTCATCAGAGTCCTTGAGACTCATCTTTTTGCCTCTACCACCACATTCTGCTCAAGTTGTGTAACATACTTACCACAGCTAACTAAAATGGATCAGTTTTACAACAGTAAATGCTAGTTTGCCACCTTGAGTTCCTTAGCTATCAGGGGCTGTACATCTCCCTGGGTCACACAGCATCCTGCCTTGGCAGGCAGCCCAACAGCGGAGAAATAGGGGCAGCCTCAGAGAACCAGGCAGCTAACTATTGCAGTGACAGAAATGTCATTCCAAAAGGCTCAGCAGCAGGTTTAGAGCCAGGAGCACTCAAATAATTTTCCTACACATATGAATAAATTAATAAATTGCAACCATTTTCTTAACACTGGAATGTTTTTGTTTTCTACAAACTGAGTTTGGTTTTGTTTTCTTCTAATGCAGAAAATTTTGTTCCCTGATCAGCTCTATTTATTTCCTTGTATCCTGCCTGTCCTCTCTGATGTGTATTTATTCCCCCTGGGTTGCTTTTATTTGTTTACTACCTAGTAGAGTGAAGCATTACTCTTAGCTGGGAGATGCAGGAGGTATTGTAATGTGAACAAGTAATTACTATTATGAATATTTAATCAGGAATAGGATGAGCCTTGTCTAATACACGCAGCTATGTCTAAGTCTCTGTGTAAGAAGACACATGGTCAGAATCCATATTCACTCTGTCTTCCCATTCCCAGAAAAAAATTTGAAAGAAGAACAAACTGGAGCTATAACATAACAGAAAACTTTCTTCTGGCTGGATGTGGAATCAATAAAAAAATGGAGCAACAGCAATAAGCCAGCATAATCACACTTCAGTTCCTTCAGGGAGCCACAAGTGAGCTGCTCTTTGCAGAGAGGTAAGCCAAGGGCTGAGGTTGACACAAGACAGGCATGGGCAGTGTCCTCATTGACAAGGACTGCAGTACTGCAGGATGCTGGACACAGAGAGCAGAGGTGCTCTGACCAGCGACACTAAGCAGGCTCAGCCACAATCCAGATTACTGAGCCAGCCCAGAGGGATGCAGCAGGCCTGAGACCAAGCCAGGAAGGCATTAAGTCAGATCAGGTCAGGATCAGCAAAGTCCATGTACAGCCACAGGCACAGGTCCAAAGTAGTCAAGCCAAGGACCAGTGGCAAGAGGATGAGCAAAACCAAAACCCCTGAGTAAGAAAGGGGCTCGGGGAAAGGCACCTCCCAGCCTGTTCTCACATAGTTCTTCACAGCAACACAGCCACACTGCATCAGAGCTAGCCTTGAGCACAAGGGTCTGGATTCTGAGAGCCCTGAGAGGCTGTGCAGTCTTCCCTGTCTTTACAAACCTGAATGCTTCCTCTCCCTTGTGGTCTCTCTCTGAGGGAGAACACTTACCAGGAGAGACATCTGTCCTGATTGGTCACTGAAAGTATTTTGCAGCCCTGTGTATACCTGTAGCAATGAATTTAACATATCTCCAGGAATATGAGCAGCCTTGCACAATATTCTTCTGGGTAGGATTTATTTTTCTCCCTCTGTTTTAATTAAGTTGCTCTTGGTGTCCTAATAAGCTCTAATGCTGTAGGGTCATCCATGGGCTCTGAAGCATTATTTACAAGTGAAGTTTTGTGTCACAATGAAAATCCATGATCTTAACACGAAAGCACTAACAAAAGTAGCAAGATAGAAAGAAAATTGGAGCCATGTACTTTGCTGCAAGGTCAGGCCCTTTTGGAGGCCATGATGAACTTTCAGCTTCTAATTAAAACCAAGAAATGCTAGTTTTTCTTGGTAGCAAAAACACCATAGAGAGACTAAAAATACAGCAGGACATCAGCTCCTGTCTAGACAACAGTTAATGCCTGTGGTTTTTTGTACAACTTCTGTCCAATAACTGTTCACTTCAGAGCCTAACAAAAATAATCCCATGTCATGCACCTGCTTCTAAATAAACTTCTGGTACTTCTAGTCCTCAAAATTCTTATGCAAGAAGGAGAGAACTTAATAGAGCTCCAACGTGTAACTTATTATGAAGATTTAATTTGATTTATAAAAGCATTTGTAAATAAATACAAAAGAAATCCCATATATACGACACTTCCTGTGTGAGATCCCAGCCTAATTTAAACTCTACAAAACAAAGGAGTCAAACTAGGAAATGCTGAGACTCTAAGCTCATGGAATTTGGTGCCGTTTGCAAGATTTTAAAAATCAGGAATCAGGATTTTGTTACACGCTCTGTATGATCTTGTTTTTCTCCCAATTTATTTTGATTATATTAAAGGACAGATAATATAATTTTTAAGATTGAAAAAGACCTTTAAATCACTAAGTCCAACCATTAACTCATCATTGCCAAGCCCTCCACTAAACCACATCCCCAGGTGCAGTATCTACACATCTTTAAACTACTGTCAAGGATGGGGATTCCACCACTTCCCTGGGCAGACAGTTCCGATGCCTGACCACCCTTTCTGTGAAGAAATTTTTCCTAATATGCAATCTACACCTCCCCTGGCACAACTTGAGGCTGCTTCCTCTCATTCTATCACATGTTGCTTGGAAGAAGAGAACACCCCCCCCACTCGGTTGCACCCTCCTTCCAGGCAGTCATAGAGAGTGGAAAGGTCTGCCCTGAGCCTCCTTTTCTCCAGGCTAAACAACCCCAGCTCCCTCAGCCATTTTTCATCAGGCTTGTGCTCCAGACCCTTCACCAGCTCTGTTGCCCTTCTCTGGACTCATTCCAGCACCTCAATGTCTCCTACTTGTAGTGAGGGCCCCAGAGCTGGACACAGGATTCCAGGTATGGCCTCACCAGTACTGAGTACAGGGGACAATGCCTCCCCTGGTCCTGCTGGTTACATTATTGCTGATACACTGGCCTTCCTGGCCACCTGGACACACCTCTGGCTCATATTTAGCCATCTCTCAAACACCACCCCCAGGTCCTTTTCTGTGTCAGCTTTCCAACCAGCTTTGTAGCAAATACACGTCACATGGTGGATTAAAACTCATGTCTTCCTAGTGATGGTAACCAGCAATCCCAACAATTCACTATTTGTATGTCAGATCACATCCTCCACTCGTAAAGGTAAAACTTTTTTCCAATGAGGTCAAGGAGAAAAACAAAAAAAAGCCCTTTTAATTTAGAACTTCTCCTCTCACTTATTTTTGTTATCTTGAGAAGGAGATAGAGTCAAATTAGAGTCCTCTATCCAGTATTTTCCTATCTCAGGAACAAAACCACTACTGAGATGACTTGATTCAATACCATTGCACAAGAAAGTCTTGTACATTCTGAATTTTTTTTACAAACGTTAATACTAACATAGATGTAATTTTTTTTTATTAAAAAATAAATCACAATCATAGAATGGTTTTGGAGCAACCTTTAAAGATTATCTGACTCCACTCATCTGTTGCATGGCTGCAACATTTTTCACTAGATCTTGTTGCTCAAAGCCCCCTTCAACCTGACCATCTACAGTTCCACTGACTGAGCATCCCCAGTGTCCCTGGACATGTCTCTGTATCATGCCTCTCTCCCATGCCAGTGCCTCCATAATAAAAACATCTCTTCCTTATGTCCAGTCTAAGCTGTTGGGGGTTACATNAGCCTACCCTCTTTCAGTGTAAAGCTGTTGTATCTTGCTCTGTAACTAAAGTCTCTCTTCATCAATATACAAAGCCTACCTTGTACACTGAAAGCTCAGAGCCTTCTCTCCTCCAGTCTGTTCAACTCTAGCCCTCTCAGTCTTTCCTCATAGGAGAGGTGTTCAGTCCTTTGATCACTTTCATGTCAACTAAATCTAAGCACCACAAATTTTATGGCAGAGCTTCTGCTAATGTACAGATTGTATAACCAGATCTCATTCTGATGCTAAAGAAAATGATTTTCACTGTGCCATTACAAAAATATCAAATGTATTTGCTATACATACAAGAATTGGAACACATTAGTTTTACCATGGATTTTAATCACTCCCTTACTTTTACCATCCTGACCTGTGTTTTTCTGTATATAGAAAAATTTCTGGCTTTTGGGATATGCCAGAAGTCTGTGTATCTCCAAATGTGGTGTAGTACTCCTGCTCATTAAGTAGCTGACAGTGAAAGCCATAGAGTTTAAAGCAGATGACAAAAAACTTTTCTCTATCCATAGACAAACCTCAACCTGTCTGTGGGTGTACCCATCCACTGTACAAGAATATGCCACTTGTATTCCAAAATCCCTGGTTTACACTTAAAAAAAGATGGATGTCTTTAACAATTTTATTAAATAATCCGTGGGTACAAGAATGAGAGTACCAAGAACATGCAGTGTTCTTAACTTTTCTGAAGTGTCTTAAGAGTTTTGAGTTTTTGGGGTTTGAGTGTTGAGGTTTTTGGGTGTTTTTTGGGCACTGATGTTCTTTGGTTCTTCCAGAACATCGTAAGTTTAATAACAGGGAAGAAAGCACAGGCTGCCTGGTCCTTACACTACTTTCTGGAGCTACACTACACACCTTCAGGCACATAAGTCACCTTAGTGAACCAATGTTTCTTCAGTATGGCCGTAAATGTAGTAGTCTGCAGGTGACATAAGAGATGGCACACTGGATGCAGAAAATTCATCATGTGGTATCTTTGTTAAAGCTCCATAGTGGACACAGATAATTTGATTTTTCTCCTTTTCCAAAAGAGTGCATGGGATCTGATTTTCCTTCAATTTATGCTGGTGTAAATTAAGGGGAAATCTATTAATGTTAATAGATTTTCATTTACATGAAGTTGTGTAATGAATGGAAGGAATTATTCCATGGCTCATTGTTTTCAGCCTGTAGAACTGCACTGGCAGCTTGATCCAAACACATATACAGGTTCAGCTTGACTCACTGATACTGTCTTTCAAATTAATTTTGTACCTTAATTGTATAATACCATTATAAATCTTACACATGAGAATAAACCATGAGAACCTAATTCAATACTAAAAGTAGTAATGCAAATAGAGAACAAAATGAAAATATAGTTCAATTGTACTTAAATGGAATGCTAGTGTTCCATATTCTCCTTCAGAAAGTAAAAAGTTGTGGAGCAAGACTCAAGAGTTGTGGATGTATGTGTCATGGCAATATACAATTGCAAAGACAGTGTACAAATAAAATCAGGCTGGCTTTGCTGAATATTTATTTTGATGAAAACTTTTAAAATAAGTCTCATAAAGCCATAATAACTGCTCTACCACTTGAAGAATGAGATGCTTTAGTCTGAATTTGCTTTATTTAAAAGCTGCAAAATAAAACAAAACAAAGCAAACATCTGATTTTTACACTTGACCAGTCTTACAGATTTCATTCCAATTTCATTCCAGGTAATTCATAAATCCTTGAATAATGCTTCTGCAGAAATACTGCTTTTACTTGATTTTTTTTTTATAACTTCCAGACACAAATATTTTTTCAAGAAAAATCCTGTGGAGAGGTAAGACTTGGGGCTTGAATAGACAGCACTATGGATATTTTGACTGACATGCTCTGTAACAAAGCCTTATGCAGTTGTTTCTGCATCAGGCCAATGCCAAAATTCCTTCTTGAACAACTGCTTCTCTTCTAGAAAGATTTAAAATATCCAGGGGATATTCTTGGACTATTTTTTTCCCACAACACAAGCTATTATTCTCACTGAGGCATACTTAGTGTTTTTGTTATGTATCCTTGTTGGCCAGTTTTGGAATAACTTCTCATTGATCTCTCATATTGTAGGGTTTTTCCCATTCATCTCATCATGTCCCTGAAGATTTTCAACTGTAGCAAAGACAAGGATAACATTACCAAATTTCACATTTGAGCAGTGTACTTTCCCTCAATTGCAAACATTGCATTTGGCAGAGTCAAAATTCATCCTCTTCAGTGCAGATCCTTTGTCCAATTGCTCTGGATGGGTTCATATGAATACTTGTCACTTACTACTTCATATTTTAAGACATGGGCAAATTTTTCCAAGAGCATCTAATTTCCAAGCATTAAACATCTATCCAGTTTTTCACTGAAAACATGTTAAAAGTCACTATCAAAGTGCCTCAATAAAATTTCCTGTAGATAAAGCCTTAGCTGACAATCCCCTTATTAATCACTTTTTAATATGGACTACATTGACCACAAAATTTAACTGTCTGAAATGGCAGCCTCTTTTACAGGCTATGCCAGAAACATCTTACAAAATTATATAATCAAATTTCTATTCAATATCAGTTTTTCTGCTTTGGCTATATGCAGTATCTTTCCAGCTTCAAAGCACTTGGTACAGCAAAGCCCATGGCTACTCATGGAGAACTGCCATGGGATTCAAGCATGTCCCACTCCTAAAGAAGTAAAAGTCACAATATATAGTTCCTCTGTTGCTGTAGCTATCACATCAAAACCTGGGATCCACGAACATCCCTATTTGTTTTTTTTATAAAACTTTAAATGAGAAATCCAACAATAACAATTGTATTTAATTTGGATACAAGGTATCATTTCCACTGTTCAATAAAACAATTGAGTCTAATAAATTGTGCTTGAGAGTTCTCCATTTTAAAATAAAAGGACAATTCATCATAACCAGGTCAAATTTTTTCTCATTAAGAAATTCAGTACGTGTAGGAAAAAGTATTTTCACCAGCACTGAACTCACCCAGGACATGAGAGGCATTCATACAGGTAAACATCTTTGTGGGAAGATGTTCCCCAATACTATATGACCCCAGAGGGGCTGGTGGAGGGCCACAGGGCACAAGCAAACTACTTTGTGTGGTCTTGGGTCAAATTTTAGTGTCCCTCAGCAGAGAGTTAAGGAAAGAAGAATTAAGACAGTTTTAAAAGTCTCCTTTTTCCACTGTTTTAAAGTGTTGACACAAGCGTACTGATCTTCCCCAAAAGAGTGAAAAACATCCAATTGTCCAAAAGAAGGCCATGTTCTGACACAGAGCAGGAAACAGTCAGAGTGATGGAGGTTGGAAAGACCTGCAAAGAGCAACTTCAAGGCAGAGCTGCTCTGCAAGTGACTGAAGCAATATGTCCCAATAGATGTGAAAAGGAGTCATGAATATAAAAGGGAAATTGAACCAACAGAAGGTGTCTGTCTCTTTCTTTTTTCTATATGTTCTTTTCTAAAGGCTTGTTACATTCTGCTGTGTTAGTTCACAGAAATTAAAGCAGAAATTAAATTAAGCAATTAAATGCACTAAAATCAAGGAATACCTCCTATAGGCTTCAACAAGATTCAAAATAAAAAAAACCACAAAGATCCGCAAAATCCCCTATCTTTCTCATTATAAGGATCTATATTAGAGTCACAATTGATCAGGTGATGCCTCTGGGATTTTGATTGCAAACCCATTTAGCCCACTAGCAAGTCTCCCACAAAGGCTGTTAGAGAACCTTTAGGGCAAAAATGATGAGAAATACAACAAACATGAGATGATTTTCCCTCTAAGTATCTGCTAAGAGCCATCCTTCCTTAAAAGCCTTTAAATAATCTGATCTTATGTTTATATCACCATCTATATTCCAGGTAATGATGTTTTTTCATTATTCATTCATTCATTCCATGTTCCCTGTCCATCAAAACCACCAGGTCCAAAGGAAAGAAATTTAGGTAGGCTGGTATGCAGATTCAAGCATGAAAGTGTCGTGTACTTCTCAGTGGCTTTTCCTTTTACTTCTGCCTTTTTGTCTTGGGCTCCTAACCAGGAAGGCTTTATTGCTTCCCTCTTCTTTATCTCATCAAGAAAGAAAAAAGAATTCTTCCCCAAAACACCCTTTCCTCTTCACAAACACATCTAGTATCTACCATTGTCAGCTACATCCCTTGTATGCCTGGATTATTTTCACAAGTTAGTATTGCCATGAAAATGTAAAAAGAGAAGCAGGGGCTCTGCTTCTATATATTTGGAGTGCATAATTCAGAACTGAATGTAATTTTTGAGGTAGCAGCCTTTAAATGGCATAATATATCCTTAACAAACTAGAGTTACTTTTTTTGTTGTCTTTTTGTGTTGTTACAGGAATAAGCTAAGATTTGGTTTGCATATAGAAAGACAAAGTGAAGCTTCATATCTTTGGAATGGTTTAATGGACAATTTAATTAATCCAGCCTCCTTAACCAGAAGGAGGTAGTACAGGCCAAATCCTCAGCTGACAAACATAAATTGAGCAAATCCACTGCTTTCAGATTAAATAATTGCAGAGGTATAGAAAAACTAAAGAATATTTATAGAAGCTACCCATAGGGATATGGTTGCATACACACGTAAAACTAATAATACAAAAGCATATAAATCTCTATACTGTGCACACCATTTTGCTGAGGAGGAATATACAACTAGAGGAAAAACTCACAGGCATTCTTTTTGTCTCACATGCTAATCGTCTTAGCTCAGATTCTTTCAGAATAAGTGAGCTTTCTCTCATCCCTCTCCCGAAAGAATATTATAGAGCAAATCACCTCTGATTTTGCCTGAGAGAAGTGGTAAGATTTAAAAGTGTGGGTAGACAGTACAAACAAGATAAATTCAGAGTCACTATTCTGAGAATTCTTAACTCAACCCAGGAGACTTCCAAGTCCTAAAATTGGGACAGCCCAAATACCCATTAATAAAGCGTTCTATAAATGTGCACACTTTAAAAGGTCTATGCTTGAATATCTATTTCAAAGTTAACTTTATAAAAAGAAGAGAGATTTATTTTTGGGAAAGTTTTATGTGAATACATTTTTTCCCTTGCTCACATGGGAACAATGATATTTGCTGCTCATATTGTCCACCACTGCCTGTTTTGCTTTACAAGTTTCAGTCATCCAAGCTGAACCAACAATAAACACTGCAAAGAAAAGTCAGCAATCAGAAAAAACTGACTAAAGACAATTATTGCATTGTTTGAGCAGACTATTTGGTGAGGTGTTGTAAAAAGTAGAAAAATGCAAAATATAATCAACCTGCAACCAGAAAAGAGCTTCTATGAACTTACCAGTCCTCAAGAAATTAGTTGCATTCTATTACTGCATTTCAGATGTATCCTTCCTTAAGAGGTACCATCATCTCTAGGGAGATATGACCTCTCCAAAATCCTTGTCTGGATCAGATCACTATCTGCTTTCATCTTTCTTCTTTCTCATCTGAAATCTGAGCTTAACACAGTAGGACAGAGAACTCCTATCAGCAAAGTAGGCTCTCTTTCTTCTACTGCTTCCTGGGATATTAACATGCCTTAGCACAAGAGGAGAGATTGCTCCCTGCATTCACTGAGTCTATTGTCTCTATACATTCAGGCTTGGACAAGTTAAATCACAGATCAAAAGATCAAGTTCACCTTTGGTCTCCTTCGTGACTTGTGCTTCATTTGACTGACCAGAACAAACCCTCCTGTGATGAAGTACTCAGACACTGGGAGAATACTTTATCTCTTACATACTATGCAAACAAGTATCTGGGGAACTGTGGAAATGTAAACTAACTTGAATCTTCCAGATTCCAACCTTTTTTATCTTTGTCCTTGAAATTATCCTTCACACTGGACATATATTTTTTCTTTAATGAAGGCAATAATGGAAATTGTTTACTACCTACTGGTAAATCTTATTCATGTTATTCATACTTGACATGGAAAGTGTTGTAGGAAATAACACTTAAGTGCATGATTTTAAAGTAAGTTTTAAGTTGATTTAGTTAAATGAGAATGCTACCTTCTTGTGTAAATTAACTTTGGTAAAAACCTAGACAAAATGCCAACATTACCTGCCTAAATTTAAGCACATGCAGCCATATTTTTGATCCCTGGTAGAAGCATGCTCTGCTCACTCTGGCATGGGTCTGCAACACCAAATGTATCCATAAAATTAAGGAGAACTGTAGCTACACAGCTACATTGGGGCAGGGGCAAACATACACAGGTACAATTCACAGTTCATAGGGAAACACAATTTTCAAGCTTAAACTCTTGTAATGAGGGCAGTGAAACATTCATATGGGTTTTTTTTTTGATCTGGGCCTTACTTTGGTTGGATAGTTTTGACTTAGGTGAGCGCCTATGTTAGATAGTCCCTATTTGCAAATGTGGTTAACAAGCATGATCTAGAGTAAGGGAAACAAACCCAGTCTATTCCTGGTATTTCAATCATTTCATTCCATTTAAAACTGTCTTTCAATTATATCTTATCTGCCATTTTAAGATATATGTAGCTTGTTTTTAATACATTCTTGTCTTCTTATGAGCATCATTTCTCACTACACCTGGTGCAAATGCCATATATTTGGACCAAGAAAACTCCAAACATTTGATGATTAGTATGTGTATTCCCACAATTGATAACAACTAATGCAGTAGGAATGGGATTTAGTAATTGAAATGCATAGTCCTAAATATTTAATGATTTATAACATCTGCCTCCACCCCAAGAGTAAAACACTTTAGGCTGGCCTAACCTGCAGATTATACTACTGTTATAGCATTGATTTGCATTTGTAGTTGCAAGGTTCAGTTTTAAAAAGAAAGAGGATAATGCCAGAATTATTAAGGAAGGAAGCTGCTGCTTTTGGGCACAGCACTTGTTGCTGTTGTTCTTGCTGATTTCAAACAAGCAGCAAAAAAATCTTACTTGACTAAAACATTGAAATATGGACCTGGCTTTTATTCTATGCCCTCTAACTCTGGGAAATGTTTGGAGTAGATATTGAAGCCCACAATGATCAAGTAAAAACATTCTCCTTGTGGTCTACCACATATACGCTACTCCTTACTCTAACTGTCAGACCAGTGTGTAAGTCAAGAGGAGGAAAAGAACCAAAAAGTTAAAGAACAGTTCCAGTAAGGACTTCAGGGAAGGTGAAGACCACACATCATTATTTATTTCTACCTTTCTTTTTCACGTGGGAAGTTTGTGACTGACATGTTGGAGCAGACTTTAATCTTGGCCTTCCAAGATCTGACTGTTGACAATTCTGGTCCGTCTTCTCATGAACTTCTCTTGTACAAGATTCTGGTGCTTATGACCTGGCATTTTGTAGCCTCATGTTAGTTCACAGGCAACTCTCTCACAGCCAGCACACAATGCATTAATAAAACTGGGATGCTAAGGCTATTAGAGCATTTTACCTTCCTTACAAAAACTCAGCACAGTTTTTACTCTCATATAGTCATTTGACCATAAAATAATCTGTGTTCCTGGTACCGGATGCATCAGGGGTTCATTTAACTCTGGCCTGGTTGGCATGCTGTCAGAAAACAAAATATTTAAGGGTAGGTGGATCCTTGGCATAGGGAATAAGAACTCCAGTATTTGACAACAGAATTCAGACATTTAGTATGCAATTCAGATTTAAAGAGGGAAAGGCATGCAGTAGGTTATCTGGATCTCAAAAAGGTTTAAAAATTTTTCTCTTAATGGTTGCTCAAGAAAAAAGTTATGGATGCTGGCAGAGTGGGGAAAGGATAAATGGGAGAGAGCTGGCACAGAGTCTTCACGCAGTAGAGGTCAGAAGACTCCTCATCTAAACAGAGAGTATGCAGAGTCAGACTTCAGAGGGAGAGAAAAAAAGGCTTTTCCTAGGGACCCAAGTTAGACCATATACCAATTGCTATGATTTAGAAAGGCCCCAATTTATTGGGTTGAAAGTAAGACTAGAGAAAAGGATTCACTATGAATGAACGCAGAACTGGAGAAAGATACAGGTTTATAAGCTTATTTTATTTCCAATTCACTTTGTATTCTCGCTACTCTTTAAGAAGTTTGCTTTTCTAGTTTATATTTGATCTCAGTGACTAGAAACCTCACTTTTAAAAAGGTGCAGGAAATCTAGCTCAAAGCCACAGGCTCTTGGAGGATCATAGCAGTGACACTTTTTACTTCAAAAAAGTATCTATAGGCCAGTGCTATTTATGCCAAGCAAATCTGAACCATTGTAGAAAGGTACTTCTCTTCTGCTTATTACTGTGAAGACATTTTTCAATTAGAATGAATTTGCTTTCTTGCAAACTATTCTAAATCAGAAGATGAGCCTAATTAAAGGAGAACAAAACCAACTTTCTTCTACTTGGCCCTGAATTCTAACATTATCTAAGAAATAGACTCTATTTACCAGATCAATACATATTATCTTCAAGTGTATTTTGATGGATAAGAATAACAGTGAATTATTAAGAAATAAGCAATGATGCTTTTTCTACTGTAGATATTATGTTTTTAAATTAGACAAAGCCAGAAACAGAGTAAAATTAAAGTCTTTTTCTTTGCCTCAAATCACTTCTATAGACACCAGTTCTCACTGAAACAAAGTAATACTAATATTCAAATCAGCAGACTTAACCAATATGAAAAGCAGTCTATAAACATGTTCACAATGCATAAACCAAGAATGCTAATTGGTTATAAAAACTATAAATATATAAAACCTTTTCCATGGTGATATTTTGCCTATAATCCAATCTAAAACTTCCCTGGCATAATTTGAGATAATTTCCTCTTATCCTGTCAACTGGGAGATGTGACTGATCCCTACCTCACCACAGGCTCCTTTCACATAGCTGTAGAGTGCAGTGAGGCCTCCTCTCAGCCTCCCTTCCTCCAGGATGAATAACCCAAACTGTCTGAGTCACTTGTCCTGAGATTTGTGCTCCAGACCCTTCCCCAACTCCACTGCCCTTCTCTGGACATGCTCCAGCCCCTCAGTGTCCTTCTTGCTGTGAGGGGCCCAGAACTGAATGCAGGATCTGAGATGCAGCCTCACCAGTGCCAAGTATGGGGGACAATCACTGTCCTGCTCCTGCTGGCCACAAGAAGCCAGGATGCCACTGGCCTTTTTGGTCACTGGGCACAGTTGGCTCATATTCAGCTGCTGTCAACCAGCACCCCCAGGTCTTTTCCCACCAGGCTTTTCAGCCACTCTTGCCCCAGCCTGTCGTGCTGCATAGGGATTTTGTGACCCAAGTGCAGGACGTGGCACTTTACCTTTTTTAACCTTGGTCTATTGATCCAACTTGTCCAGATCCCTCTGGAGAGCCCTTCTATCCATCCAGCAAATCAACACTGCCACCCAACTTGGTGTGATCTGCAAACTGAGGGTGCACTTGATCTCTTTGTCCAGATTGTCGATAAAGATATTAAATAGAACTAAGACCTGGGGAGCACCACTAGTGACCAGCTGCCAGATGGGTTTAGCTCCATTCAACACCACTGTCTGGGCTCAGCCATCCTGACAGTTTTTCTTACCCAGTAAATCACTGGAAACTGGAATCTTCTGGATGAACCTTCCTACTCAGATTGACAGCAGATACCTCAACTCCTGCACTGTCTTACTGACCTGGAATTCTGCATCAGGGTGTGGCACAGATCATTGTATGAAACACAGAAACTATTCCTCCATTATTTTTATAGCTGTTTTAAAATTTCCATGCCAAAGTCACTAACAAGGACAGGTGTAGGTGGGCAGGATCCTACCTTGAATTTATGAAGAAAAGAACTGAGAGAAGCATCATTCTTCTATTGTGCTATGGACAGAGAAGCACTAGCTTACTGTCTCACCTTTCCCCTGAAACTGGCCCATGAAAAAAACAGTACTAAGAACCTGGAAGATAACAGAGAAAATCACAGTGCTAAAGAAAAATCATCCTGCAGATTTCAGCCTAGTGTAAAAACACCTCTCAGATTTTATCCTTGCACAAAGAAATGGCACCAAATCAATTGAAAATGGAGAATTTTAAACATTAATTTGAACTGAAGTAAGTCCCTACAAATGCAATGTTTGAAATTGGCATGTGGCTCTTTAGTTTAACAAAGAGAGCTACTGAGTTTAGCTTAGTCGATACTCTATTAATCTTGATTTAAATACCTGAAGGCACCTCTCCAGCATGTTCAGCACCTAATATACTATTAAAAGTGTATTTTGAAATTAAGCAGCACAAATCAATTGATTCAAGAGGAACTCACCCAGCTGCCTATTGGAAACTCCTTTTCCTTTTTGCATTTCAAAAATGAACCTTTGCCTAAGAAAGACTTTGCAGTAGATCAGAAACTCAATGAAACCAACTCTAAGACAGATGTTTCAGCAGTAATTTAATTCAAGTTAATTAGGAAATTGAAAACCAAAATGGTCTCAACTGATCTAGGTAAACTTGTGTATTATGCTTTTGAGAGCGAATGTATGTAGAATAGGATAATATTCCAACTTTGTTGCTGAGATGCAAGTGACTTTTAGATAATGTGCAGCCAACTAATGAATAGTTGTGCTTATCAGAGAATTTAATTTGGCTCGAATGATATCATTCCAACTAAATCGATAATTTGCTTTACATATGAACTTGATATTGTAAAACACTGTAGCTACTACTCCATGAATACATTACTAGGAAACACAGGGTTTGTAATTATCCATCTTAATTATGCCTCTATAATCAAAGAGAATGCATAAATTAAAAGAATGAATTACAAAACCCTGCACTTTATCTCTGGCTTAATAATAATACAATGTAAGCGCTTATTCTCTCTGTAATTTTATTTTTTTTATATGGTACTATTTTACTATTAAACTAAATCCTGAGAGCACCTTGAAACATCAGGAAACAGGATAAACAACTGCTTCCTTCTCAGTATTCATAACAGAGGACTATTTCGCTACTGCCCTGAGTGCCATCAAACTTCACATGGGATATTTACTTCCCTATAAGATTAGCTATGTGAAGTTAAAAAAAAAATGGATCTCCAAAAGAGTTAATTCACTCAGCTATTTCTCCAAGAGGTGATTTCTCTCCTTGCACAACTGCCCTACATTACCCAAGCATCTTTTGCAGATTCCAGTAGAGGAAAGTTTATCTTTTATTTTTTTTTCCTCATTTTCCATTAGTCCTCAAGTATTTAGAGACCTAGGTGCCATTGACTTTATGCAAGTCTCCAAGCCCCTTAGGCAGCTATGAAGAGTTCCATTCTACAGGGTAGAAATAAAGGCAACTATACCTGGTCTGCAGGAAATTAATCAGTCTTGAGCACACCAAAACTATCAATTGCTTTTCCACTGACATTTTAATTTTAATCTTGTAGCCTAAAATAAACAAGAGATAATTTTTGTTTGTACCACCCAGGGAGAACAGAAATACACAAATTGTTACGTGGACAGTGCAGACAAGCTTCTCTGAAGCTCTGTGGGGCAAATAACTAGGAACACTCCTCGTGTGCACTGTTGAGAGAAGGCTAAGGCTCTTCATACATATTAAATATTTACATCAAAAAGAAGTATCCCACTACAGTGATAGTTTTCTAGAATTTCTAGCGAATTCTATTACACTTCATCTTCAACATGTGATTTTTAGCGTTTTCAAAGTCCACTCAAAGGAGGATGAAAAATATATTTACTCTACGGACAATGATCTCAACAGTTATAACTTAGACTTCTGGTATATGTTGCAAATTATTTGGTTTAAAGGTAATGTCACAATTCAAGTGTTTTAATAAAGAGGAGTGAAACCATGAAAAAATGCTACATTGAGCAATGAAACTTCAGAAGTAATTTTAGGACTGGTGCCTTTTCTCACCAAGAAGATAGAACATAAGTCAGAAATCAGTGACAGGCAGTAAGAATAATTAATTGCAGAGCTACTATCATGTCATAACAGATCTTCAGCAGGACTGGGTATTGAGTGAAAATTGGAGCATGGATTTTTTCCATGAGGTTGCTAATAAAAACTTAAAAAACAAAACACGCAAAGAAAATTCCCTCCAAATCCCCAAACAAGTTTATTCATTTTACAATACCGGCAATTCCAAGTTAAGAACCTTGAATTACATTTGCAAATGTTTTTCAAAAAAATCCTTTTCCTAACTTGTGTTTAGTTGCAAAATTGTTAAGCAGGAATATGCTGTGAGGATGTTAAGAGGGACTTAATAATTAGGTGATCTCATTAATTAATTAATTAAATTAATGACATTAAAAAGACTATCACAACTACCCACTCACCATAGGTCTTCAAACCTGAACCACAATTCATAGAAAGAAGACCTTAGGAGCTGCAGGGATGGGGGATCCAGGAAAACAAAGAAGTAAACACCCAACCCCAAAAAGGTAGGTAAGTAACCTGTAATCCACAAATGGGCAGCGGCTGAGAGAGTCAGATTTTGCTATAGACAAGAGAACAGAGTCTTCACCATCAAGATCAAGTTCCTTTGTGAGTTGATGAGAAGCTTTAGGCACCTAAAAGTTCCATCTATTATTTGTACACTCACACAAAGGTTCAGAGGAGGGAATGCTTTTAAACAGCTATTATAATCTCATTATATGTGGAATACCATTATAATCTACCTATTTCAAAACTGCCAAGCCATTGGAAAGCCCTGTCTGTCCTGAATCATGTTGGTTACCAAACAGTAATTTCCAACAGAAATGTCAAATTCTTCAAGAAAATCATCACTAAGACCATTTCTCTAAAATATTTTTCTTCCAAAGGCAAAATAAAAGACCTGGGCTATATCACCACTGCAGCTCTGAGGACTCATGAGGCCTCATGAGACAACATGAGGACTATCTCTATGTAATAGAAGAAAAAAATTAAAACTTTCATCTATCCAGATATATGAGTTACCAAGAGGATTTGCACCTTACCTTTGGGAGTGGAGGGAAAACTTCATGCGGTTTCTACCCTTAGCCTGAATACAAATATTGTCTGGAATAAACTGAGAAGTGTTATATACAAAACGTTCTAGCATATAATTGGTTTTGAATAAGCTCATTCATGTGCATACCAAGGGCTGCAGTTACAAGCCAGTAATGTATTGCACACCTAAACTTCAAAAACTGAATATGAGAGCCACAACCATGCATATGGACAGCATCAGCACCAGCAAATTCAGCCAGAAGGACGCATAAATCTGTAAAAGGGAGGTTAATTAGACACTTGGGAAAGATAAATAGCAGATTACATACAATTACTGAAGGAAAAAAAAAAGGACCAAAGTGTTCAACTAGAAAAAACTCAAAATAAAAACAGTTTAAATACTAAAAGAATGAAGATCAAAGAAAAAGTCATAGCCAATGGGCAAAGAAGGGATAAAAAATTAGGGGAGTACTTCAGCTACAGTCATGGGAAGAGATTAGAAAAGTTTCTTCATGCTAGAAGAAGACAGAACACATCAGCCAAACTGTCTAAAAGAAGAGCATGCACCAATAAAGAATGTTATATAAGTGAACATTGATACGACAGGCTATAACATATTTTGATTTTGATATGGAACACAAAAATTTAAAGGGATAATTATAGGAAGCAACTATTCTAGGAAGAGAATAAAATGAGACAAACTTAATTGTGAAGTAAAAGAAAAGCAAAATGACATAGTCAGGCAAAGAAAATGACAACATAAAATAAGAATAGAGAGTTATCAACATGATTAACCATAATGACAAGTCCTAAGACATCTTCAAAGAGAAGTCAGATTATTCACAACAAGAATTTAAGGGCATGTATAGCAATTGGTTTGGTATATGTATCTAAGGTTAGCAAAATAAAGAAGAATAAAATATACAAGTGTCCCCTACTACAAAACCTCTGCATAATAAAAGGAAAGAATAATTCCTTGACTATGTATCTCTTTAGATAAGTTGTTAAACCAAACCAACAAATGAACAAACTACATGAGAAAGTGTCCTTCCAATGCAGAAAAATGATGGAAAATCCATTCCAGCCTTGCTTAATATTTCCCATGTACAGTCAAGAAATGATGTGCTAATTGCACTCCTGTGAAAGATCAACCAAAACCAAAAAAAGGTCTTTTTTTGAAGATCAACTGCCAACTCATTAAAAATTATAATGTACTGTTTGTTTATTTATTTATTGTTATTTAAATTGGCATCCGA
The DNA here is from genome assembly GCA_013399455.1 of Anthoscopus minutus. Classification (NCBI taxonomy): domain Eukaryota; kingdom Metazoa; phylum Chordata; class Aves; order Passeriformes; family Paridae; genus Anthoscopus; species Anthoscopus minutus. The sequence goes on from VWYI01046011.1 coordinate 24,465, forward strand.
TCACCATTAGTTACAGAAAATGCTTCTGCAGGACACATTGCAGAAATGTCTTTTGAGGTAATACAGGTTATTGTTCATTAATACACATTTCTGATCATGCAGATCAGATTGACATTTGGCAATTTGGGTTTTGTTGTTTTGTTTGGGTTTTTTTTCCTTTTTTTTTTCTTCTTTTCCCTCCCCTGTACTTTTTTTTCCAGAAGCTGATGCAAGAATTACCATAGTCAATTGAATTACCAGGTCATCAACAGCAATTTATCACAGTTCAAATAATTGTTTCCTAATCTTCCTCAAGGAGCTGTTAGTATTTATGTCTTTCTTTTCTAACATAGTGGAATAACTTCTGTGTAAGTTCTTCACATGCAGTACACTTCTATCTCTTTTCTACATCCTCAATCTTCCATTCTCATACTTGCCAACATGTCTTTATGAGCCTTACTCCAGACAGATTTTCCTCAAGTTTCCTCCTGCATGTTAGTTCTATTATTAAAAAGTCAATCCTATAAAAGCTTTGTGCAATACCTAAAGCAAATGGTGGTGATAGAATTTGACCTCCCAAACCCGATTAAGTGACATAAAATACCTTTTTCCCCATAACATACCAAATATGTGATGGACAACAGATTACAGCAACAATTCTAGCTTCCCTTTTTTATTTTTGAAGTAAAAATTTTGTACCCCTCTCTTTATGACTTTTTTTCAGTCACAGTGTAAAACTCCATTTTTCATCAGTTTATCACCTTACAGTAGGAAAGACACATCTATGCACTGAAGTAAGATTATGAAATTATAATCCTGTTTTTGGTTCTTTGCCAGAGCTCATGCAAATTCAGCTTTTACTCCACACAGAATGATCAAATGTTAGCTATTTTGTAACATGGATGTGAGCTGACAACTGACCTACTTCTCTCTCAGGGGCTGAAAATTTTAAATGTGTTTTTTACCTCCCATCCTGGAACACCAAAATGGTTAAAGAAAGTAGAAAATGTTTTTGAAGCACAGTTAACACCAACTTGGTAATCTTTATTATCAAAGAGGATTTTGTCAGCTCTTTAAGAAATACCGAACAAGACACAAAGAGTGAATTAGCAAGAAGGGAATACCACCAGTGTTTGCAGTGGTACACAGTGTGGACAGTCCTTCCATACTTTCAAAGACACGAAAAACGGGAAAAGGAAATCTACAACTAGAAGGTCTGCAGCAACAGTGAACAGAATTTTAAAAGAGACTGATACAGAGAGAGAAAAAACAATACAAATACAGAAAACAAATGAAGACAGACCTAGTTATTGACCATTATTGTCAAATTGTATTCTGCAGTTCAAGAGAGCAAAGCCATGGACTGATTCAAAGTGAAGGAAATAACCAAGGACAGAAGTTTTACATGCAACTTAGGACTTTGTTTTAGTCTCATCGGGGAAAAAGTGAGATGTGATTCTCTTAAACCAGACAAGAAGTAAAGCTTCAGAACAAACCAACTCCAAAGTTATTAAAAAATTTAAAAGCTTAACTTATAAGTAACCCAATACAACTAAGATATTAGAATATTTGTAACAAGAATTAATTTATCCACAAACAGGAACAATTAGCCTTTTCAGTCAATTTGAACTTGCCAGAAACTTTATTTAAGCAGATTCCAAAATGACATTTTAGGAAGTAGCAAGAATTTGTACAAAATGCTTTTACTACTTTAGAATCCAGGATACAGATCAGGTTCATCAGCAGGGGAGGTGATGGAATATTTGGCTCTGCTACATTGCAGATTATCTGTGTTAAATATATCAAGGAAATCTTGTCTAGGATTAGCTATTATTCAAAAAGTTCCTTATTTTCTCCATCTCTTTGCTAATACACATTTACACTTCTTTCTACAGAACAATCTGCTTTATTTCAAGGTTTCTTATCTGTTTCTATTATTACATGTTTTATTTCTAGTAGATGAATTAAGAAAACTAAAAAGCATAAACCTCAAACCCCCTTGGTACTACATTGAAACTCAACACTTACAAAAGGTTGTCTGAAAGTAATTTTTAAAAAACAGTTACATGTAAACTATTTTATTACTTGAGGTAATTTATCATTTACTATGGTGCTATACTGTCACCTGATCCATGTGAAATGCAATATAAAAGTCAGAATAGTAATAATTAGTACTTCATATTTACTTTCACTACTTTGGTATATTATAAATGGTATTTTGTGTAGTAGATTATATAAAAAGAGTGAAAAAAAGATACTGTACAATTCTACATGTATACAGAACAGAGGCAACATGATTTTGCTATCTGCACACAGAGTAACATATTCTGTTAAAACTTTGAAGTACCATTATGTTTAACAAAATGTATTATGATTCAGAGATTAAAATACATTTTCAATTGATTCACATTTCCAATTAAATTTATGGTCAGCAGAGACATAATGATATTATCCACAAAATTGCACCAGATATGATAATAACACCCAACTGCATCTGTGCTGTAAAAAGTATAACAATAGTGCACTATCACTGGTTCTAATTACCTCTTATCCTTTAGAGACTGGCAGGTGGCCAATGAAATGTGGATATAAAATCAGAATATAATCAGATAAACGGAGATGAAACTGTTATTGGCTTTTAGTTATGTAAATTAAGAATTTTACTCAACAGGTTATTTAGTCATCCTGATGAGTGGAAACATTCATTTGGAAGACTAATTATACAGTACTTACAATGATTAGAACACCCAATTGTTTCTATTGCAAAGAGTATAAAGTACACCTTGAATTATATTAAGTTAGTGATGAGAATGAATTTTGTTTATTTCTTTTACAGGAAATCTCCAAAGGAAGCCTAGAACAGACAAAAGCAATTGGCCCAGTGGTGAATGTGTAAGAAATTCTCTCTCATCTAAATTGATTTTCTTTTGCTCTGCCTTTCAGACCTGCTTTGAGTAAGTATCTTGCACACAGATGTACTCAGCTACTAGAAACAGTCTTTCAGGTGATGCACAAATGAAGGACCTGATCATTTGCAATCTCTTGAGATGGCACAGTTCATCTGAAAGAACAGCAGTGTTTGCTGATATCCTTCCCACAAGGTTTCCTCAGCTACTGGGCTAAGGAAATAGCAGACTTATTTCCTTCACAAATATTTGAGTGAAGTATAAAACAAATTGTGACTTGTACTGGGCTCATGACCATATCACATTTACTTCATATAAACACAGTTATTTCCTCCCACCATTACTCACTGAAAGGACAATTTTCACTTGTGTTTTGCCAAAGAAGGAAAAGCCTCTATTAAGCAAACTTCCTAAAAGGCTGTTTTACTTAACTCCACGAGCCACTTAAAATAGAATGACAGCATTTCACTATTTATTTAATAGATTAGTACATCATAAACCCTGGTTTGCACAGGTGTGTAATCTACAGGCAATCCGTACAAGACTAATTCATTGAGATACTTTGCATGACAAACACCCAAAACCACGGTGCGAGTTCATGTTCATTTCAAAGGGGAAGGATTTAAGCTGATGACATAACAGCCTCTAACACTGATCATTGTGAGACATGAGAGAGGTGACTGCAGAAAAGGAAAACAAGGAAGCAAGCAGAGGGTTTTATCTTCCAAAGACATAAATGAGTCTATTAAAGTTCACTGTGCAAGTTTCCATTGTTTTGCAAACAAAGTGCTAAAAGACCATAAGTTGCAGCATTAAAAAAAAATCCTAATGAAGTAAGACAATTTGTTACTATTTATTGCTTTGGCTACTGCAAGTACAATTATCTCCTTCACAGTCCCACTGACAAGCACAAATCTGAAAAAAACCCCATGTTACTTTTCACCTGTAGAATTATATATCACCACAGTAAATACTAAACATGATTACAATTACTAAATTATTGTTTTTATTGTATTAGTCTTTGTCTCATCAGAATTGCTTGAATAATGGAAACATATAATAACCTGGGTTGGAAGGGAACCACAATGATCATCAAATCCAGCTTCTGGCTCTGCACAGGAACATTTAATAAAATCACACTAAATGAACACTTCACTTTAAACTTTTTTTTCTTTTCTAATTTTATTCTTTTTATACAGTAAAACAGATCAGATTTCCAGATCAGAGCAGGTCTTCAGATAGCTACTCTCTATTAAATATCCTGCTTTCAAATTGTAGAATAATCTCAGCAAAGGTGAGATAGAATACCTGTCTATCAACACTGCTTCTTTCTTCTCTATCTTTTGTATAGGATCAAAGATGACAGCATTTAGAGTCTTCTACTCTACTCTTAATTGTTTAGAAAAAAGAAGACTCCACTTTAGAGCTACAACACTACTGAAGTTCTCTTCATTATGGAAACATTTCCACCTACTCACTCTAAAACTGTTGATTACAAGGTAGACGCAGCAGGATAATCTTAATCCCATGGCTGCAGAAACTACTGCAGGACATGTTGAATGGATCATTGCTCGATTTTCCTTCAATTTGGAGGAAAGGGACAAAGAGCATGAGACCTTCTTGAAGTCCTTGTTGCTGGGTGGTATGCATCAGATACAGGTTTTGGGCCCAGAAGACAAACCTGGACTGAGGTCCTTGGTATGCCCCAAATTTGAAACCTGCAGTTGGCTGCGTTAGCCAAATTGTCTTTGACATCCTGTTATGAAATTTCAGGAGCTCCTGCAGTTAGGAGAAAGGCTACTATCCTGTGCATCCCAATACCTCCTGACTCCTACACTCAGGCCACCTTCACAGTCACAGTCTGCCTTGCATCCCTTGTCACTCTTATTGCTGGATGGCCAGAGATGGGATCTGCAGTGCTGCTTTGTGGAACATGATCACTCCATCAGCTCATTAGCCACTGCATGCACAGAAGGGAGAAGAGATGCACAGCAGAATTGTGTCAGAAAAGCCTAGGAAGACTCTACTCCTAGGGCAAGGCTTCACATAGAGCTGACTTTGCAGCAGAACTAAGGGGTGCAAACTGAATGGGCAGATTTTGGCTTGGTTAGTCTCCACACAGGAAACCACTCTCAAAGTACCAGAGGAATAACTTTAGAAAATATGAGACCTTGAAGTCAGCAGATCAGCAGTGCTTATCTCTCCTCTGAGCTGAGGATCTTGATGCCACAGAAAGCTTTGCACACATCCTTCCTTTCCCCCATAAAAGCTTTGAAAGAACATAAAGCACATACCAGGATGGCAGTGTAGAATGTTTCCAGAGGAAGCTCGCAGTGTTGGGTGGGAAAGGGAACAGACTTAAGGATTGTCTCTGGATAAATGTGTATTGGGTTCCTTTGCCAGGTCCCAGCATGAAGAGCTTAGAAATGCATCAGAATATGCTCTCCTCCAACAGAGCAATCCTAGAGGTACAAGCTAGTTGGCTTGGTGGTAAGTTCCCTCTCAAGGCCTGTGTAAATCTTTATACCAAGGCCCACACAAAGAGCAGTTGTTCCAGGTCTCAGAAGCATGACATTCATCTTCTAGCAGTCACAAGATTAACAGACTTCTGGCTCCCCCACCAAGTCCTCTGCCTTTGGAGAAACTCTTTGTTCAAAAGGATCAGCAGGAGATAAGGCTGAAGACAGGACTGACAACAAGGCCACGATAAAAGTTCAAGTTTTTCTCAGAAGGCAAAGACAGGCACACTTACACTGTATCTTAGCCAGGACTGCTGGCCCTTGGATGAATTTAGGTAGGGCTCAGGTGTAATGGTGGGAGAAGGTCTCAGGAGAGGATGATCAGGGCCATTGAAGTCAATTAATACCCTCAGGGCCCTGAACAACAGAGGTGTAGCTTCAAAACCATAATACTGCTTTTTAAAAAACCTACTAACATAAATACAGCCACTATGGAGATATATACACACACACATACACACACACACACACATTTTGGTCTCCTAGACTTAATCAATTACATTTATATGAGACTGAAAAAAAAAAGAGGAAAGATTTGACTCAATACCTCAAAGCCCCCTCTGAAGATCACGTCATTTAATAATAATCCCATTGGACACAAAAAGAATAATATTTTTCTATTAAGCTCACATTCTGCCTCCAAACAGTAACTTTAGGGGAAACAGGCTTAAACTGAATGTCAGATATTTTCCAGCCCAATGGCACAAGACACGCATTGAAATTGCATCCCTGAACTTACATGTTGCTTCTCAGAGTGGGAAAGAGGCCACTTGATTGCTAAATCCCCCTTTTTGTCTCCTGAAAAAACAATAGAAGGCACTTTTGAAGCTGCTTAAAAATCATGCCCTTTTCAAATCAAATACACGAATGACACAAACCAACTGACATCTCATTTTTTGCTATTCATTTCTTCCTTGGCAGTTTAATAATTTTTATGTAACAAGAAAGAAAAGGTGAAGTTAGTCTAAGAAACTATTTTATTTTTTAAATCAGAAGCAATTTATATTATTATTATTAGGTCAAAGTAAGATTTTGTGTCTGAGCTCTCAAAATCTATTGGAAAGGCCAGATTAAGCTCTCATATTTTGAAGAGGTTTCTAGGTCTCTAAGAGGACAGAGGAAACAGTCTAATGTTATCATATCTAAATATTGCTGTGTTTAGATACAAATCAAGACAAAAATATTGCATATAATGACCATTCAGAAAGATTTTATGGGGATCAACAAAACCATCTTTTGTAGCCACAGGACAACATATTATTTATCTGAACTACCAACCATTTGAAACACTGTTCCTGCTCTTCCCTTTTCCTCAGCAAAATGAGTGTTTTGCTGACACTAAATGGTAGAAATAGGAAAGGTACCTTGTGTCTGCTTCTTATTTATACATTTGTGTGAATCTGTGTGAATTGTTTCTATATGTTTGATAGGTAAAAGCAAAGGAAAAAAAATGAATAAGCATACAGTAGGTCAATTATTGATATAACAGTCTGAGCAAACAACAGCAAAATTCACTATGGTAATTTATCTGCATGGGTCAATGGCTATTGACTGCCTGAAAATAAAGGTCGATCACACTGATAGATTTCAATACAAAGCTATGAACATATATTAATAAACACAGCACAGAAGTGATTTTTGACTCTGTTGGAAAGGACAGATAATCAATATCCTAGTGTCCTTGTCAAGGCTGAATTTTGTACTTGGATTATGCTAATTAAAGACTACATAAAGTGCTGATGTTTTTATATAATTAAGATATGGAGGAAAATAGTAAAGTAGTTGGTGGCTTTTGTTGGTTATTTGATGCTGAAATGAGTAAAATACCCACCTAAGCCATCTTTAAAAAGCACCATCTCTTTTTCACAAGCATCCTCTCCTGTCCTAAACATTATTCTAACCATATTCTTGCTGCAAAAACAAATTCAGCACTCCACACTGCAAAAAACCATGGACAAGTGTTTTGAACAATTTATATAAGAGCCCAGAAGGTCTGGACTGTTGGTTTTCTTTCAGACAGGTGGCCAAGCTATAAAGGTCCACTGAAGCCTGGATATTTAATCCAGACAGCATTGTTTTATAAGACATTTGAAGTCTCCTTTTGGAAAAGAGCAAAAGCACAGAATCCTGGCAACCCAATGCTATCTAAATTCTTCCATCCCTTTCCACTTATTTCCATACCCCGCCACTCTGCCTTGCATGGAAACTTGTTCAGCTGAGCTGGATGAGGGAGTCAATCCTGCTGAAAACTAACCACTTAAAGAGGAAGAAAGGAAGGAGTAGGATGCAAATGGAGCAGCTCTCTACTCCCATTGTGGTCTTTAAAATGTTGGGAGGCTGGGAACAGGATCAGGAAACTGGAGCAGGGCTCAGCAGCATGGCTTAAAGGAACCATTAGCTGTATTGGATGCATCCTGAGATGCAAACTGCAAAGGAGTCAGCCTAAATATTTATCTTATCATGTGTGACCTGTTCTGTGAAACTACTTAGTTTCAATTACTCACCACAACAACTGGCACAAGTATTTTATTATGCTATTTCACTGCTCAATATGGTCATTCCAAGAAAAGCCTAAATTATTCAGGTATTTTATGAAATACCTGGCATTAATATTCCAGCTCCACTGTCAAACCAGTTATTGAGTGGAATGACTAAAATTCCCATTCATTTAGAGAATAGGTGCATTGTAATAATAAGTGCTAATTTTCTGGAATCATACACAGAACCGTATGGTGGTGAGCATAAAAGACTACACAGTGCTATAAATATGTAAAATAAATACAGTTTTACTTCTCTTTTTAAGTTAGAAATTCCAAACAATCAGGAACCAGGTATTTTGCATGTTATCTACCTACTATTTTCTATATTTTCCTGTTATGAATAAAAACTTCTGCCAGTTTGCAAACTGCTTAGGTGATTAGCTTTATCAGAACAGTAAGATCATTATTTTCTTTTTTTTCATATTTAAAAATAACTTTAATACAGAATAAGCAGTTCAATTATGTGTATAAATATATATATATATATATCAAACCAAGATTCCTAGATGATCCAGATAAACCAGGCTTTCAGAATCTCAGTTCAATACCCACACATGAAATCACACAGATAATGGCAGGTGCTAGTAAATCTTTGTCTCTTCTCAGACCAACCATTTGAAATGTGCATGCTCTTAGATAAGCCTGCATCTTGGTGGTATCCACATACTACTCGACAATAACGAGGTAGTTAATGTGCCCAAACTGCTCTTCCTTATGCTGGACAAGCCTTTTCCATTTGCATTATGTTCCCTCCTGGTTTTAGCTACTTTTTCTTTCACTGTACAAAAAGTTGGTGTCTCTTTCTAAGGAACAGAAAAATTCCTTATAATAAGAAAATATATGCATAAGAAGCAGTCGGAGACATGTAAAATCCTAGTGAATGTGAAAAATCAGAATCATATCAGTTAAGTATTTCTCTTTAATCCTTTTATTCTCCCCTCATCTCTCTATTTGAAAGCTTTTTGCTTCTTTTCTTTTCCATCTGAATTGAGCCCTCCAACAATTGTGCTTCTAGTGGCCCTATCAGTAAACGAGTTTTATTTCAGTGTCTTAAAAAAACTAAGGTGATTTCTAGGAACTATTTCACATCCCTCTTTTATTTCAACATGGATTGAATTTTTACTAAACCATAAACCTAGTCACTATCACTTAAGTTGAATGTAACAGGACAAGTTTTTTTTTCTGCTGTAATATTTTCTGTTTTAAATTTACCTGAATTTACCTATTCAGCTCATTTTGAAATAAAAAAATCAGATTTTCCAAATATTTTTAACTTTTCTTTTTCAATGGAACTAGAAATCAATTTTGAACTGATTTTATTACTAGTTTATTTTGTTTCTGAAAGGAACATGGCAGTCTCAAAAAACTTTTTCCTGCACAAGCAGTAATTTCTGCTTTCAAATTAACTTTTTAATCCTTGGCACTTTGCAAATATTTCCCTTAAAGCAGTAAGGTGATCTGTTTTGTGAACACCTCTATTGCATATGAGATGTAAACCTTTTTGTTCCTTAGCATGAACCTGTTAGGTTAGATATTTGTCTGTGCTTAGAGATGTAAACAAAATCTTAACTGTTTATCTTTGCGGTTACTTGAATTAAAAAATCAAAGTTTATGTAGATGCTCCTCAATATTTCCTGTTTCTTGCTTCAGTTAAGTGACTGTATATATTGTAAAATGCGTGTGAAAACCTGTACACATACACAAAGTCCTTTGTTCTTCTTTGTGGGGTATTTCCCCCAATACTGTGGGTTGCAAGAGTTGAGCAACCCCTGATAAACTGTGTTGCACCCACAAACGAAGCAGAGGGGCCTTGCTTTCAGTCTTCAAAGGTTGTTTATTGTTTCTTATCATCTGTTTTGAGCCTAGGATGGCACAGGCCCTGCACTCTTGAAAAAGTGTGCAAGAGTGCTGAGAGGCTCAAAACACCTGAATTTATATAAGATAAGCAAGCCAATTACTTGGCACCACGTACCTTAAACATCTGTTATTACTTTACTACCAATAACTAGTTATTTGTCTGTTCACATAACATTGTCACTGCAGCCAATGGTATCCAATAAGTTTGTGCTCCCAACACTGCAGTAGATGGTGTAAGTGATGAAGGAGAAGGGAAACTGAGGCAGTGCCCAGAATTCTCCATCTTGAATCCTCACTTACATCCATATCATATAAAACCCAAATATACATCCTTCACCAAGTGACAACTAATAACTACACTACTATCTAATTCACACTCTGGTATCGTCCAAGCCTATATCAAAGCTCTGGAAGCTTTCTCCATGGACAGTGGTTAAAAACAGTGTTTTCCTGGGAGTCAGAACCTTCTAGGACAGGCAGAGAAATATTCCCTGTGTCCCTGATTCCCACACTTCTTCTTTTCCTTCATTCAAAATAGCTAAAGCTGAAGAAGCACAAGAGAATTCTTAGTTCTCTGACCAGCATTCCCATCCACTCATGCATGAAAAGATTTCTTATCAGCTAAATAACTTATATCTTCACCTCCCTATCCATCTGTTGAATGGGAAAAGAATTAAAATCAAGTGAACCATTGAATTTCACTGTAAGAAAAAGGGTTTAGCTGTCTTATGTTTTCTCCTCCTTCCCCTCTTCTACCTCTTCACATATATATTTCCCAAATTTCTTTTTTCAAGTATTTTCCTCCTGTAATAACCCAAGCCACCTTTGAGCTGTAATGCCAGTCCATGTGTTGCCCTGGCTTCCTGGACATCACTGCAAATTGGTACACATATTTCACTGAAACAAATGTGTCTGCAGCCCTGAATAAGTGTAAGATTAATTGGTATCAAACAGTATACAATCAGATTAAAATCACTTTTACTGACTTATCCCAATGATAATATTTAGGTGTTACAGTGATGTATCAAGGTAAGTTGCAGTATATAAACTGGCTATTGATTTGTCAGTCGTTTAGGTCAAGCACCTGAGCGTAAATCACTCTGGACCTGTCCTGTCCCACATACCTGGCCCTCCTTCCCATGGGGGCAGCATTTTGGAGTTCACTCAGCTCTCATTCTGGTGTGGCATCATACCTCTGTTAGGGCACATAGCCAGAGTCCTGGGTACCTCAGTTCAGAAGAAAGTTACCTTTGTGTACTCCTCATAAATGAAGTCTTAAAAGTTGCAGAGATTTATGTATAGTTTTAATCTTAAGCATTCAGTCCAGTGCAGAAATTCACAAGGTTGTTGCCTCACTCTTGTTTTTGAGGCAAACCTGCCCCCAATGAGAGTCCAAAGTGTAAGATATTTATTGAGCTTTAGATTGAGCAGAGTGGGGAAGTGCCTCAATCTCCCCCTTGAATCCTGGATACCTCAACTGAGCACAAAGAGACCATGTTATTTTTGTTATTTTCAAAGGCAATCTCTTAACCTAAAAAGAGGATATAATGATCAGCTGCATATTCTTGGCTGAATGCAAGAAGTTCAGAGTAACTATTGATATAAAATATTTACCTGATCCCATCTAGTAGCTGCTCAACTGCCCAGGGTACATTAAATCACAGCATTTAAACCACACTTCCCCTCTTGTCAGCTGCTTTCTGTATCTGAGTCCAGGGGTTTCCACATTTATCAAGTACTAATATGTCTCTATAAAGCAAACATGCTGTAGGTGAAGAGATATCACCCATCAGCCTGTCAGCCAAGCAAACAAAATCTGACATACAAGTCCAAGTGAGTTGTGATTCTTTCGTTGCAGAAAGATGTTCAGTAGAATTGGGTACTCTGGAAATGCCACATGTCCCACTCAGAGAGGTGCCAGAAATGACTCTGCTGTTTAAAGTATTATGGGTATCAGGAATACAAGGGAATCTTAAACTGTCTCATGGGGTTAATTAAGTAGAGCTGGCCATGTATTGCTTTCAAAATATTTTTAATAGATTTAAAAATCTATTTTTAAATAGGTGGTGGAAAAAGATGGCTTTTCATAAGTTTCTAGATTAAAAAGAAAGCCAACAAAATCCAGACACAAAACCCCTAGTTGATATGTCCTGGTACCTCAGATTCAAATAGAAGTATTTTATTTTCCTCTGACTTTTTGCTTCTTTTCTAGACATTTCAGCATATTAATACTGCAAAAAATGCAATGAAAAATATTTCAAAATAGCAATAGTTTGATTGGTACAACATGGGCTGAAAGATTCCTGAAAAACCTGGACAACAACTTTATACAACAGGTCTTAAGGGAGCTGACTTTGAAAGATGCCCTTCTTGATCCACTGTTAAACAACAGAGTGGTGAGCAAAGTGGTGGTTGGTGGCCTTCTTGGCCACAGTGACCAGTGAAGGAATTGAATTTGAAATCTCTGTTGACAGGAGGAAAAGTGCCAGCAAAGCATTCTGGACATGAGGAGTGCAGACTTCAGGCTGCTCAGGGAATTTGTGAGTGAGGTGCCTGGGGAAATGTTTTTTGCATCAGTTCAAACATCACCTTCTAAGGGCGTGGGAGTGGAGAATTCCCAAATGCTGGAAGTCTAGCAGGCAAGGCAGAAGATTGGCTTGGATGAACAGGAATTTCCTCTTGGAAATAAGGCAAAAAACAGCGATGTGTGTTCCGTGGATGCAATGTCAGGGAATGAGGGAATAATCCAGAGATGCTGCTTGACACTGCAGGAAGAAAATGCATGCAACCAAGGCTCAGCTGAATTTGAAGCTGACCAGAACTATGGAGGACACTAAAACCAGTTTTTTCAATATATTAATGTCAACAGGCAGTGTAAAAATAACACTGTCCTGTTACAGGATGAGAACGGTCACCTCACAAACAAAGACAGAACAATGCAGAGGTGTTTAATGCATTCTTTACCTCTGTCTTCAACACAGATGAAGGATCAAGGGGGTCTCAGTGGCCTAGGCTGGAGGATCATGACTGTGAAAATGTTCAATTCCCAGTTGACTCTGAAATTGTGCAGGATATGCTGGTCCAGTTGGATCCCTGTTGTAGTGTGTTTTTGTTGTTATATTTAGTTTAGTTACCTCCTGTATTGTTAAGTTGTACCACTCATCCTGTATTAATTTGCGCCCACCCCTCCCTTATGTTGTTGGTTCCATCCTAAGCTGTACCCTCCCATTCAGTTGCCAATCCACCCTGATACCTGCCCCTTGTTCCTGAATGTTCCCTGTTTCCCCTCCCATGGAGCTGTCAATCCTCCCTGGTGGACCACCCCCTCTGGAATTCCCCTAAACCTGGAAGCCCCATTGGACCCTGTAACTCACTCTCCTTCCCTTGTTTTCCCCATTGGTTTATGTATAATGTAACCCCGCCCTGTGCTCCTCCCCAGTCTTTCCCCTATTGGTTCATGATTCCTACCCTCCTCTTGCTCCTCCCCTATATATCAGTTGTTGTACCTCTGTATCTGTTGTTTTTCATCGCTGATACTTTCATGGAATAAACTGTGTTGGAAACCACACGAAAGATTTCTCTCTCATCCTTGCTCCTGCACTTGACACTGAGCCATCTGTGCTGTAGAGCATAAGCCCTCTACATCTGCATCCTGGACTGCGCTGCTCTCCAGGAACAGCCTGCTCTTGCTCCAGTGCCAGGAGCTGGCTGGGGAAAAATCCGGCACTGCGTCAGATCCCTACAAATCTATGGGGTCTAGTGGGATTTATCCAAGATTCCTCAGATCTAGCTTATGCCATTGGAAAATCTTTCCTGATGATTTTTGAGTGATCTTGGGAATCTGAAGAGGTCCCAGATCACCAGAAACACTGTCCCAGTTTTCAAGAAGAGCAAGAGGGAAGATGACAGAAACTAAAGACCTGTCAAGTCTCACTTCAGTGCCCGGCAAAGTTAAGAAGATTATTCTGGATGGTATTGAAAAGCACCTGAAAGACAGCAGGGTCATTGGTCACAGACAGCATAGATTCATGAGAGGAAAGTCCTGCTTATTAAATCTGATTTTGTTTTATGACAATGTAATCCATCCAGTTGATCGAGGGAAGCCAATTGATGTAATCATTTTGGATTTCAGTAAAGCTTTTGACAATGTCTCTTACAGGATCNTAGATGTATGTACAGACTGGGAAATTAGATGGTGGACCTGGGGGTTCTGGTGGATGGCAAGTTGATTGTGAGTCAGCAGTGCCCTGGCAGCCAGGGAGGACCAACCCTATCCTGGGGGCATCAGGCACAGCATGGCCAGAGAGGCAAGGAGGGGGATTGTCCTGCTCTGCTCTGCTTCGCTCTGCTCTGCTCTGCTCTGCACTGAGGTGCCTCTCCTCAAGAGCTGTGTGCAGTTGTGGGTACTGGGATATAAGAGACATCAAAGTATTATAATGAGAACATTCAAAGAGCCAAGAGGATGGTGAAGGTCCTTGAGTGAAGCCATATGAGGAGGAGCTGAGGTCACTTGGTCTGTTCAGACTGGAGAAGAGGAGACTGAGGGGAGACCTCATTGCAGTCTACAGCTTCCTTGTGAGGGGAAGAGGAGTAGCAGGCACTTATCTCTGTGGTGACCAGTGACAGGAGCTGAGGGAATAATCTGAAGTTGTCTGGGGAGGTTTAGGTTGTGTATTAGATAAAGTTTCTTCACCCTGAGGGTAGTGGGGCATTGGAACAGGCTCCCAAGAGAAATGGTCACAGCACCAAGCCTGAAAGAGTTCAAAAAGCTTTTGGACAATGCTCATTACATGACATACTTCTTGGGATGTCCTGTGAAGGCCAAGAATTGGACCAAATGATCCTTGTGGGTCCCTTCCAAAGAAGCATGCTCTTATTCTGTGAGTCTGTGATTGATTCAACCTTTTTTTGTTATTACTTAATTAGAAATATTTTCTAGTTCTTAACTCGTAAAATATGCTTATGGAAAGAAAAATGATTTAGCTACCAGTAAGTCATATTATTAAGCGCATGAATATTTCATGTGAAAGGAAACCATGTGAATCATGCAAATCTAGCAAGAACAAAAATTCTCCTTAGCCTCTCTGTTGTTGGTGTCTCTGTATCACTTTAATGGTGGTTTTTTTGTACTTTCATGATTTGTGCTCATTTTTGCCCAAGTATTTTATCTTTTGCCTTTACCCTTTTACCGTATCTGTTCTCTTCAGTCTTTTCCCTCTATCATTGCCACCATTTGGAACAAGAATTATCCTTCCAAGAACAGTGAGCTCAGTGGAATAGAGGAAAACTTGTCCTCACCTTCCTGGTGGAGGACCAAGTGGCAGAAACAAGACATGAACACATCTTTCTCCTGAGGAAGAGAAGGGGTGGGAGACAACCAAACAAAACGAGTAAGAAATCAAGGCCAGGTCCATATTCTGTTCTTCATGACTTCACAAGTATAGAGAAGAACCCACCAGAAAGATCGGACCTTCCATCCAAAGTAGCAGAGGCAAAGAAGACCTTCCTGGGCACAACACAGATTGCTCATTTCCTTAAGATATAAGGCTTGTTATATATGACGGTTAGGTGCCCTTTTTGTCCCTCTTACCTATTGGAATTTTTTTCCCATTAGCTAAGGGGGAAGACCGGGTTGCTGTACTTCTTAGGTGCTTAAGAAAGACAAAGAATTCGGCTGGGCCCAGCAGGGAAGAGGAGGAAGGAGAAAGGAGGGCTGAGGAAAGTGGAGGCTAGCTGGTTTTGCTTGGGCTGGAGAGGGCCACTCGCTTGGAGCTGTCTCTGCTAAGGGATTTTGCCATCATCCAGACAGAGTGGCTGCTTCTGCTTCTTCTTCTTCTTCTTCTTCTTCTTCTTCTTCTTCTTCTTCTTCTTCTTCTTCTTCTGCTTCTGATTCTGCTTCTGCTTCTGCTTCTTCTGCTTCTTCTGCTTCTTCTGCTTATTCTGCTTATTCTGCTTCTTCTTCTGCTTCATCTTATCTGTTTGTGGGCCTTGCATCCCCTGTCCTGCCGGACGTGCTGCAGCCCCAGCTGTCACCACGGAGCTGCTCATCCATCTCATCCACCGGCCCGGGACTTTTCTGCTCATCCCTGCAGTTCCAGCGAGGGGTTTTTCCTTGGAGCCCTGCAGGAGCTCCAGGACTGAGTGCCAGCTGAGGGGTTTGTAAAGCACCGCCTCTCCTCCACTTCTTCCCATCTCGGCCGAGAAAAGCTGCCACAAGGTCCATGTTTCCTGTTCTGTTGTTAATACTGTAGTTATTGTTTTTTGTTCGCCCTATAATACGTATTAGTAAAGAACTGTTATTTCCATATCTCTGCTTGAGAGCCCCTTGTTTTTCAAAATATAATAATTTGAGGGATAGGGGGAGGCTTACATTTTTCTTTTTCACTTCAAGGGAGGTTCCTGTCTTCCTTAACAGATACCTGTCTTCCAAACCCAGACAGGACTGCAGAGGGAAGAGGAGCTGCTGAAAAAGGATAAGGCATTTCCCAGCCAGAGGGGAAATGCAGAAACAATCAGTCTGTTTTTATTAGCACAAGATAGTGTAATAAATTTCACAATTTATGCTCAAACTGTCCTCATTGGCACTTGGTGGTAGCCAGGCCTTTGGATGATGAAGTCTTAAAGACCATCTCTCGGGAGCTCCAATTTCACTTCTAAGTGCATTTCTTTTTCTCTCTTTCTGTATGTCAAGTCTTCTTTTTCTCCTATTAGAAAAGATACAGGAAATGAATTTACATATTCTCTAGCCTTATGATTTTCACCATTGATGGATGAGTGCACACAGACCCATAAAATACACTTAATGTACAGGTTCACAACATGCAAATTTTCCTTTGTGCTGTAATATCACCACACAGCAGCATTACACAGTGATAACTCCTGTTGATGTGAGATCTTTTGAGACTATATTCCATGCCTTCATGCATTCCCTACAATGTAAGCTTTAGAGCATCTGTTTTAAGTTTTCCTCTGCTGGAAACTTACAGAAGTATCCTTATCACTCCTTTTCCAAGTCACTTGCAGACATTTTTTCATAGAGAACAAACCAAATGGCAAGGAAACAGTTAAGCTAAAAAAACTTTAACAAGGAGAAAGAAATATTTGATGCCATATAGAAAACAATGCTAATAACATTTCATTTTGGACACCAAATTTACCCCAAGATAGCTGGGGTTAACGTGGGTGTTATATACCCGCAAGGAGAACTTGGAGTGTCCAGAGGGCACAGAGAGATTGAAAGG
This sequence comes from Anthoscopus minutus, assembly GCA_013399455.1. Taxonomy (NCBI): domain Eukaryota; kingdom Metazoa; phylum Chordata; class Aves; order Passeriformes; family Paridae; genus Anthoscopus; species Anthoscopus minutus. Next base: position 41,507 of record VWYI01046011.1, read on the forward strand.
CAGCGCCCCTGCGGGTTTTCCAGAATCCCACATCTAGGTAGCCGAACGTTTCCAGATACAAAATTACAGGAATTTCCTCCACCTGCGGCCGGACTAAGTGGTTTGTTACCGTGAGCTGCCTCTGCCACCCTGTGGTAGTTTGTGGGAAGTGCGGAGTGTCCTGGAACAAGCAACCAACGTCCTGCACCGAGCCTCACCTTTCCATTACAGAGATCGCCTGGTGATGCAGTTCTCTGCCAGCCCAGATGCCTGAATGGAATCAACTCACACGACACACCGGTCAAAGAAGATGTATCTTTTCTGTTTGATTTCTCAACGAATTTGAGCAAAAAAAAAAAACCAAAAACCAAATAACAAAA
>VWYI01046011.1:41939-54559 GCA_013399455.1 Anthoscopus minutus
AAAAAAAAAACCAAAAACCAAATAACAAAATCCCCAAAAAACCACAAAAACCCAACCAAAAAAAGAAACAACAAAAAAAACCCCTCCCAAAACTCCTGAATCCGAGCATGCACAAACTTTGTGGCTGTTGTAATCTGAAGCTGTGTTTTTATCACAGAGATTCTCATTCTTCATAAATCATTGTGAACTGATGCACAGCAAGTAGAATATTTTTCCAATAAAATACACATAGTTTTAAATGGCAAAAGCAGAACTGTCAGCAGACACTGCTCAAATGTATGAATTAAAAGCAGTTTAGTTCCTGGTAAATTGTGTTTTGATACAGGCAGTTGCAGGCGCTCCCGGGACCTGAGCCTATGTTTTTAAAAGGCTAGATGTAGTAAGAGTTACAGAAATAAAATGCAGACATTAAAGAACCCAGATTATTTTGTATGGATTAGAATATTCATTAAAAAAAGAAAAAGAAAAAAAAAAGAAAATATAATCGTGGCATTGAGTATTCTGTGATCCCTTTCAGCCACCTCTATTGCAGGCATCATGGCAGACATGCAACTTAGGACCTAAGTGAGGCTAACTCAAAATTTAAAAACAAAGATTACATAATTAACAGCATTCCAAAAATACTTCATCTCCATGTGTTTGGCAAAACTATCAGAAAGGTTTCTGCACATTACACATACTCAGTACTGGAGCTAGTTGGAAAAGAAGTGGCAATAGAGGGGAGAAGTGTGCATATTAGTTTTACCATTGCTGATTCTGCTCCACTCTCTTTTTCCTTTTCTAGATTATTCAAAATGCAGAATGTTTTTATTCCTTACATAAACCACAAAGATCTCAAGGCTGTCATGAGGACTAATGCAATTACCTAAAACAAAGAGAAAACTAGTAGTGTTAATTATTGCTCCCAGTTCTTTATATTCATGTGTGTATATAAGCACATACAAAGGTCTTCATTTATAAATGACTACATATTTATATAAACTTTTCTTTATATTCATAAGAAAGGGAAACTGGATTCTAAGATCTTCCTAGTTCCATGTAGAAAGAACTGTCATTGTAAATCTACTTGTAAAGCAGTTAGATGTCCCTGGGAAAGCCAAGGGTTAAAGAATATTGATGGTATTTTCTGATGCAAAGTCTTCAGTTCCCAGCCTGGTCTTGCGGAAGAAAAGGGAGGGTGGAATGAGGGGCATTGTTACTGTCCTGAAGTTTTATAGCATCATCTGAGGGCAGATATTTTGATCCACCATGTATCCAGACCTAGTACAAATGAGGCCCTGTGAATTTTAATCTGATTATCATTGAAATGATAAGCTCCCTCTCCTTGTATAAATTATGTATATTTTAGAAAAGTTGAGGGGTATTACACAAATATCACTACATTGTGCCTACCATTATATCTTACTTAACTTGAATGACATTTAAATGATAACCTTAACCTTCCTCTGTGTGTGACTTCTTGTGCAATATTCCATCTTTATCTGGATAACCTTTATGTTCTAACTTGGCTTTTTCTCTGGATATCTGATGAGGTACATACAGACATAGAGGCCATAATTAAAAGTGACACTGGAAAACTGACATTAAACTTTTCTGTTTTTCCCATGATGTAGAGAATGATGTAGAGAAAAAGTCAGCTGTGGAGGGTGATGGCTGCAAGCACCTCACAGAGAAAACTGAAATTCTTGAATGATTGACATCCTACACATTCTCCATTATGAACTTAGGTTGCCCAGGTCAGTCAGTACCCTGGGAAGTTGAGCCACAGGTCCTTCAGCAACGAAAGCATTATGTGTCCTTTGAGGCATAAGGAGTTCTGATGTCTGGCACGCTGAATTAGTATCTGAGAAGACCCAGTTTTAAACTTTGGTCAGCCAAAGATTGATGCTGGTTTTGTATTAAATGTTTTAAGCCACATGGAGCCAAGAAAATCCCCCAGCCTGGATGTATATGGAGCTGAGTAAACCAAGTCAGGCTCAGTGCCATGCCTCAATATGCTTTTGCAAGGCACCTAGCAGTGATTTGCCCACAGCATGACAGTCATCTACCATCTCTTTTATCCTTTTTTTTCTGCAGCAGAGGGAAAAAGGGTCCTTAGGCTCTCTTCACTTGAAGTTTTGCTGCCGTGGCCCAAGATTCTGCTCCATGCAAAGTGTTGCTACTACTTTGTTCCTGTTGAGACTGGGTCTGGTTCTGCCCATGCTATTCAGGACACAGAGCCCTCCCTATCTCTTGGCTGCACATCCTTCCAGCCCCTGCTTTGTCATGCTGGCACTGTTTGGATCTAAGATTACTCAGTCTCAGTTTATATTGCTAAAAGAGTAATGAGAGCCTGGCCTGGGGCAAGGAAAGAGCCTAAAAAGCTCCCCCCTGCCTCCCTTTTCTGGCAAAGCTTCAGAGACCATCTCTGCCTTAGGCACAGTCTATCCCACATCCCAGGGTGGAGCATGTGCACCAAGCCAGGAATACCTCCATCCCCTTGCTTACCCCAAATGCACCCTGTGCTCCACCTGGCCAGCCCCTGTACGAGGGTCATGAAGGGCCAGAGGAGTGGGCAATGTCATGGCACACCTGCAAGCACACAGAGTACCATATCATCTGCTGGTGGTCAGCCTCAGTTTTATCCCTCCATTGCACTGCATTTTTCTGGGAATGGACACTGGTTTTTGATTCCCTTATGCACCAAGGGGGTTGGAGATACTGAACAGGGGAGGATTCTTCACCTCTCCTGCACTGTCCTGCAATGTAGGGCAGTGATGTAAGTTATCACATGTGATCTCTCAAATATGAGGGTTTTGGAAGACATGAGGGTTTACACAAACACTGCTGGTCCAGAAATGGCCTAATTGGGGTTGGACTCTGGTAGAAATAGCAATTGTTAAATAAGGGCAATAAAATGACATCTGCACATGCAGAAATAGATTTGGGAATTCAGAGCCCTGTGTATTCTCTTTCTAAGATAATTCTAGTGAGAATGAAATAATATAGAAGAGGTTTACTGCTTGGGAATCTAATCACATTGCTTTTTTATTATTATTTAAACAACCCATCTACTAAAATTCACTCAATGAAAGTTAAACAAGATTACTAACAACTTAATTTTCATTTGGTAATTCAAGGTCTTTCTGGAGATGTATGAGAAACACAAGAGAAAAGCTCTCTGCCTCCATTAATGTTTTATGTCAGAGTTATAATTTTATTACAGAACTGTCTTGTTTCAGGCTCTGAGAATAGCATCATAGCATCTTAGAGATGGCTATGTAGAGCAGTTTAATTACTATCTGATGGTAAGATCAACCATCTAGTTGAAAGCATAGTGTGAAAGCTGTTATTCAGTGTGAGCTCTGTTATTCATGAACAGGCTAGAAAAATTAAACCACTCACTGGAAATTTTTCTTTAAATACTTCTGCATTACCAGTGGGAATTGTTTTTCTAGATTCAAATTTCAAGTAATACTCACAATCTGTTTCTTTAAGATGACTTTCTGTTTAGTTGGTTGTTTAATTTTCTTGACAAGTGACAATTGATGGTATTTTCAGAATTACTTTGCAAGTAAGATTCTTACACCTTACACATTGATAGTAAAAGCCCAAGCTTCCAACACTTCCAAAAGCTGTCACTCACTTTTGAAATCTGAGCTGAAATCTAATTTTGTGACCACTTTTGTTGTTTGAATACAAAAGTATCTCTATTCATCTTGGTTATAGCTTGCACTCTGCTAATAGCTTAATTCATCTGGCATTTTATTTAAATTGAAATGTACATTTAAAGTCAGATGTTCAGAATTTTATTGCTGGAATAATTTAGCTGAGGAGAAAATAATATTGTAAATTTATGATACTACGGAAAATGCAGGCTTTTGGAAAAAAAATACAACCAAACAAACCATACTTTGGATTTATTGCACTGAATTACAGAAGAGATGAATTAGTTTGCTCAAAAGTAGCATGGTAATATTGCTCATAAATAGCCCAAAAAATAATTAAAACTTTTAAGTCTCCTCGAGGGTAGACCAAAACATGTTTCGCATGTTTTTAACAGTGTGTATGATTCCTTTGAACATCCCATTCCTTAGTCTCACCCTGTTGATATTAAAGAACCTAGTTATAGGCAGAGAGCAGAAGGAAAAAGGAATCCACTTGTTGTTTTACAATTGACATTTAGGAGCAAGCAAAATCTAATTTAAGTAATAATATGATGGCTTTTCTCATCTCCTGATGATGTGCACTTATAAAATCCACTCTGATGATGACAGGTTTCATTGGGTAGGTTTTTGAATGGCTAATTTTGTCGTGTTTATTCCAGGGTACAAAACACTGGTGACTAAAATTGTTCAGAAGAGCCTCAGTCCTAGAGTTTATGGAGGGCTTAGCAGCATTGAAAAGCTTTTCAAAGATAAATGAAATATAAATGAGCACTGAATGCAAAGGAAAAAATATCAGATAAAAAAACCCCAACAAAACCAAACAAAAAGAAAAGCAGAAGAAAAGAAACCCCTCCTGAGTAGTTCAATTCATTGCATATCAGAAAAGAATGGAAGCTAGTAGTCAGCCTTCAGTGAAATGACTACCCAAAAGGTAAAAATACTAATAAACAAATTCTAAATAAGAAATGTTTTTTCTAAACCAGAAATCAAACATTCAGAAGAAATTTCTGGAATCTACAGACATTCTTAGCACCTTTTCTTTCCACACACTGCACAGTGGTTTTACTAATTGCATGTTGGGCATGCTCACGTAAAGCACATGGCACCACTCAGGATCACAGATCCACTAAGGTTGGCAAAGACTTCCAAGATCATTGAGCCTAATCTTTGACCAAACACCACCATGTCAATTAACCATAGCATGAAGTGCCACATCCAGTCTTTTCTTGAACACTTCCAGGGATAGTGACTCCACCACTTCCCTGGGCAGTCTGTTCCTGACCATACTTTCAGTGAAAAAATTCTTCCTGAAATCCAACATGAACCTCCCCTTTTGCAACTTGAGGCCATTTCTTGTCCTGTCACTTGTTGCCTGGGAGAAGAGGCCGTACCTCACCTGGGTGCAACCTCCTTTAGGCAGTTGTAAAGAGCAATTTTCTCCAGGAAAAACACCTCCAGCTCCCTCAGCTGGTTCTCATATGGCTTAGTCTCTAGACCCTTCACCAGCTCCATTGCCCTTTTCTGGAAGGATGCTCTGGCACCCCAGCATCTTTCTTGAAGGGGCCCAAAACCAAGCACAGGATTTGAGGAGTGTCCTCACCAGTGCTGAGAGCAGGGCACAATGACTGCCCTGGTGCTGGTGGCCACACTGTGTGCTATGCACAGCTACCCAACAAGTGTTGGTGGTCCAGCATCTGTGGTATCTAAGAAAGAGTGTGAATACACAGGAGAACCAGATAAGGTTCAAGCTCCTCCAGGGGAAGTCTCTTGTACCATGTCCATGCACCTCTGTCATTTGCCTACAGAGTTTGGGTGGTTCTCACTACATCCCTTTTGCATTGCTGCACAAAACAATAGTTTGAAAAACCTCCAAACTTTCAATATGACAACCACCTCAAGGGTAATGAAGGCACCTTGCCAAAGCTGCAAGTGAAACAAGAGATTTTTTCTTCACTTGAGCATGTTACATGGTAGTCTGGGTCTGCCTTCTTTTGAGAGAAAGAGGGGTCCAGGGCTTTAACTGAAGCAGGGACACAAGCATTAGATGGGAAAGGTGGGTTAGAAAGAACAAAAACTGAAGACAGAGAGCTGGAAATTGTGGTGTTGAGGGAAAAATACAAACTTCTGAAAGAGAAGGGAAATAGATAGAGATGAGGCTAGGCCAAGATACAGTTGACACTCACAGCCCATACAATTCTCTAATCAAGCTGTTTTTGAATCGTCACAGGGCTGTAAAGCCTCTTTTCTTTCCATTCTACTGCTCACTGCTTCAGTTTGAACAACTTCACTTTGAGAGAGGGGCACAGACTGCAGACTTCAGAGCAGGACCAGAGCCATCTACATTAATGTCCTAAAGAAGACAGGTGGACATTCAGATTGAAAGCAGGATTCCAGGCAAGGTTTTCACTGGTGCCTAAGAATGACAAATGAGAGTCTCCTAGAAAGACTTTGCTTAACAATACCTCTTGATACAATTTTCATAAATCATTACACATTTTTACAAAAGAGTCAGCAGTTTTAAAAGATCCCCACTGGTCTTTGATCACTGCCAACAGCCCACATCATACAAACAGTATTTTCCAATGTATTCTAAATGCACATACTACCCAGTAAGTGGTCCTGTAGAAATTGAAATGGCCTCTTAAAGACCTTTGCCAGTTTAACAAAAACCTGAATTTTTCTGGGAAATTTGTCTAAGTTAAGAGAATCATGGACTTAACATCATAGAAATAAAACCCCCAAACCTTTACTTAGAAACAAGTTTTAAAATTATTTAGTGTTTGTGGGCCTGTAAGAGATGTGGTAAGTTTTTTCCAGGCCCTGGGTGATCTGTGCCCTTGACCTTTCAGGCGTCCTCTATTAAGAGCCTAGATTAAATTAGCTGCTAAAACACAAGGTTTGTTTTCTATATCTGTTCCTGTAAATCAAATTTTCCCTTTTGCTGTTAAAGCACAAGTAACTAGGTTAATAAAAAGAAGGTAGAGACAGTGATAGAAGTTGTACCAATCAAAGGAAGATCAGGATTAAAGCACTTAAGGTGTGGAAAACTGTAACATGCTGGTATCATGTCCAAAGGATGTAATTGAAACTCTACTGATGAAATAAATTAAAAAGAGGCTTGAAAGTTTATTTGAAGATGGTTCTTAGGACATGAAGTAGGTCATTCTAGGTCATAATTCTGTTATAGCTAACTTCTATAATTTTGTTCTACTCTTTTCTGCTTGCAACACATTTTTTTTAACTTAAACTGTGTCTTCATGCTGTATATAATGCATGTACCACAACTTGAATGACATGCATGAAAAGTCACAGTCTATAAAGAAACAATGGCAGTCCTAGTAATTTTAATATTTACAAGGAAGTTTAATGAATCAGTTTAACAGACATATCATTCTACAATAAAGAGAGCTGTGCTCCAATACCCTTCTGTAAAATGTCCTGGGAAATGGCAATGCTTTGCAACTCTTCAGTGAGGCAATATTGGAAATATACACACTGCACTACAGGGCTGTTGCATTCTCCTCAGATAAATGTGCAGCAGTGGAATGTGGACTTGAGAAGAAATATTTGGATCCTCTCTTTTTAAAGAGAAAGAGAGGAAATAAAGTTTTTTCTAGTAGTTAAATATATGTTGGTATTTTGGTAAGAAGGTGTTTTGAAGAGAGGTTAGAAATGAATGTGGAGCACACCTGAAGGAGTGTTGGACTCTGAAGGACAGCAAAGCACTGACATCACAGTTACACTGGAAAAAAATTACAAAACCAAGAAAGAAATTACAGCTATGTATCAGCTGCATATGGTTCTACTTTGGACTACTAAATTTTGCAATACTTACCTTGTTCCTGTTTCCCTTCTTGCAGCTGTTATTGCTCCCGTCGCCATAATGACTTTTGCCCTGTTGAAATTGTAAAGGAAAATTACTCCCTAATGTCCAAAAATCTTCAATATTTTGCTGTCAGTCTTGAGTCATCAAAGTCTGATTTTGACCATACTGCTGGACTAATTCTAAGTGAAAATGAGCAGCCCAGTAAATTCATTATCTTGAAATATGTTAGTGATTCCCATTTGATCATGAAGGAGGCCAAGAAGACAAAAAGGAAATGGGCACATTCAATCTTTTCACACTTTAGATTTTTACTCAGTTTAAGGATCAGAATACCTCTCAGTCTTCTGCCACATTCTTCTCAGTGTGGGCTACTAAAGTCTCAGATCTCAGATCTCTCTGGGACTCAGGGAAGAAGAGGAGGATAGTTCTTGGACTGAAATTTCTGTGGGAAGAGTAATTTTTTCCCCCCACATTTACTCTGAGCAAATCAATCACCGGCAAATCACCACAAAGCTTACTGACATCCATTTGAGACCAAAAACACAGTGAGAGAAACATAATTTAAAAAAACAGTAAGGAATCTAGTTTATCGCTAGACTTCTAGTCATAACTGAAAACCACCTAAGGCACCAGTAAGCACAGAAACAAATTCCACTACTCTCATTCTGATATTTTTCTTCCTTGGATATTCATTTGATGACTGATTAGTCATTTTATAAAAACACCATCGTGTTTTTATTTTTTCAACTTTTTGATCCTGAAACAGAGCAGCATACAGTGTTTTCTCAAGTGGGAGAAGCAGAGACCTGTATGTCTTCCAATAACTATCGGGCAGTTCCTGAGCAGGTAACACTTTTAGCATTAGTGCATAAGGTTATTTTAAAAAATTGTGCTAACTGAACTAATTAAAACATAGAAATCTTTGGAACTGCCTTATTCCTGAGGCGTCAGTCACAATGACATATTCGGGTCTCCTATCCAGCACATTATGAAGAAGAGACAGAAACAGAGGTGGAACTGAAAGCTGCCTCCTGTGAAGAAGAAGAAATCATTCAGCACTCCCTTCCTGTCCTTGAGTTGAAAGACCTTGAGTTGAAAGACCTTTCACAACTTTCACCTTTCACAACTGCTACAGTTTCTGAAATTACCAGAAAACAGTTAATCTCTTCTTCCTCAGCGATGCTGGGAAAATGAGAAGCTAATTGTTACCATTTGTTGCAGTAGTCTTTCAGCACTCACACTAACAGTTTTTGTACTCCATTTTCCATGTTGCCGCAGTAAATTTAACGCTGAGAGCACATGCCATAAAACACCCTGCCATTGTGCATTGTCTCTGCATTATTTTGTTTAAAGAACTAAAGTGTGAAACTGGGATACACAAAGATTTCAGATATAGATGCAATTTTTCTGATGTGTTTAATCACTAGATTACTTTTGTCCATGTGTATATGAAATGTTCTAGGCTCAGAGAAAACAGAGTAATTTAGTACAATCAAATCTATGTAGGTGTTCTGCAAGTCCTTTGGACATCAATGCATTCGAATAAGGAATTACTTAAATAGGAGGGGAAAAAACCTTAAAAAATATCAAATTCAAACTTTTTGCTTTGTAAAACATATTAGACTAAATTTACTTCAAGTGTTGCATCTTAATAAAAATTTTACAGTGTAACACTTGTTTTTAGGTCAATTAGTCTGCATATTGAAAAACTGCAAGATATCCTTCTATAGTATATTTTATAGCAATTACTCTAATAATTGCCAAAGGATACTGAGCAGAACTGATCTAATCACCACTTTATATGTACAGTGGGTGAGAGTGTTTTCAGTTTTCGGTAGAATTTCCAACTTCAAGGTTTGCACAACACTGTGATCTCACTTGTGCATGACACAGAAATCCAGGCCTTTGGTGGTGACCATGGTCCCATGAGGAAAGCTCCCATGCAGTTCCAGCAACCTGCTCACTCCTCCTTTCTTTGCATTACTTGGTGCTGGTAAGTGCATATGCACATAAGACCAGAGAAACTTCAAGACAACATCTGGTGTGCATTCTCAGCCCTGGGCAAGATCAATTATATCTACATAATAACTGAAAAATATTAGTTAATCTGGTTTTTAAAGCCTCAAATGGAAACTGATTACGCTTCCTCTTTATAAATTAGCCCGTTCTAATATTTGGTTGTCCCTATCATCAGGAAGGTGCCTCTTAATTTTGAACCCATAAACCTCCTTGACTGTTCCTTTTTTTTTTCTGTTTTATCCACTATGAATGTGAAGGGAATATACTATATCCCATTTTTGAAGAAGCTTTTTAGTTGCTTTAAGATCACCCTCCAATTTTCTTTTCCCTAAAGAACTTAAATTATTTTAATGTTTTCTGGTATATCATATATTCAGGATTTCTAACTATTCTCAGACCTTCCATTTTCCCTCCAGGTTGTCCACATCTTTCTTGAAAGAAAATATCCAACAGGGGGCATAAAATTTAACATGAAGTTCGGAGGCATTTCCAATGCTACCTAAAGAGAAAGATAGTCTCTTTTATCCCTGTGCAGTAAGTCCTTTCATGCCCCTTAATAGCTTTAAACTGGCATATTTTTTCTCAGCTACATAGTAGAGTAGGAACCAACTACTATAATTTGATTTACTATGGAAGGAAGTTTTAAGTGTTCTTATACTGCAACACAGATAAAAAAGATAAGTTACAAGATTCAGCCAGTGCTGCAGATGTAAATTGCAGATTAGAGCAAAACGCAGACTGAGGACATCACAGTACACAGAACTGATTTGTTCAAGCTTAGATCGAACATATCTTATGAAGAAGTGATGCAGTGCAGCAGAAAGCAACCAAGAGCATTCTAAAACAATGAGATGGACAAACACAGCATCAAAATCTCAGTTTGACTGTAGGGAAGACAGCTGCAATTCAAGGTCTGTCAAGCTGTGATTACTACTCTACTCATTTTGTTGATAGAAGAGAGAATGCTGTTTTTATGGCACTCAGTTCCTGGTGTAAGACCCAAACCAAGCCAGAAAGAAAATAAAAGCCCCACAGAGAGGGTAGGATTCACATCAATTCACAAGAATTGAAGTTTGTTTGTTCAGATATCCTCTTGTTGTAGTGAAAAAAAACACTTCAGTCAAGGAAGAACCAGAAAACAAATTTCAGGCTTTGTGATGAAATAAAAAACCCAAACATTTAGAAGCTGAGTGCTGTGAAAACATTTATACTGCTCCTAGTGCTGAGACACAGTTGTAATGACAACTTCCATTGATGGTAACAGTTTATTTTTACCCTTAGAATAATACCATGTTGAGTTAATACCTAGTAGAAAAATTCTTCTGTGTGTTAACTATGTCATTGTCACAAATCTTAGCTAGTCTTTCAATTTCTTCAAGGAGAAAGTAAACATCAGGTTTTCTGGGAGCTGGGTTGGAGAAAACTATTCTGAAAAAGCTGGCTTTTTCATCTTGTGGTTGGTAGGTAACCATTGTTAATCCTTCTTCTATCATCTGTGGTTTGATCTTGGGATCAATCTGCATACAAGATGAGAATGAGTGTGACTAAGGGTCCTTCTGAACAAACAAAAAGAGAAAAGAAAATAGAAAAGACCAAAGCTACTTTTTCTTCTCATTTCTATACCTGGCTTTGCAATATAAGCTAGCATGCTGTTCAGCCCAGATCAAAATGTTTCACAGGGATGTCTCTAACTGGAGAATGAATTTTTCAGAAGAAAATTTTTGTCATTTTAATCACATATTTTTAAGAGTCCTATGGCCCTTGTTGAAGCCAGAAAGAATTCTGTCTGAAGCAATGAGGGTAGGAAGGGAGTAAGTTCAAAAGAGTAAGCCCCTGGATTTAAAATAATTTGATAAAGGATTAGTGCAAGTGTTCATTTTGGGGATTATCTGATGAGTATCTGATGTGAGTAATGCTCTCAGTAGTCATACTTTATTTCATACTTTATTACAGCTCTTCTATTAGTTAGCTTGCTGTTTATTTCCTTTTCAGACATGTCCAAACCCCAAGGAGTTTTCATTATGGCTAAACAAATAAGGAAGACACTACAGACACCAGGCTGCTATCCTACTCAACTGGAGTAAGAAATCACCTACTCCAGTACCATCATTCTTTCCCTTCTTTTCTGCCTGGTCTTGCAGCATCCTGCTGATCCCATGGATGGAGAAGCTGTGTACTTCCTTTCACTCTCCTCCTGAGTCCACCAAGTCACCAGAGAAAGTGATCATAATTTCCCTTTATTCCATCACTTGCAGCCCACTGGAGAGGGGAAAAACTCATTCAAGCTTCTTTGTGATCACTCTGGGAATAAGGATAGTGATGGAGACTTAACAAGGCCAAGTCATTCAGTCTTTAACGTAGGACGAAATTCAGAGAGGAATGTTGTATCACAATTAATGTATCACAATTACACTGATGATGGTATAAGATAAATTCAGAATTGAGTTACTCCTGTGGTAATAATTCAAACCTCTCCACAAACACAAAGAATTCAAACAATATTTTATTATTTTCTTTGAATACACATGTGAGGTTCTACTTTATTTGTCTTTAGCTTAATTGTGAACACAGCAGTGGTGGGTTAACAGTTGGAGTTGATGATCCTAGAGGCCCTTTCCAACCTAAATAATTCTAATAAATCTACAGTTTGTCCAGTTCTACTTCTGATACTGTTGTTCATTGTACATCAGTTGAATGCTAATGTTTGAATCCTGGTTACACTCAGCCAAACAGAAGAGATCAGACTATTGAGAATTATTCCTCAGTGCCTTAATATTCTCCAGATTCAGTGAATAATGTTAGAAAAAATTACCTGAATTAATTTGTCCTATACTGGTCCCCTCTGTGAGATGTTCTAGCAGCCCATATAGTCGATTTCAGCTTCAAAAACAAAATAAGTTTATTTCTCTGCTTTAGAAAACTCAAATCACAACAGAAACCTCTCCTACACATACCTCAGAGAACGTTAAATATATTTAGCAGTTCCCACATTATTTGTACTCCATGTCAGTCATATTTTTCAGGAACTCTAACCGTTACCTAGTTCCCTATCCTCCTCACCAAGGCCTATAATTACTGCAGGAAAACGTTTATCCGGCAGCAAAAGAAGCTGTAGCAAGTGTTTTCCA
>VWYI01046014.1:0-67980 GCA_013399455.1 Anthoscopus minutus
CGCTGGAACCAGGCCGGGCCCTCTCCCCCTACAGCCCCAACACCTTCAGAAGCCGGAAACCAAAAAGAGACAGTTCAGAGTTTCCCGGGCTTTAAAATGGGTGTTCACAGGGGTGGATTCTGGTTTCTAATGGTTTACAAAACTGTCAGTTCTCAGAACTAGGCAGCTATTGGCCCTTTCTGAAGCTCCCAAGAGCCTCTCTCAGGAGAACTATTTCCATAGATGTTTTCCTTCCTTCCTCCTCAANGTTCTCAGAACTAGGCAGCTATTGGCCCTTTCTGAAGCTCCCAAGAGCCTCTCTCAGGAGAACTATTTCCATAGATGTTTTCCTTCCTTCCTCCCCAATATTAACTAATGTTAAACTAACACACCCAGACATGTATCAGTGTCAGGGATGGGGCTGTAGCATATCCTGGAGATGCAGAAGCATTTCAGAGTTTGTGGGTGCAATTTGATTCCATGGGCTGTGTCATGTCTCTGCTGACCCCTAACTTTCTGTGGGGCCTGGCTACCCCATCCAGCTGCAAAGACACAGCAGAAGGGCAGCTAAAGCTACTCTTCTCCTCACTGCCCTGCAGAATGTTTAAAGCCATGGGCTCTCAGAGCCTATCTGTGGGAACAGCCCCCATCTGGTACACAGCACCCCAGTGTGCTTGGGAGGATGGAACCATGGTCCATAGCTGTGTTGTGATCAGGACTGGGGGCTACGACCCCAAGCAGAGCCGTGGCAAAATCCTGCAGGAACAGGACAGAATGCTCAGAGAGAGATAGTCTGGGAGGTGGAGGCAGGATCCATCTGCTCTGACATCCTTTGCCGCTTTCCACCACACTCAGTGATGGAGGAAGCCATTTCCTCAGGTCCAAGGAATGGAAATGCCTCCAGTTGTTTGGACTTTCTCTTTCTTCCCAAGTTTCTTAGATAACTGAAGCAGGAATTGATTTTACATTTGAGGAATGTTCCTCAGCACAAAGACGTGGTTAAAAAAATCCCCAAACTAATCCTAAATTGTTAATTCCCAACACAATTTTCTGGCTCCTTTGAATCACAGTGTTATGTTGCTAATCATGAGCAGGAGCCCAGGGCAATTACAGGATTTCTTTCTGCTTTTCTTTCAACCACATTGCCAAAGGAAGGGGGTGGCAGGTTGACTGAGGCTGCCTCACAGCTTGCTCCCACCACACATCACCCTACACTCCAACACTCCAACACCCACCACCCCAGCCCACACTCCAGCCAAGCACCCAGGCAACATCACCCTCCTCCCCCACAGCCTCTGGTGTCCATTGCCTGTGGCAACTGATGCCAGGTGCAGGATGGTTTCTGTGCTCCTTTGCCTGGGGAGGAAAATGTCTCCTGTCCTGACAGGTGCTCCCAAAAATAAGGTGAGAGACTCTCTTTAGAGTCCCTTTCATGGAGTAGGAAAGGACAGAGCACTGTGTCAGGATGGGCCTGTGGCCTGTCTCAGGGGATGCAGTGGGGTCTGGGATGGGCTGTGGTGTATCCCAGAGAACGCAGCAGGCTGAGGCTGAAGCTGTAGCACAGGGATACAGTGGGTCAGGGCACCTTCGGTGCCACCACCAAGCACTCCAGCACACTCAGCAGCCATGCCCCCATATGGAGAGGCCTTGAGCCCTCTCTGTAGCCACCATGGCTGTTTCAGGGGAGGCAGCAGGGCCAAGGCAGCTCTGCCAGCCCAGGCAGAGGGGCAGTGAGGCAGCATGGGCGGGTGAATGGAGAATCAGAGCTTATCCCCCTCTGCCAAGAATTAGCTTCACACTACACTGCTTATCACTGACAAATTTGGAACAGGTGGCACGAAGTCCCAGATAAAAAGGAGCTGGGCATAGAGGAGAACACCAGAGCCCAGGGTGAGTTTGTGCTCCTGAGCTTCTTTCCTCATTTCTCCTCCTCCCCTTGGCACAGGGTCCTGTTATTCCCCGTCTTCCCCCAGATCTTTGCCTCCTTCCCCAGTGATCACTGTGGCAACCCGCAAACAAAGACAACTTTAGAGGCTGCTGGCTCTGTCCTGGGCCACAGGGCCAAGCCAGAGGGAGAACCTGCAAAAGGCAGAGAAAAGAAGAAAGATGGGCTCAGAAAAAAACATGACATTTGGAAAGAGACAAATTGAGATGTTCAAAGGAATATGGCAGGGGAAAGAAAGGAGGAGACCAGGGCTGCTTCGGGTAATTGTTGGGATCAAAGGCTTTGGGGAGAAGGAAAGAGGCATTCCCTGCCCTCCCTCTGCTTGAGATGCAAATCTGGGGGCTTTAGAAATGCACAGAAAAAAGCTTCCTGGAGGACAAGAGCCTTGAGGGACAGCAGGGTGATGGAGGACAGCCTGGTGGCCTCCCCAGCCCATCTGCAGCAGCCTGAGCAAGGGATGTCTGGGCAGCAGGAGAGACATAGTAGAGCAGAGCCACTTCCCTCACCTGCCGCCTTCCCACAGCCTGAATCCTCTTCGCACTTATGGGAACCTACGAGGCACAGGTCCCTGGAGGGGCTGTCCCCTGTGAGTGCTTCCCACCACTCTGGCCCCTGAGAGCTTAATCACTCTCAGGATCACGACCCCCTTGGTTTAGTGTCAGATCTGCCTTTGGATCTGCCCCCTGTGGGGCTGATTGTGGGACTGGTGCCAAATCCTCTTTTCCCACATTACCCAGGACATCAGTGTCACAGCTGTTCTGTAGACTCTCCTTGGTCATGGCCCCTCTCAGCCCTCCATGGAGGCCACTATTACCTCACCTGCATTCCTCCCATCCATCCCTTTCTGTGTCTGGAAGGAGTCCCCAGGCTTCCTCCACCACCCCTGTGCTGACTTATCCTGCAGGACACCGTTACCACAAGTGACAGAGTCTGCTCAATGCACCCAAGGCCACTTGGTTTACCCTCTTCCCAGCTGATGTGGAGTCAGCCACTTGTGCTGATCTTTGAGCCCCTAGCCCTTGTGAGGTGCCAGGGGAGCAGCTGGACTCAACAGACCCCCACCCCTAGCAGTGGTCAGGCCCTGGCTCAGGAGGAGTCAAGTACCCACTATCTTCTGTCAGGCTGGGTTTTGCTGCTGTCCCCTCCACCCCACTCCCTCTTCCCCTGTGGTGGGATGAGCCCCACATGCCTCAAGCCCCTTAATGCTCAACTCACTGTTCTTCTGCTGCAGACTGTGACTCCTACTGCAAACCAGCCAAGGGAAACTACAAGATTAACATGAAGAAGTACTGCAGGAAGGACTATGGTAAGGATCTCTGACCTCTCTGAGCCACCCTGGGCTTTGTCCCAGAGGCAGACAAGGGCTGGCTATGGGTGGGGCAGATGAAGGCATCCAAGGGGTGGGGGACACTCCATATGGAGAATGGTCCCCAAATCAGCCCTCCCAAAGCTGCAATGGATGAGGCAGGTGTGGCTGATGGGGAAGGGCAGTTCCTGACCCCAACCTTCCTTTGGGGAGCAAGGCAAAGCATCACCATGCCTCCCTCTTTTTTCCCTCAGTGGTCCAGGTGAACATACTTGAGATGGAGACAGTGGCCAGTTGGGCCAAGTTCACCGTCAACATCCTTTCTGTCTACAAGTGCCGTGACGAGCGGGTCAAGCGCGGTGACAACTTTTTGTGGATCCACCTGAAAGACCTGTCTTGCAAGTGCCCCAAGATCCAGATCAGCAAGAAGTATTTGGTCATGGGGATCAGCGAAAATTCCACTGATCGGCCCGGACTGATGGCTGACAAGAACAGCCTGGTCATCCAGTGGCGGGACGCCTGGACACGTCGCCTTCGGAAACTGCAGCGGCGGGAGAAGAAGGGCAAGTGTGTGAAGCCCTGAGGGGTTTGCACCCACCCTGTCCCCCATGCCCAGCCCCAGCCCAGCTGGGTGCTGCCAGACTGCGCCCACAGACTCTGTACATATATATAGTGTGAACAGACTCTTTGTCTAGAGTGTATATTTTGGCAATGGTTTCCTATTGTGTGCGTGTGCACAGGTGTGTGTGTGTGTCAGTCCTTTAAGTGTGTATGAAAATAATGACAAACCTTTAATGAGGAGCAAAGTGGAGCGAGATCCTGTGAGTGCCTGTCACCTGAAGGAGCTTGAAGGGGATTGGTGTCCTACTCTGGGCATTCTGGAGCTCATTTTGAAGGCTTTTATATTCCCTTTTACACAGTTGTCTTCTGCCCAGTGCTGACATCTCAGTTCACAGCTCTCCCTTCTCCAGCATCCAGAGTATGATTCTCACTCTGAAAATGTACTGCTGCCAGAGCTCTCTCTGCCTTTCTCCTTGCCCAGGATGAACAGGAGGTCAGAGTCTTCTGTCCCTCATTCCAATGTGCCGGCAGGCTGAGTGGAAACTGTCCAGTGCTGTAGAGTGTCTAGCCCCAGGAGCTCCACTAGAAAGGACAAATAAACTTTTACAAGGCCTGATTCCCTGGTGACCTTGGGCTCACATGGACCAGTGCTGCTGGGGTAGAACCTGTGCAGTACTGCAGTGTCATAGGGTGGAGCCAGGCCCTGGCAGTGTGTTGGTGGCTACTACCAGGCAGGACTGTGCCCACCAGGGAGAAAGGGACAGACCTGGCAACTCCTGGTTGCCACTGTCCTGGTGCCTAGTCCAGACAATCCAGTGAGAAAGACCTAGACACACCATTTTCCCCTCCCATGTCCACCCACTCCATCTGAACCTGAGCTGGACTGGACAGGCTGACCAGAGTCATTGTGTATCATCATCCATCCACTCAGGTCTATGTGCCTGTATTCTTACCTGGTACCAACCGACATAATTGCACCTGTTTCTGTTGAGATGACACCAAGTGACATCTGTCTTGGTATGCATCTTCCAGAGCTGGCCAGACAGTGTGCTCTCCTGGGAAGAATTGCTGTGACCAAGGTTGTCCAAGGAGATGCACAAGGCAGAGGCGACAGGGAGAAGAGTTTCCATTGATCCACCTCTAGTCTTTTATATCTTCTTCACCACGTCTCCATGAAGACCATGTCTTCACCAAGTCTCTGGTTAAACAGACACCAGTATCTTCCCATGTTGAGATTGTAGCAGTCTTGGCTTAATAAATACAAGTAGAAATAATAGGTGCTTTGACAATAGATACTCTTTTCCACACAAACCTTGCCTTGCTTATTGAGTGGCTCAGTGAGGGGTTGTAGCCGACATCAAAGTCTTCCAGTCCATTAGGATGAAACTTTTTCCAGCCCATGGCAGCTTGTGTGGACTCCCCATTCCATGGTGGTGCTTCCGGGCTTCAGCATCCCAAGGTGGTGCTGGATCTTCCAACTGAAGCGACTAGTGGAGCACTAGTGGAGCACAGGATAAGGTAATTTGGGCAGTGAGGATCTAGGCCATGGGGATGTCTGTGTGGACATGCAGGTGCATTGGTGAAGTTGCTGGAGATGCTGGAAGTGATGTTTCAGAGCTGTGGAGGGCCTGCAGTGCCATTGTTTGGGTCCCTTGGGTACTTGGGTGCCTTCAAAGGGCATGGGCATGTCCCATGGGTGTGGGGAGGCCAGAAGCTATGGGGTAATGGGTATGTGGGACCACTTGGATGAGCTGATATTACCCCCACTCCCAACACAGACCCTCTTCCCTCCTCTGTCTGAGCTGAGGGGACCCTTCCATCCCTGACTCCTCTCATTTGGATTGTCACAGACTATTGGCCTTTGCCATGACATGGCTTTTGATGTAGTTGTTCCACCCAGGTCTCTTCCTCCCACACCTGCTTTCACCAGATTTGCCCTTAGCTTAGGCTCACTCCAACCCCATGCACCCAACAGACACAGAATCACAGAATGGTTCGGGTTGGGAAGGCCCTCAAAGATCACTTTCTTCCAAGACCTGCCATGGGCAGGGACACCTTCCATTAGACCAGGTTCTTCCAAGCTCCATCGAACCTGGCCTTGGACACTCCCAGGGATGGGGCAGCCACAGCTTCTCTGGACAAATGCAGGAGTCTTCACACAGAAGTCAGTAGTGGAATACCCTTTGGGTGTGCAAGGACAGGACTTTCATAAGGATCATCCCTTCTGTCCCAGACACTGTTCAGCATCATTCATGGGATCTGGGGGTTCTCTGACCTCTCTTGTCAGCAGCCACAGCCCAGAAAGAGCAGAGCACTACTGTTCCATGGGCATGGATACTTCTCAGGGCAGGGCTTCAGCAGCACATGGTTTCTCCAAGCAAGGAGAGGCACAATATGTCTGTGTTTCCCGAAAACACTGGGCACAGCCTTCTCAGGCAGGGAGTTCCAGGATTTTCTTTGGCACCTGATTTCTCCACTGAAGTGGGGCACCTAAAATTCTTCGAGGAATTTGGTGATTGGACTTCTCCATTTATTCTCCCAGGCAGCTATCCCCTCTTCTTTCACCTCTGCCATCTGGAACTGTTGAGGAAGGATGGCTCCCAGCTGGCATCTCAGTGTCCTGCTGGGGCAGATTGGAGATGCCAGAGCAGAACCACCACACTACAGTCTGTGCTGAGGAGAGGAGCTCTCTCCATCCCTCCCTTTGGCTGGGGAATGCCCCAAAATCCTGGCTGAAGGGCTGGAGGAAGCCACTCTGCACCTTCACTGAATTTGATCCCTGTGAGGGACTTTTCCTGACTGCCTTTGCTTATGTCACCTCCATGCCCAAAGCAAGAATTCACCTTTCTTATTCCTCTCCCTCTGCCTGGCACGGTTAGCTGGGAACTGGAGATTGCACATGGATCTGGCTTTACCTGGGATGCTGTAGCTGGGTCACCCTGAGCCGGTGCCAGGACACCAAGGGCAAGTGGAGAAGGCACGGTGGATTTGCTCAGAGGTGCTGCTCATCCTATCTTATAGATCAGGCAGGGACTGGAGCACACACCAGCACAGGCATCACTTGGTGGAGGTCTGCAAATCTAGGGGCAGTTCCACATCCACCCAGCCCTGTCCACCCCTTTGGTGATGGGGAGTGCTTTACACCAGTGGGAGCTACCAGAGCCAATGGGTGACACAGGGGAGGAGGCTCAGGTGGCAGCGGAGTATGTGCACTCACACAGTCCTGGTGGCTGCAGCCAACAGCTTTTTTGCAAAGGCAAAAAGAGAGAGACTTCAGTGCAAACTCTGCTTAGTGGCCTACAAAGTCATATGTTTTCCAAAATAGCACTTCAAGGAAAAAAGTATTAATCCAGTAAAGCATCTGAAATGCCTTTGGTGCGCTCTGGTGCATTCCCAATTCCTTGAGCATGGATCCCCCGCCCTGTGCAGCAGCTGGCCAAGCTCAGTGTGCTGAGAAGCACGGTGCTGAGACAGCCTGCTGCAGGCGGCGGATGCCAGCCCACGTGGGAAGGGCCAAAACCACCATTCACATTTCCATCCATGTTTTCATTTAACAAGTTTTTTCCCAGTATTCATTTGGGTCAAAGATTTGAGATACAAAGACAGCAGAAAGACAGGCCAAGTTTGCAATTTCCCCCCTACTTTGGGACTGAATTTTGCAGCTGGTTGAAATTTTTCTCATTTCAAAATGCCAGTGGACATTTTTCATGAAAACCTGGAATTTGGCCAAGGAAAGACACAAAATGGGAGAATACTGCAGAAAAATCAGTGCTCTTTTTCTTTTATCATCCAGCCAGCTCCACTCAAAAGAGGTCATAGGAGTTTGGACAGCTGAACCCCAGCCTGACTGGACAGACAAATAGATGTATGTGTAGAGTATTTTCCATCATTTTGTTCTTGGTAACCAAAGTCTACATAAATAAAAATTGATTCCACACAGGAAAACGTGTTCCTTAGGTGAAATAGGATCAAGCAAAGAGCATTTTTCTTGGCCAACAGGGCACAGCTCAATGCTGGCGTGTGGGAATATTCTTCCTGGGGAGGAGCTGACCCTCTAAGAAGGGGCAAGAACTACTTAGAATGACCCCTGTCATAGTCTGACATGGTCTTGCTCTCCTTGTTCTCCTGATAATCTCTCATACACAGAGCAACTTCTGTCCATGCTACCATGCAGATTCAAGTGGATCTTAGTAATGGCTTCAGCTGTCAGAGAGCAGTGATGGTGCCTCTGCCAGCCTATACTCTCTAGGCTTCAGTGGTTAATAACATTTGCCACCTGTGGACATGATACTAGGCAACCGTGGCTTGCTGCCACTGCTCAGGTGTCCAACCAAGCATATCTTCATCCAACCAGTGCCACATCTTCTGCCCTGTGCCCTTGGTGCTGCAGCACTCTATCCATCACCCCGTACCCAAGCATGGTGTTTTACTCGGCACTTTACAACCTTCACAAGTCTTGTTAACATCTTAAATTTTGCTTCCTAAGCAAAGCACAGCTTCTTCCCAGCCCTCCTCTGGTCCTCCCAATCCCAGCCATGGCTCTTTCACCCACTCAGGCTTCTTCCAGAGGGGCTTTAAGACCAGGGCAGGGCACACTTTTCCCACTCATAACCATGTCAAGCGTTTGGGGAATTTAGTTGCTCCAAGCCCCTCCTGTCCTTGCAAAGCTGTGACAAATGTGCTGTTCTTCAACATACCTACTGTATTTTTACCAGCCTTGGGGACATTCATTACATCATTGTTAATCATCTGTTATTCATTCATTTGTTCATGTAGTCTTTCATTCAACCTATCTACCTCCTTGTTCATCTTTACAAGGGCACAATTCACTTGTTAAACACATGCTCTGCTCCCTGTGTGCACAGGATATGCAGCACCTGTGTGGGGTCTGGGGGCATATGGAGGCAGGAGGCTCAGTTCAGCAGGGCCTGGGGAGCAAGGAGACAGCTTCCCATGTTGGCTGTTCCGGGGGAACATAAGGAAACCATTAATCGATGGGCTGGCCCGCACCATGTTTTCCTAAGGAAGAGCCGAAGACAGGGAACAGCTGGGGTCAGCAGGGCACCATCTGGAGAAACCCATCAACTCCCTCCTGCCAGGCTTTTCTCACCTCAGTGGCAATGGAGAGGATGAGGCAGAAGGGAAGAACAGTCCTCACCAGCACCCTGGGGATGGAGGCATCCTGCTGCAACCCTGGACCTGCATGTGCCTCGAGCTGGCCCTGTGATGTTGTGCCAGGAGGTTTGCCACTGGCACAAGAGTCATGGCATAAAGAGAACATCTTACTCAGGGGTGCTGCTGCCCCATCAGAGCCATGCTGGTATCCCCACGTCTTGGGCAGAAATCAATTATTTCTCTGCATGGGGCAGGATAAGACCCACAGCATCCATCAAAGCTGGTCCTCTATTTACACAGCCACTGTGAGACTCAAACGGACAATGTTTTCATCTTAGACAAGATGCTCTACCCCAAAATCTTGGAGAACCAGCCTCTCCACTGTCAAAATAAACACCACACACTGCTTCCCTCCTCCACACCCAGACAATGGGAAACCATCAGCTGTTCAGGAGCAAGGAGAGGTGGCACTCCCAGAAGAAGGCTGGTCTTGGAGGATTCCCTGTCTGAAAGGAGGCAGTGGCCAGCCCAGGTACACATCGTTACCAGCTGACTCCTGGGTTGGCCACAGTGGGAATCATGGTCCTACTCACGGCATAGAGAGTGAGGAGATGAGGATGGGCAGAACCAACCCATCTCAGCACATTCGAGGAGTCTGGACGTTCCTGGGTGGAGTCTCTCCCTGGCACTGACATACCCACAGAGACCTCTGCAGTAGCACTGGTTAAAGCCAGGTGCTGCATCCTGCCTGTCCTCTCCTGTATCCTGCCAGACACATTACAGTGGGAGCAAATCATCTCCAATGCTTAAAGCTCTGGGACTGTGCTATGGGTCACTAACCCGACCTCAGGGCCATTTGAGGTATGTGGTGACTCTTGAGTTTTCCTTCCCAGCCCTGCTGGCCACCCATGCTGTGATCACTGTGGCCTGAGGACAGGGTTGATGTTGCTTGGGTCTGTGTCCTGGGAGCCCTGGTTGTTCGGTCCCCATGCTGGGGCAGCTTGGTTTGCTCATCCATCAGGAAACCCAGCACACCCCAACAGACTCTCGCTGGCATCTTGAGACAGAAATGAGGTGACTTTGGCCAACACACACATATGGATTGTCCCTTTTCCAGCAAAACCAGACGGTATCTGGAGCTGGGAGCAAGGCAAGGTGGCCAAAGGGGGCTCTTGGAGTGGCTGGGCAGTGCTGCCCCCACACCAGCAAGGCTCAGTCATTCTGGTCCCTGCCCAAATCTGAGCCACTGGCAGCAGCTCCAGGATGCTGGCCCCCACCTCCACCTCCACTTCTATCCCCATTCCTATCCCTTGCTCTGCACTTCCTGAGCAATCCTTTCCTGTCAACCTGTTGGCTGTAGGGGGAAATTCCTGGTCTTGACTGTTATGCAAAATTAGCTCTCAGGGAATGCCTGGTGAATCGTGGGGCTTTCGTCTGCTCCGGGTGCTTTCAGACTTTTCCCTGGCATCCAGTGGGATGGCTGTAAATCTCCGCTACTGCCTCCAAGTCGAACATTTCCTCCGAGCCTCATTATTAATTTTCTGAAAGATCCCATAAACCCCCAGATGGAAAAATATGGCGATATTTGCACATGTGCTGTAAAACACATTGCCCATCTATTTCAAATGGATGTGGCAATATATAAAACATACTTAGGGCATGAGCCAGGTTTCACAGTATTTAAACAAGGCAGCATGATGTAATTGGAATTTACAGTGTAAGAGCAGATTGAAGCTGGGCCATGGGTGCGTACCACATATCTTGGATCTCCTGAAGATTTGGCCTGGTCTAGAATGGCAAATACCTTTTGTACTTGCCACCTATATTTTAAGTGGATCAACAGCTCCTTTCATGAAATATAAGGGTTGGAAAATATTTTTTTTTCCATCTGAATTTCAGAGCCTCTCTGGAGAGGAGAGATCTGCCCTGTTCCCTGTAAAGAGCATAATTTCTAGGGACACAGGTGTCTCATGGCTTTGTTTCTCTTGACTCCCAGCCTAGATGGTTCCTGTCACTGGGAAGCACAGTGCCACCACCTCTCCCACTGCATGGCCTCAATGGCAGAGGTGAGGACCTCAGAGACTCCATGGTATGGGGTAGGAATGAAGACCTGCTACCTATAGCCACTGTGCAAGGCCCTATTGGATCAGTCTCCAACCAACCTGGTCTAGTGGAAAGTGTCCCAGTCCATGACAGTGTGTTGGAAAGGGACATTCTTTAAGGTCTCTTCCAACTCAAACCATTCTATGGAGCAGGAGAGGGTGGTGAGCCTCTACTCTCTGCTGCTGGGAAGAGCAGCTGGAGCTCCAGGGGCTGCTGGCAGGGGCACAGGCAGGAGCTGGTACAGGAGAGAGCAGCCAATGGAAGAGGTGTCACCATCAGGTCACTCAAAATAAGCTGTGAGGAAGCCTTGCAGGTGCCTCCATCTCCCTGCAATGATGGCAGTGTCAGGCCAAGTGGTGGGAACCACTCCACAACCAGGCAATGGGAAGATGATGGGAGAGTAGGGGATGTTTAGAGATCACCCAACCTGTCCCCACCACCAGTGCAAGTGTACCTCTGCCCCTCATCCCAGGACAGGGGGGCAGATGGGCACAGCAACGCTGGGAAGTTTTTGGCTCCAGCAGTCCAATTCCTCCCAGAAAGATCCTGATCTCTCCCTTCTCCTCACACTGCTCAGATCCCCCATTGTTGCTTGCCTATGTTGGGAATTTTAGGGGGGGTGGGAGTTGCTAAGGGGATGCAGACACACCACTCCTCGATGCTGACCCAGTTTGGAGAGCTGCCAGCTCAGCTGCAGACTGCCAGCACAGACTGGAGTCTGCACCTCGGCCTAGGAATACAGTGCCCTGTGGTTAGGCCAGGGACATAGTTATGGGCCCTGTCTGACAGGGAAAATCTCCCTGGGTTACCCCAGTCAAAGGCAAAGGCAAAGATAAAAGACAACAAAGCATAAAACTTTGAATTTTACTCATAGATGAACTGGTGGCTCCATCCTAGCCAGTGACATTGGTAGGCTGTGGGCACAGGGCTAATGGTGGCCTGATCACCAGCCCAAACATGCTGGGGTGCTGCAGGGCACTGGGGTGGCTGTGGGCACTCAGTGGGGCCCTAGGGGACTAACCTGCAAGCTGAGGACAGTGAGGAGGAGGCAGGAGCCTCAGCACAGGGTCCCCTGTGCTTGCCAGCTTCAAGCAGGGCTGATGCATCTGGTCTGCCCTAACTCATTGTCCCTCTCTCCATTCCCATCTGACCATTCAGAGAATTTGGATGAAAAATTTTTGAAAAATTAATAAAGCAAGTCCTTCCCTTCTGGTGGGAGGAAAACCCCTCCAAAAAATGTCAGTTAGAAATAACCTAAGTGATGTGTTTGGAAAATTTTGAAGTACAGATCCTCCCAAGAGCCAAAACTGTCTCTCAGCCTTGCTCTGCAGAGCCAGGAATCAAGAGCCAAGACCTCAGTCCAGGGCAGAAAGCTTGGATGCTCTCATAGCCATAGTTCAGGCTGGAGCTCAAAGGAACTGCAGGCCACCTGCAGACCAGCCAGGACTGGGACCACACAAGCCCACCAGGAACCTCACCAGGGCTTTCTAAAAGCAGAGATTCCGCTTCAGGGAACTTGGCCGGATGCTGAGGAGAGAGACAGTCAGCTGGCTCAGCTCAGGCAAACAGGCTTTTTCAAAGGGTAAAACCAGTTGGATTGAGGATTTCCTAACCAGCTCTTGACAACCAAGCATGGTGCTGGACATAGATGAGACACAGGACTAATGTATGCTACCTACTGGTATGGAAACCAGGTTACTGCTCCTTGCAGGCCCTGAGCTGTCATCCCATGGGATCTTTTCCTGCTCCAAAGCTCCAGACTGAATTCCTGCTCTGCACTGCTCTGCAGAAGCATGTGAGCAGCCACTAGCTGGACAGTACTTGTGGTTTCTTGAGATCTCTGTCATGTTCTAAAGGGCTCTTGCTGCCAGACAGGTCTCTGAGGGTTTCTTGTGAGCTTCAAGTGTGTACAGCACAGCAGAAACTCCTCAGCACGGTGTGTGTGCACCCCTAGCCCCTAGATCTCTCGGAGATGCAGATATCAGAAGATGTTGAGCACCATGTCTCAAAGCTGGCAGCCTTTCCATCATCTCCACAAGGGAGGCACTTGGACCCACTTCCCAGGCTGAGGAGCTTGGACTTCACCAGGTCAAAGCATCAATCTCTGAATTCTTGGCTTTCTGCTAATAATGGGATGTGTCCTGCAAAGGGCTTTGTGCTGAGTGCTGGCAGAGGTGTTTGGCTCCTCAGGTGCTCTGGAGCCAGTGGCAGGTCCTTTGAGGGGATTAAATGATGTAGAGCTGTGTTCTACCATCCTCACTGCCTCTTAACAGCACATTTCTCTGAGATGAGCTCTTTCAGGTCTGTTGTGGCCATACACAGGTTGTGATCAAGTCGTTCTCTAGGTTAACTGCAGTGGCCATCCAGTGTTTTGTCTCTTTAACTTGAAGGGGAACAAGAAGGCAACAAAATGAGCTTTTCTTGGCCACCTCTATGGAGTTATTTCTCCAAGAGCCATTAGAGATGCAGGAAGAGGAGAAAGCAAATGGTTTCAATCCTGTGGCTTTACCTAAAGAGTCTACAAATCACTTTTCCACCACAGGAAGGGTGGGAATATAAGAGGCTGAGAACATTCAAACCCAGACAACGCAGCTCTGACAAAAGGATGGAGCTGGAGGTGATGGCTCAGGAGGGGATAGTGTGGATAATGGGAGATAAACACGGGGCAAGCAATTCTGTTTAAAGAGATTGCAGAAGTGGCAGCTCTAGGCCATCAGAGGCCCATGAAGCCCTCGCCTCTGTGGCACATGGGGGGCATTGAGGGTACAGGCCTGACCAGCACATTAACAGGAGCCAAGGAACTTGATAGAGAAACGACGTTTCCACATATCTGGAAATATTCTCACTGCCCTCCTCCATCTTTCTCTCATTCATCTCTTTTGCCTTTGACCTCTCCCCTCCTCCCACCAAACTTTCTCTTTTCCCAAGTTTCTTGCTGTTTGGCTGCTCATTCTCCCACTCCTGTCAGGGATGATAAATCATCTCCACAGATGAGCATCATCAACATACCAAACTCATTCTTCTTTTGACCTCTTCAGTTCTGAGTCTCTTCCAGAAGGTAAGAACTGGACCCAATTACATGGGAGAGAAGAAAACCAGTTAACTCATTAAAGTAGGAACTGGTTCATTGCCCTCTTATCCTCCGGTCACAAATCCTGTCCTCGCCAGTCCTACATGTGTAGTGAAGGCTGCACATGCCTCTGGCCATCATGCTGTGCATCCAGCTGGGGCACCTCATGATGAAGAGATGCCCATGTAGACACGTAGATTCTCTTGATCTCCCTCACCTTGCTCCCCCCTTTCCCATCCCCCAACAAACATCTGCTCACATAGTTCCAGAAAATTTGTTTCATATCACCATTGAGCCATTTCTTTCTTTCCAGAGAGTTAAAAGCCTGTCTCCCTTGATTTAGTGAGTCAAGAGTGCCTAGAAGGGAGTGGAGAGAAGAAAAGAATGAAATAAATAAAATAATGAAAAAAAGGTCTTGGGAACATCTGGAGTTGCTCTTAAGCAAGATGCAATATTCTTGGCCAGATGTTGAATGACTGGCTTCTTCTTGGGAAATATCAACATGTCATATGTTGATATCTCACCCAACATCCTTTTCCTTACCTTCCTTCCCCTCTTCTTTGTCCTGCTCTGCTTATACTGCCCACATCATCCCACTGGGATGGCACCAAGAGGAAGGGGTAGTTTGTCTGGGACCTTGATGGGTGTGACTGTGAGGCACCAAGGGGCCAAGCTTGTTACTTAACCACTGGTTCACCAAGCAGAGGACTGTGGAGAGACTGGGTGAGCTTACAGTGGTGCTGCTTGCACTGCTTGGAGGCAGAGCTAGGCAATGGAGGAGGCATCTTCAAGAGGTTCCAAGGAACTGGGAACAGGGCTTCAGCAGGCAAAGCCATCTGGGATCTCTGGCTGTCCCAGAGAGACGAAGAAAGACTTTCAATCCTTTGGTGAGCACAGCTGAGCAGACAGCTGGCAGCAAGGCAGGGAGGGTACCAATATGCTGAAGGCCGTGGACCCACTTCCTTGGGGAAAGGAGATCCTGGACACATCATTCTGACTCACCAGCATCAGTGCAAATGATTATGGGGATTTATACTAGCTTCAGGGCTGGCTGGTGGAGTGGGGAGAGCAGGTCAATAAGAGTCGGTGTAGCCAGAGGGGTGACATCCATCCTAAGCCGGACACGCTCCATGTACCACAACACAGCTGGAGCTGTCTTCCCTCCTGGCTGGACCAGGCACAGCTGCCCAAGCACTCAGCTCCTGGAGGTGCCCCTCTGCAGCACCTGCATGTGGTCCATTGCTCTCACCCTGTGGTACCCATCCATCACTTGAGCTGGCACATCCAGCAACACCACACAGAGGTACGTGTGAGTTAAATATTCCTTCTGCCCACCACTGGTGTATTTTAAGCCACAATGTGAAAAAGCAGAACCAGGAACTGACCAGAGGAAAATCCCCATTGACTGCTCAGGAGGAGGACTGGCACCCTAGGACAAGAGCAGTGCTGAGTGGCACCTGCCATGCCTGGCCAGTTCCTTCTCCATGCTGGATGTCCTGCCCCATCCCTGGAAGTCTTCAGCCCAGGCTGGATGGGGCTCTGAGCAATTTGATCTGGTGAGAGGTATCCCTGCCCATGGCTCTCCCAGCTGATCAGCACAGGCCTGCAGCAGGAGGGCTTGGTCCTTGCCATGGCCTGGTGCATCAGCAGGGAAAGTCTAGGGAAGAACAGATGGCCACTGCTCAGGAGTCATCTTCTCCAGGTGCCCAGAGCCTTCAGCCCCACATGACAGCAAAGATTTGTGCTCCCTCCTGCTGTGTGTGGGGACATTTATGGTCCTTAATCCATGGAAGGGTGACAAAGTATATGATCTGTATGGAAACAGAAGCAACTCTGGGGAGTAAATCAAGCCCTGGTCCCCTTTCTGGAGGATCACCCTCCCCAGACTGCCTGGGAAAGCCTCTGACCCTCTATCCCTCCACAGGGATGGGTTTAGGGGGTCTAGCCCCATGTTACATGGGGTTCCCTCTTCCTTGGAGCAAGCTGCCCTCCAGAGGTGAAGGCGGTGTGGAATGGGGTGACACATAACCAGACAAGCAAGATCTTCCGTGAAACCCCCACAGGGTGCCCCCACTCCACGGCAGTGAGGCCGGGTACAGAGTGGAAGGGGAGGGCAGTGCCGGGGCAGCCGGGCTCAGGTGGTCGCAGCGGGGGCGTGGGGCCGGGACCGTGGTAATGACAACCAGGTGAGCGGGTGGTGATAAGCCCCTAGGAATGCGGCGGCGGCGGCAGCTGCCGGCCCGCGAGTCGCTCAGCTCTTGGATGGGCCAATTAAGTAAATAGAAAATTTGGAGCGCAGGATCAAAGCCCGAGGGCGCGGGCTTTATTTATATGGAAAAGGTCAGATTATATTGGCAGATGTGTTAAAGGAGCGAGGAGAAAAAAAACCTTCAAAAACATTGGCCCTGATTTGAGGTTTCCTGATGGGTGGAACGGGGTTTTTTCCTTCTTTTCAGGCCACGGGTGTGTTGGAGTGCTGGCAGTGTGCTGGGGGCAGCTGGGTAGGACACGTCTGGCGTTGGGCTCACTGCCCCTGCCCACCCACCTCCTGGACCCTCTGCCAGCAGCACAAACCCCAGAAACAGGGTCCCTCTGGCTTAGACCACCTTATATTCAGTGGTCCCCAGGTGATGTGGACCCGATGAGTTCTGCCCAGTGCTTCACCCCCCTATTACCCCCAGTAGCTCCATCAGTCCTGGACTCTGCGCTCCGAGGTAATGTTCCCATCAACCCAGTGTCACCCTGGATGTTGATGGCAGTCACTGTCTATCCCAGATTACTGTCCCACCACTGCTCTGCTGCATTTTTGATTTTCCTGAGTTGCAGAGTTGAGAAGCCCACCTGTGTGATGTTCCCCCAGGGACAGCAGAGTGCCTAGTATCCCCTTACTCTGCACAACCTGCTCCTAGGGGGCAGGGAGGACTCCAGGATCAGCTGTCAGTGATGAGCCTGGGGATATTCCCACTGCCTTCAGCACTGCCAGCTGTGTTTTGGAGTTGATTGCAAGACTGGGGCTGGAATGGGTCCCCTCTGATCACACTCCAAATCACCACGTCCCCACTGGGGTTTGGCCAGGCTCCTGACATGGCAAATGGGGGCAACTCTCACCTCCTTTAGCGCTCCAAAACAGCGGAAGGATGCCAGCTTCAGCATCCTGCGTCCCCAGGCTTTGCTCCGCTTCCCTGAAGGAGCGTGAAGGTCCCAGCTGAGGAAACCGAGGCAGGGGGTGGGAGGGGAGAGGGATAACATGGTGCTAGCAGTGGAGAGCGGCAGCATCCAGCAGCAAGGTGGAGAGGTGGCAGGAGGGACCTGTGATGGGGGAATAGAGGAATGCGTTCGCCCGGGCAGGAAATCGTTGGGCTCGGAGAGCACGGGACCCGCCTGCTAAGAAAACAAGCGGAGGCCGACAGGCAGCGGGGGTGCAGCGCCGGGGGTGGGGAGCAGGAAGCGGGCTCCGGGGGCAGGATTGCCGGCTATGCTCTCGCTCTGGGCAGCTGTGCTGGGACCCACTGCTGCACCCACTGCTGGCTGACCAACTGCTGGCTATACCAAAGCTGCAGTTTGGCCACGGGACCCTCGTTTCTTCTTCATGGGCAGGCGTGGAGCAGAGCAGCAGCCCCAGAGGTGCAGTAACTCGTCTTCTACTTTTGGCCTGGCTATGCCTCAGTTTCCCCAACCTTAAAACCAGTCACAGGCAGTGACTGTACATCAGTCACAGGCAGTGGCAAGACCCATCCTGGTGTTGCTGCTGTGGGCACAAGGTGTCTGTGGGGTTGAGAGCTGCAGGGCTTTGCTGTGGCAGCCCTGAACCTCACTCAGGGCCATGACCAAGGAAGCTCCAGCTCTCCCATGTCATGGGAAGGAAAGCATTCTGTCAGTACTGATCACCTTCCCAGGTCTTCTCCACCTGAACACTGGGTGCCACAGAGATGAACAGAGCCCACAGGGGTCACAGCAGGTCAGACTAGGAGCAGAGGGAAAAGCTGGGGATGGTCCTACTGAAAAGGGATGGTGCAATATAGCAAAGCCAGAGTGGTGTCTCGGGACAAGGGATCCCTCATGTTGGCACTTGCCACTTCCCGGTCCCCCTAGCCACCTGCCTCACCTTGTCCACACCAAGGGCTGCTCAGTGCAGTCCATGGGAGGGACATGTCTGCATAGTCTCTGTTCCCTTCAAGGGACAGCATGGCACAAAATGCACCTGGATCACAGCTTCGCTTGGAAACTCCACTGGTGTGTAATACAATATCTGGCAGGGGCATCTATGGCTTTATCTGCAACAGATCAGGTTGGAGCAAAACCTTCTGAGACAGCATCTGGAAGTGGTTTAACTCTCACCAAGTTTTGCATGAAACACCAGATTTCTACCCCTTTCATTTAGTTTATTGAAATTAAAAGGGAAAACTGCCTCTTCCCCCTTCTCCTGCTCCCTCCACTCCTGGGTTCTCCTCTGGGCTCAAGCTTCTCACAGCTCTTCTGGAAAAGCAAAGGACATAGTGGAGCTTCATATCCAGCTGGAGCACCTCCCCATACTGTGCCAGGCAGTGGGGCTGTGCCAGCACAGCATCATCAGGGGTCTGAGAGAAAGAACATTGTGCCAGGCCACAGGCAGTCTCCAGGCAGGATGCAGGCAGCAACAGGAACAGGATGGTGTGGAGGAAGCCCATGGTGGCCATCACTGAGATGGGTGGGTGCAGCATCCCAAAGCAATAACCTGTAGGAAGGGCACAACTCATCACATGGGAACTGGGCAGCAGTTGTGCAGAGCAGACAGTGTCACCATGAGAGGCTATGCCAAGCTGTTACCAGTGCTGAGGCTTCAGAGGACAGATATTTTAACCAAATGTGTTGTTTTCACCCCAGACTCCATTATGCCAGGAGCACAGGGCCTCGCCGCAGAGCAGGGACACATAAGCTGCTGAGGAATCATCACATACAGCAGAAAATAAGTCAAATTTTGAACTCAGCTTCAAACTGCTTCAGCAGTTGCTAGGCTCCATAGCCTCTCCCTGAAACTTTTCTTTGCCACTGGAGGCAGAGGGACAGAAAGGCAGAGCTTTAGGAAGGGCAGTGTTAGCTTTGGCACAGGCTCTGCGTGCCAGGAACTGCCAGCCAGGTCATGAGGGGTCCTGAGGGGCTGGCTCGTACATGTGCCACGCTCATAGGATCTGAGCAGGTGTTTCCAGGATGGAGCCGGCATGTCAGCTTTGGGGACAGATTTCCATCTGTTTGTCCATGTGAGGTGGGGGCTGTGGAGGGACTGTGTCACTCCTGGCACAGGACATCAGCAGTGTGTTGTCCCAGAGAGAGCTGGCAGGAGACAGGGAACTGTCTCTCTTCCCACTGTGGGGACAAGGGGCAGGTCACAGGAACATGCCAGGCCCCTGGCCAGGGGGGATGTACTGAAAAACCAGGAGCTGCACTGCCTCAGAAAGAGACTTAGGTACTAAAATAACTTCCAGGCTGGAAGACCTTGCCTAGAGCGAGGCGATGAAGGCAGATGTCCAGCTTCCTGCAGCTCTCACTGGCACAGATCCTTCATGCCATGGGGACAGTCCTTGCAAGCTCTGTCTCAGACATTTGAAGAGCACAGGGAGTATCTGGAGGCACTCCCTTACACAGCCTGGACATCCCGCTCTGGGAGTGGAGTGGGGGATTATGAGGCTGCTTGTTCCCTCTCTGGGTCCTGGGATAGAAGTGAATGGCACAGCACAGCTCTGTAGCAGGGTCTGTGCTGGTTGCACCTCACTGCACAGCTCCACCCCGGCTGTGCCACAGCTCCCATGGGACTACAACATGGATGGCACCATGTAATGTCACCTTGCAGTGCTACCACAATAGTGCTGCCAAGGCAGAACATCACTTCCTGCCATTCCCGCTCCTGCAAAAGGAAGATGGATGAAGAGGGGCTCTGTGTAAACATCATTAGGGTGCAGTGAGTGGGAAGGGGAGGTTTAGCTCCCTCATGACCCAGAGACATGCTGCTGGAGGGATGGGGGAGTCTCTCCTGCACCATGGTGGGGGCTTTAGGGCTGCTCCTCTCCAGCACAGCCCCCAAGCCCTGCTCCCCACCCTCATGCCTCACTGCCCTCCATGAGGGGCTGGAATGGCATTCATTTTCTGCTGGCATTGGTCCATGCAGATCCCAGGTGCCAGGCAGGGAGGGGAGGCGAGGTGAAGACAAAAGCTGTAGAATTGAGCGTGTGAAGCTCAAGACTTGGCTGTCCTCGATCCTGTCCTTATCCTCCCTCTCCTGTCTCCAGAGGACTCTGCCTTCCCCTAGTGCTGCAAGCAGGGCCAGAATGAAGCAGTGGATGCATCCACCTGCAGCAGCCGCAGGCTCAGGAGCTGCACCAAGGCCCCTCTGCTCTTGAGACAAAGGGAGGGCTTCTGGAGGCTCCAGGAGATCCCTCAGCATGCTGCTGCCATAACATCCAGTTGTGTCCTCATCCAGATCCAACCATCCAGATGCAAGGGTTAGGCATACACTGGGGCTGGGCCCTGGTTTAGGACATCACCCCATTAGGGTGAGATCCCAGTGCCTGTCCTGGGCTCTGTGCTGGGTGCTGTGATCACAGGACACATCCATCACTGCGCAAGGTGTCAGTGGGATGGCACCCAGTTCTCACTTGTGAGATGGGAAAGCAGAACCTTTAGGGACACCTGGGAAACTCATGTCCCAGTAAGGTAGGCCAGGGAGGGACAGGCTGTAAGAAGAGCTAGATCCCCCATACAGCTGTATTTCAGCTCCTCGCAGTGCATCTCAAGGGTTCTGCCTGCACATCACAGCTGGGGAAACTGAGGCTTGGCAGGGGGGAACTTGTCCCAGCCTGGCCTCAGCAAGGTGCCACCAACATCCCCCTGGACATCTGGGGTTTTAGGGGCGTCCATCTCTGTGGCATGCCAGCATGGAAGTGGGATGTGACAGTTCTCCACACACAAACAACCCCTCAGGGGTTCCATGCACTCAGTGATGGCTCCATTCCCCAGAGCCAGAAAATGCACCCAGGGCACATAGCCTCTCTCCTCCATCCCTCACTTCTCCATCCTTCAAATCCCTGGGGTGTCCCAGGGCCCAAAGCCTTCCCCTTGCAGAGAGTTGCACCTATTTAATTAGAGGTGTGAGATTATCTCATTAAACCTGTGCTGGGCTCTTAGTTCAAACTGCTCCCATAGCACATTAATGGCTTGATTCCACTCTGCTTCATCCTTTTCTTTCTCATTTTTTCCTTTCTTTTTTGGCTTGGTTTCCAAAGCACTCAAAGTTTCTGCACTCATGGTATGTGTGGGTATGTCTCTTTGTCCAGCTCTGTAATTATTGAAGCCACCAGCAAAATTGGCTGGAGACAGTGGAGAGATGGAGAGTTCAGGGTTGCTTCATCCCCACACATTCTCTAGGAAGGGTGGGAGATGCTGCATCCCCAGCCCTGTTTTCACTGGACATAGCAGGAGCCAGATAGAACCAGACAGAGCAGGAGCTTTTAAGATACAAATCCCAAAGCCAGGGCTCACCCCCATTAAACCTAAGAACAATTTGCTCTTTCCTACTGGAAATTTTGCCTTGATGCTTCCTAGGCTGATTCACTTGAGTCATTTTCACTGAAACATCAATTTTAAAACACTCTTCCCATCTAATAATCAAAGAATCAAAGAAACAAAGAATCTCCTGGGTGGGAAGGGATCCGTCAGGATCATCCAGTCCAGCTCCTGGTCATGCACTGGACAAACCAAACAATCCCACCTGTGCATCCCTCTGAGCATTGCCCAAACACTCCTGGAGCTCTGGCAGCCTTGGGGCCGTGCCCATTCCCTGGGGAGCCTGGGCAGTGCCCAGCACCCTCTGGGGGAAGAACCTGTTGCTAATCTCCACCTAAGATTCCCTGATACAACTCCAATAACATCAATTAAGGAAGAGGAAAGGAAGAGCTGAGCAGCATGAAACTTGTCCAGGGCACTGCCCAGGAGTTGTGTCAGAGCATAGAGCTCACACCATCTTACCCAGCTAGGATTAATCCCTACAGATTAGTATTATGCCTTGCCAATAAATCAGCTGTGGGGGTGCTTTCTAGACCTGTCAGACAGAGGGATGGCATTGCATGGGGATGAAGGCAACCCGACCACAGCTGGAAAGGCTGTGTGCCCTGCACTGCCACAGTGGAACCTGGCACAACTAACTGGCAGCAAAAGTGTCATGGAGTCCCAGAGGCGCTGACCCATCCCAGCCCTTGACCTTCTGCTACTGCTCTCCAGTGCAGTCCCTTCACACCCTCCTTGCTCCTGCTCCCTGCTCAAGCCCTCACTCCCCCCTTTCTTGGCTGGGTGTTTGCCGGCACAGGTGCACTCTGGTCGCCCCCACCACTGCCCTTTTCTTAATTAGATGATAAAGAAAGCGTCCTATTGAAGCAGGTAGGGGATTCCTCGCATCCCTGGCATTGCTGGGCTGCCTGGCTGTAACCCTATTCCAGTTAAAAGCTTTCTGCACCCATCCAAGGCCCCACACCTGCAGTCATATCCTCGCGGGCTGCCCCCTCGACCACTCGTGCAATTACCCAACGTGATGATTAACTGAGGGAGCACAGGAGGGATGGGGGCTTCACCCTGCCAGCTGCCACTGCCACACCCATGGTGGGAGCAGGTGGCCCACTCTGGGCAGCCCAGCATCCAGCGCTGCCTCTGGAGAGATCTGCTGATGCTGGGTACTGTGGGGACCTGGAACTCAGAGGAATTGCCCCCTCCCTGTACCCATCTCAGGAACTGGGTGCTGTGGGCATAGGGATGACTGGGCTGACATCTCTGCTGTTTCCACCCTGGTGGATGATTAGGGGAGAGAAAACAAAGCAATGGGGCTTAGAGTCCTCTTCTGGGCAAGGTCTCTGCTCCCTGGCCTCAGGCAGCCTGGAGCCCTCAGGCAGATGGAGCAGATCCTCCTGCACCCAGGGCAGTCACTCCTAACACACATTCTCCCCGCAAGCCCGTGAACGACCTTCTGTAGCCCAGAGCACGTCCCCCGCGCGTGTCCCCTCATTCTGTCCCCACAGACCCCAGGGCGTGCCGAGGCCGCCTGTCAGCGCCACACGGCTCCCATGTGCTGCCCGTTCTATTGCGGAACCAGTAAAATTCACTCCGTCATGTGCCTGTGTGGTCTGCAGCAGTGCCCCAGCCGGAGACAACCCACGCAGAGGGAGCCCCAAGCCGAGCTTTAAACCTTCCCGTCCTTTGCCAGCCACCCCCAACTGCCCAAACCCACGTTCCATGGCCAAAATCCCCGCTCAGCTCCGGCGAGGTGTCCGGGGAGCCCAGCAGCCACCCCGGCGGGGACAGCCAGCGCACCGCAGCGGTGACGGCATTCAAATCCCGCTGTAAATCAATTGCTGCGCCCTGGCAGCTCTATTTCCACGCTCCTGTTATTCTTTCACTCAGTCATGGGGAGAATGGCTCTGTTTTCCTTCGGCAGTTTTGGTTCTTTTTCCTCTTTTCTTTCTTTCTTCCTTTTTTTCTCAGGGCAAAGGATAGGGTCAGAGCGAATATTCATTTCCATGGTTCCAGCTCATTGAGAACAATAAGGGTAGTAAACAGAGGGCAGCATTGCTCAGGAATGTGAGGCATTTGCCTGCGGTATAAAATTACTAATTTTTTCACAGGCAAGAATATATCTATATCTATCTATCTATATCTATCTATATCTATATCTATATCTATATCTATCTATATCTATATCTAATCTATATCTATATCTATATCTATATCTATATCTATATCTATATCTATATCTATATCTAATCTATATCTATATCTATATCTATATCTATATCTATATCTATATCTATATCTATATCTATATCTATATCATCTATATCATCTATATCATCTATATCATCTATATCTATATATCTATCTATATCTATATCTATATCTATATCTATATCTATATCTATATCTATATCTATATCTATATCTATCTCTCTCCATATATATATAATTTTTTTGACTTTTAAGAACAGGCCAAATTCTGCTCCCCCACATCACCCTCTCCCTAGCATCTCCCAAATCTTTTTCCCTCACCAGGTTTGTTGCAAATTGGTACTAAGTGTGAGAAGTGATAAAAGGCTGCATGAGTCAGGGGTCCCAGGGCAGCCTGGCCCTGGAGCAGGAGCAGAGGGGAGAGACTCAAAGTCACTATCTGAAGCCACAGAAGTCTCAAAGCTGCAGAAGTCCCACCTGGTACCTGAAGATTTTGGGAATGGACACCAAACAGAAGTGTTGCCTGTGCAGAAATGAAAATGAAATATGTCTGGTGGGGAGAGGATGCCACCCTGGGCATAATTGGTGGTGGTCTGGGCTGTGGGCAGGGGAAATTGCAGGACAAACATGCCCTTCGCAGGGTGCTGCAGGGCAAAGCCAAGCTGTGCCCACACAGGGATCTCACGCTGCTCTCAGTGTTGCTGTGCCCATCAGGAGCAAGGGTGAGGGACAGCAGGGCCACCAGCTGCTGGGAGGGAGCAGGGACGCCCTGAGGTGCCCCAGGACAGCCATAGTCAGCTGCTCTTCTACCTGGTACCCAGCACTTTCCCAGTCAGCTGGGACAATTCCTACCTCCAGCAGTGGTGCAGGCACTGAGAAGAGCTGTGCTCCACCACTGCCCCCAGCCCAGAGATGCTCCCCAGCACTGCCAGTGCTATTCCATCCCTTTTCCCTCACCGCCATACAGCCCTACAGCTGCTCCTGTTGCAACAGGAGATGCTCTGGGAAGAATAAAGGGAAGGGATATCTCCACTCCCTCAGGGGGATCATTGCACTGAGAGGAAAAGTTTTAGAGCTTTTCAGCTGCCCAGAGCCACAGCTGACATCCAGAGACGTAGGACTTGGCATGGGGGCACCTGCTGTGTGCAACGTGAAGGTACATGTGCTCCTGCTCAGCTGCACCAGTCTCCACGTCTCAGTCAATTCCTCCGCTCAGAGTGGGCAGAAGGACCAGGAGAGTCAGCTGAGGACATCTGGGCTCACAGCTTTACTTCCGAACAAAACGGAGGGAAACATTTTATTGAAAGCAATTGCTTTCATAGCCTGGCCCAAGCAGACACCCAAGCATCCTGTGTCAGACTGATTAGCTCCAGATCCACACACAATGGGTGTGTGGGATGGCTGCCTCCCATTCCTCACTCCTGCAGCCCCCTAGCCCTGGGGCTGCCCCCTGCCAACCTTCCATCCCACATTCCCAAAGACATTCAGGCTCCACTTGCAGGGAGCAGCTGCAGTTCCCCCCATCTGGATCCTCCTTGCAGATCCAGCTCCCAAACATTTTGCTGCTCACCAAGAGGCTGAATAGAAACATTTGTGTCTTTTCTCCTTGCTTGCGTTTTCCTCTTTGTGGCTACAAAACCCCCTCTGTGCCTTCCGCTGTGTCCCCTGTAGGACATTAGGCAAAG
The DNA here is from genome assembly GCA_013399455.1 of Anthoscopus minutus. Lineage (NCBI taxonomy): Eukaryota > Metazoa > Chordata > Aves > Passeriformes > Paridae > Anthoscopus > Anthoscopus minutus. The sequence goes on from VWYI01046014.1 coordinate 25,506, forward strand.
GCCATTGCAGATCCTAAAAACTGGACCCCACAACAGGATCAGTCCCAGCTAAGGAATGGATATGAAGTCCCCTTGCCGATGCAGTGTGCTTCCACAGGTCTTTTACAAGAGCTGAACAACTTGAAGAATCACAAAGCATGAAGGATTATAGCAAAAAGTCCATAAATCAACTAAAAAGATGTGGACATAAAGCTGGGAAGACATTTGCCTTTTATTGTCTCTTCAGACAGGCTTAGCATTTAAAGGCTTTTCTCTCCTTCTTGTGGCTTTTCAGTTGGGCTCCAAGCCAATAGGTACCTCTTGTCCTTATTCTGCATTAAATTACATACAGGGATGGGAGCCTGGGGAGCAGATTGCTTGGACGATGCAGCCAGTGCATCCGTGCCTGCTGCCAGGAAGACCCACCCTGCCTGAGCTCTCCTCCCAGGGGCTGTGGTAGCTCTCCTTACCTGACAGCCTCAGCCTGTCCAGCCTCAGCTGGTGGGAGGAACTGTTCTATCCACAACTTAGGTGATGCTTTGGAACTAGACAAAGGGAGTGCAACCTGTCTGGAATTAGTCTGCATAAACCCATGCCCACTAAAAGCCTGGATTGCAGTGCTTAGATGATGGAGAGAAGTCCCAAAACATCAAGGGCTTGTGCAAACAGTTGGAGAAATCCCATCTTTCTTCCTAACAGACAGGGCATCCTTCCTGTTCCCACTGCCAACAGAGACCCCAAACCTGCAGTGAGCCAGAGGCATCCAGCTGATGGGCTGGGAGCCCCAAATACCCCCAGGACTCCTAACCACAAGGTATGGTCAGGAGGGGGCAAGCTGCCAGAGTGAAGGAGTGGACTTATTGCGGAAGAATCCCAGGCAAAATGCTGCCTTGCCCAAAACACCTTCACAAACCAGCCAAGAGGCAGGAACTTGTGGTGAGCTTGCAGCGGAGGGAAGGGCTGTAATGGAGAGGGTGCACAGCCTCCCCAGCCTGGAAAGCAGACCTCTCAGCAGGGTGATTGGTCCAGCTGCGGTGACCCACAGTTTCAGGACAGGCTGTTCGTGCTACAGAGCTGGGTTTGCTTAATAACAGGCTTTGAATTGAATGTGCTTGTAGCAGGGTTCCCTGCTGACACCAGACACTGGCTGTGTGATGAAAAACCTCTGCTCCCCCAGGCCAGCAACCCACGACTTCCTTTTCCAGACCTTCCCCTTGAAAAGTTATTGTCTCCAACAGAAGTTCCTGGGGAGTACCAGGGCACAGGAAAAGTGAAGGTGGCTGTTGGACCCCCATCTCACTCATCCCTGCAAGAGCTCTCCCAAAACAGGATCATGGTCCCAGAGGATCCCAGCACTATGGATGTGGCCATGAGTGGGATGTGTAGCCAGGAGTCACAGTGCCAGGAGTGGGGCTGCGGGTGCTTGGTGGGCTGTGTCCCAGCAGATGCCTGCTTCTCTGTTCCCTAGGGCTGGGCTGGGTGGGGGATGGACAGGGACCTCTGCATCTGCTGGCAACTGCTCCCACAAGAGCCACACATGCCTGCACCCTGCCACCCTCTGCTCCCCTAGCTCTTTATCACCTGGGGTCTCTCCCATCACACCTGAGAGCCCTGAGAATGGGCTCTTGGTGGACCAAGCCACCTTCTTCTTGGTAGACCAAGTCAACTCACATCTCCCAAGGGCCAAGAGGACAAAAACATATGGCCAGCGCTTCTGTCCCTGCTGTGTTCAGCCTCCTTTCCCAGTCCCACGGCTTGTCAGTAACTGGGCAAACTGGGCAAACACTGCTTTTCCCCCACCATGGGTCTGCAACCTCTGCTGAAACCCAAAGGATGCTGGGGCTGCAAGATACTCACTTAGATGCCCAAGCAGGATTTTTTCATCCCAAATCTTGTCTTGTGCTTGTAGCAGCAGGTTGCATGTGGGCAGGGGTGTAGGGATTGAGGCATGGCTATGGGCACTAGGTCAGGAGGGGAACTCCCCATGGCTCTCAGCTGCGCTCCCAGTGCCCCCAGCACAAGGACTACAAGGTCCAATGGAAGAACAAGCCTCAGCATCCTGTTTAAGCCAAACATGTGGCTGGACATCAGCTGGAGGGATAGCCCTGGGAAGGCAAGGAGATGCTGCACTGGGGACACAGAGAGAGGAGCAAAGGGAAAGGACATAGCACACAAAGGGTTAAAGACATGCTTCCCACCCAGCCTATGCTGTGTGCCAATACTCCCAGCCATGTGTTTGAAATCCTTTCTGCTATCTCCTGAAAATATTTACAGTACATGCAGATAAATTAGCTGTAGCGCTTATTACGTCTCCCTGGAAATATATACAGCAGTTAAAGATGTTTAAAAAAAATAGTGGAAAGCCATCTTTTTACTATATCTGGAAGATATTTCACAGTGCATGGAATTTACAGGGCCGGGTGGTGAGGAAAGCGCATTTATTTTCACTCGAGTAGAAAAAGTTAAAGGACCTTTCACTGGAGTTTATTTTCATCTCTGCTTGTGAGACAAGGAGCCAAGGCTGGCTGGGGAGCAAGCCAGCACAATGAGGCAGGGGCGCAGGGTAGGTTGGGGTAGAGTGGGGATGGAGACCAGGAGCCTGGTGGCATCACAAGCTGCCTAACACACATGGATAAGGACCAGCTGCTGCAGGGCATGCTGCTTGCCAGAGCTCCAGCTGTGCTTCCAGAAAAAATAGGTGACATGGAGTTTGGGGATACCAGAGCCAGGTACCCATGGAGGTTCAGAGGATGAGACACCTCTGGTAGTCCAGGCTGCATGGTCTACCCTCCCCTCTGACCAGGAGGACATCAGCCACTCTCACTCCTCACAGACCTTCTTCCACAAAAGACATGCCAGTCCCCTAGCAGTGAAATTGTCCAGAGCCCCCACGGTGCCATCACAGAGCAATGTCCTCTCTGCACACATCTCCTGTGCTAAACCAGCCTGAGAAGCTATTCCCATTCCCAGTGCCAGCCCAAATCATGCAGCCCTGCAAGGACAAGGTAAAGTGGCATCATCACATCCACTGGTTGCTTTGTGAGTTCTTGTCTGAAGGAGGAAAGTGATAACTGGAATTATCTTTGTGCACAACTTTCTTAATAGCTTCCAGGTGAAAAACAAAGATGGTCTTTAAACCCACAGCAGAGGCACCGGTGGTCACACTCTCCCCATCTTCAGACCAGGCTGACCCTCTTCAAACATCCTTTCCAGAAACTCCCAGATCTTCACACTGGGGTGAAAGACCTATGGTAGAACATCACTCCTCTGTCCGCTCCGGTAGCTGATTTTGTCATGTCCAGTGAAAGTTCATTGATGGAATGCTTCTCCTCTTGTCTTTTCCAGCTTCTCCCTTGACTGAGTTTTCTCATGGTGAAGACACCTACCAGCTCAGAGTCAAAGACCAAGGTCCTCACACATACTGGTTGACTCACGGTCATGGACCCAATATGAGATGACAATGTCTCCTGGGCCACTGGCACCGAGATCTGGAATCAAGCTGCTGTCCCTGACGAAAAAGTCTTTTGAGAAGCCATTTGCTAATTCCCCTTAGTCACTCGCTCCCTCTGGCTGTTTTGAAATTCATATCTAATGAGTGGTTTGGGTGAAGGAATTCTGCAAAGATGCAAACAATTCCTTTGCCAAAATAAATGGAGCCAGAGCTGGGCTTATAAACATATAAATCATTTCTAGTTTTTAGCCTGCAAACAATATACTTGTTTCTTGATGCAGATTTGGGGAGAACAGGAGAAGCACGATGGGGAGGAAGCCAACTGAAGTTCCCTCACAAAGGCAGCCCAGGCCTTCCTCAGGGCATAGCATGGGGCACCAGCCACAATCCAGAAAGCCGCCAGGAGAAAGGAGCTCCAGAAAGTCCTCCAGAAAGAAAACTGGGCTTTCTACCAGCTTTTTTGGTTATTTGCTCCTCAAACAATCATCTGCAGCAAATTAACTCAACCCATTCTTAATTTGCTCTCCAAGTGAGGGATGGCATGTCCTGGGCTAGGCAGGGAGGAGAAACATCCTTGGGGCTGCAGAACATTGCACATGGGACAGTGTGATCACACTGCACAGGGCTGGCTAAATGTGCCTGCTCTTCTCTGCTTCACACAGGATTGCTACAGGACAGGAGAAAAATTATGTAAGTCACTGAAAGCAATCAGGAAGAGCACAGCCCTGGCATGGCCTGCAGAAAATGGAGCTCACCAGACTGAAGCTCCCTCTGCCATTCCTCTTACCCCCAAGACACTGGTGGGGACACAGGGGGCCCTTGGCTTTAGCACCCTCTTGCCCAGGAGCTGGGTGGTAGCAAAGATATGCCCTGTGATGGGAACTGCTCCTATGGAAGAGATTTGCACTGAGCTCATGCTAACCACATTTTTTCCCAAATCAAGTGTTCTAGCATGGCCAAATTTGAGTATATTCCAGGAACACAAGATGAAGCTCAGTCTCTCTTCCCTCTCTACTTGCCAAATTGCTTCAAAGACAGAATTTAAAAATGAGAACAAATCCTTTACTTTTTCTTTTTTCCCTATTCTTGGAAAGAGCCATGGTCTCCAGCTGAAATTTTCCCAAAAAATTTAACTGAAGGCTGCAATCTACCCTGCACAAAATTGCCACCCACCCTGGGATGGTTTGGCAAAGCTGGCAGCAGCTGCAGGCAGGGTTTTTCAGCCAGAAGCACCGAACATCCTTCAGAGTCAGGGGCACCTCCAGCTCCCCACCATGAGCACATGGAGTCCATCTGTAGCATACTCCGAGTGCAGTCACTTTATTTATAGGACACTGAAGATGTGCCTCAGTCTTCCAGGGGCTCTTTCCCCTGTTTTTTTCCCAAGCCTGTGGAAACCAGGCAGATATCCAAAGCCATTCCTCACTTTCACAGCAGATAAGCTAATTGTCGGATATGCCCTTTGAGATAAGGAGAGCCAGGGTTTATGAGGGAACATGTGTTCTTGGGAAAGCTGTCACCCAGCTGTACTGCAGGTGATAACCAAGGATAGGACAGGTTCTTTCCTTAGGGAATTAGGGTGTTCCTCAGCCACAGGGGCTCAGAGGCCATTGCCTTGGGCCACAGTGATGTGGTTTTTGGGGGCTCCTCTCCTGCTCTACTTCATCATTGCTAAGCAGGAGAACTGCAGTGCAGAGGACTACCAAGTCCTCACAGAGAGAGACCCAGCTCTTCAGATGCTTTGCAATTCAGTCAAAAGTTTTATGTTATTGAAAACCACAAAAAATATCACAGTGAGGTCTGGCTAGGCTGTAGGTGATGGGGAGGATTCCCTGGCAGCACTGGTGAGTGCTGAGTCCCTGCCAGAAGTATGAATGGAAGCAGGAGGGTTATCTCCCCCCTAATCCCTGAATACTCACACGGCTCCATCACTGTGGCACTTGTGTGGCAGCAGTCAGCACTGGAGGTAGCCAAGGCACAGGAGCTGAGGCTCAGTCCAGAAAAAACTGAGCAATAGGAAGCTGTGGGTGACCTTGCAGACTGTGGGCTCCTCTAGCCAAAAACCTCCAGAGGAGGCTTGCTACCCACACAGCCTCCAGACCAGATCTGGGGTCAGATTTCCCAAATTTCACATAAATGTCAAGGCCAGGGACCCCTTAAAGACCCTTTCACCAGTCCCAGCCTGCTCTGACTGCAACCAGCCTGCCTGGGAGCAGCCAGGTCCTCAGCTCTCCACTGATGGGGATGACAGAAGCTGCCATGGCACAACAAGGCTCAACCCCATGTGAGCCATGTGCCAGCAATACTATGCTGAAAGCCTGTGCTACCCAAGCAACTTCCACCAAAACCTCTCCCACACCATATTCTCTATCATGGGGAGAGAGCTGCCATGCTCCTCCAGGGCCACAGTCACATGCCAGGCATGAAAGGCACAAGGGTGTTGTGAGCCAGCATGTCCCCTGTCCCAGAGGGTATTTGGAAGATGTGTGGGAGAAGGCTGTGGGAGGAGACCTGCTTCTCTGCCCCTGAGGGAGACTGACCCACTGCCTGGCCCCTCTCGGACACTAGTCCTGCTGCCCTGATCAGGACCTCCCGGCCTGACTGTCAGGGAGTCACTGGGAAGAATCCAACCAGCATGGCTCCCAGTACTGGGGATGTTCTGTCCCATCTGGCTCCCAGCACTGGGGATGGTCCATCCAGACCAGTTCCCAGCACTGGGAATGTTCCATCTGGTCCAGTTCACAGCACTGGGGATGCTCTGGTCAGTCCAGCTCCCAGTGCTAGGGATGCTCCAATCAATCCAGCTCCCAGTCCCACCACCCACAGTTGCACCTGCAGAGGCCCCCACACCTTGTGATCCCACTGTGCCCCTCGCCAGAACTGCAGCCAGGCCACACTCCCTCACCCTCCCCCTGCCCACCACGAGTGAGCCATCCTCGCTCCACTGTCCCTTCCCTCCCTCCCTTGAGCAGCCATCACTCACCAGGCTTTGATTACAGCCACAAAGGAGCCTTGGAGGAGCCACAGGAAGCTGGAGGGAGGCAGGCAGATGATGAAAGAGCTGTCAAATGGGATTAAACAGTAACCGTCTCCTACACTGCTGGGCAGCAGGAAGGGGGACAGATTGTACCGGATTGTAATGCAGGAGCCCTCCTGCTGCCGGAGCCTGCCACGGAGCCTGCCAGCACCGTACCCCATGGGCTGCAGCTGCTGTGCCTGCCAGCAGGCAGCAGGACAGAGGGACTGAGGGGCACGTAGCACTGGCAGGCAGTGGTACCAGGCAATGCCTGGCAGAGAGCACCTGCACGCACAGTGACACGCCTAAGCCCTTCGTGAGACCTTCTTCTGTGTTCTCTTGTGAGCCAAGGAAGCCACACTTGGAATTCCCAGGCATGGAGAGCTCCCGGGGCTTTGAATGGAGACTCTGTCCACCGCCTACGTACAGCTGGTGATGTCCACCTGTCCCCACCAGCACCTGCTGCTGCCAGCATGGCCCTGCCAGCCAGTCCCCAAGGGGCAGATGGTCTGGCAGGTAACGCCTCACTTGAAGTGTTCTTCTTGCCAGCCCTTGGGTAGAAACTCCTTTTTTCCTTCCCTGGCCTTTAGGCAGAGGATCCCAGAGATGGGGAAGGGGTAGGCAGTCCCCCAATACACACCAGAGCTGTTCAGGAAGTTTCTGCAGCTCCCCAGTGTCATGGGTAATGCTCATCCTACCATGCAGAGCTCTGAGGTCAGGATGTACATTGGAGATTTTGCCCATCCATACATCCTCTGGCCAAGCCCAAGCAGTACAGCAAGCAGCTCACAGGGTTGCACAAACTCTGGGGCTGTCCTGTGCATGGCATGGACATTTCCTGGCTTTCCCAGGGGTGCATAGCATCACGATCTCAGCACGTCGTTGATGAAACACCAGGGTCCTGGCAGTTCTCCCAGAATGCTGAGCCACATTGCAGGCCATGTCCTAGTGCTCCCACCCTTCCATCCTCTGCTGCTGCTCTGGTTCTGCCTTCACCCCAGAACCCAGTGGCACGTGTGATCTTGGGATGCTGGAAGCCCAGTGGGGATGAGGTTGTCCAAGATCCCAAAAAGCTGTTCATTCTGGATCTAAAGATGAGCATTGCTGAAGCTGTCCAGGCATGGGAACAGGTCAGGAGTTCAGCAAACACATCTCCATCAAAACTGGGTCTACCCTGGCCTGGACAAGTATCTCCTTGTTCCTTCTGCATCTCCCAAATTTTGGGTGCTCCAGCATCACCAGGGCTGCTTTTCACCCTCAGTTGGTGATACAGCAGGGTTGACCTTTCCCTCCTCTGCATGGAGCCCATTCTGAATGTACTGGGGTGGGCGCTGTCTCCCCACGGGTGAGGGCCAGGCAGGGGCACAGGCAGGGGTCCCGATCCTTAGCTTTACAGGCCCGCAGGCCGCAAAGTCCTTGGGATTGGCCATCACCCCCCTGCCTCCCCACCCCAGCTCCGTGTGAGAGCCCAGCTGGGTGCTCACTGCCAGACCCCCTCCACCCCCCACCCCCGAGCACCAAGTCCTCACCACCCACTCTGCCAGCGGCAGCCCCAGTTTCTCACAGCACCCTCTTTTCTGAGCCATTCGTCACGGCCCCTGGCACAAAAGCCAAGGAGAGAAAGAGACAAGGAGTAGGAAAAGGAAGGAAGAGTAAAAAAAAAATTAGATAAAGGGAGCAAGAATGACAGAAAGAGGGAGGACAAGGCGTGAAAAGAGCCAGGTCTGTCGCCGAGAGGGGAGGAGGGGAAATTATGAAATAAATTAAGCACCTCAGCAGTTCAGGGGACACTGGAAGACAGCCCGACCACGGCTGAATTTTAAATGCCTGCTGCACAATCGGTCCCATTTTGCGAAGAGAGGAAGCTGTGTCCAAAGGCCCTCATGTTTATTCATTGCTCCTCGCTGGCTCCTCCCACCCTATTGTCTTGGGGTATTTATTTGGGGGCATCTGTCTCACCCGATGAATGGCAGAGGGGTAATAAATAGGCTGGTGAGGCCGGGGAGGGGAGCCGAGCTGAGCCGGGCGGTGGGCTGCCCTGTCTCCCAGCCCCCTTCCCAATTCTCCTCTCAGCCCCCTGCCACCTAGGGAGTGTTCCTGACCCCCACACTGCCCCAGCCCCCAGGGACTGCAGGCAGAGCTGCCCAAAGACCCATGGCTGCCCAGGGGTTACAAGTCTGCAGGGGCAAAGGTGGTGGGTGGTGCTGGAGCCGTGGACTGCTGCAGGCCAGGGGAGTGGCAGGTGGCCATCCCCAGGGTGCCAGCAGCAAGGCCAGAACAGGACACAGAGCATAGTGTGCCACTGAGAGTGGCTGTGCAGGATGGGGCTTTCAGGGGACTTGCCTTGCATGGCTGGGGACAGTGACAGGCAGTGGAAGGGCAGGCAGCCACCAGGGACAGACAGACATGGTTCACAAAAAGGAGGTTCTGATTCATCCACACAGAAGGGCAGAGTGCTCATCAGAGACTGTGAGGAGACCAGAATTCCATGTCTGCAGGGCCAGGCCACCCTCTCCCATCTTTCCTGCTGGCAAGGAGCAGCTTCCTCTGGTGGAAACTCCTCATCCTCCCATGGCAGGGCATGTTCTTTGAGGGGAGCAAGGAGGTACTCATCACCCAAACTCATTTTGGTCATGTCAAGGGGCTCAGGCACTTCAAAGCCCAGAACTGAGACACTGGGATGACGTGGGGATGTGGGGGCCCATATGCTGCCAACCTGGCTCTCTGGGAAGCACATCATACTGGAGGAACCCAGCAGCTCTCCTGCCAGTGGGACTGGTGGAGTGTGGGGTCAGGGTGGCTGAGCTAGTGCAGTCAGCTTGGCTTTATCCATCCCAGTCTTTCCTTCCCCCTTGTGTTGAGGGAGCTGTGTCCATCCTGATCCTCACACAAATGGGACGCAGGAGTGACACTCATTTGCAAAGTCTTTACAAGATCACCCATCTGGAAACTGGATCTCATCAAATTCAACCTTGAAATAGAAGCTACAGCCTGGCAGCTTCCAAGGAGAGGAGCAAGAAAAGGAGGAGCTCTTCATGGCACAAGAGACAGTGCATGCTATCACCCAGATGCTGGCAGAGGTGACATGATGCCAGGAGCAGACCAGGGCTGCTCAATAGCCACCTTCACCTCAACAGCAAGAGCCCATATGGATTCTCCTGCCCAGGCACCAGACACCTGAGGATGGCCAGGCAGGGACCATCAGCCTGGCCGGCAGCTCAGGGAGCAGATGATGCCATCAGCAGAGGAGAACTAACCCCTCCCCACGCAAGCCAGGAGCTAGGGCAATGGTGAAGCTCTCCACCAACATCCACAGCCTCTGTTGGAACGGGAAGGTAGCCAGGGAACAGGCTCCCACACCCACCATGCCACTCAAAAAAAGGTGTCCTCTGTCCTGCATTGGAGTCAGCACTGCATGGGCCAACACACATGCCCCGAGTGCTGCAGGTGGGAGAAGGGCACTGGAGCCTTTCCTGTCTCCATCCTCGTCACTGGTGCAAGCTCGCTCAGCAATTTGCTTGCAAGGTCTGTCTGGGGAAGTATTTTTGGAAGGGTATTAAGTCATCGGCATAGGAGTCACCTCACAGCCACATAAGCCCAGGAAAAGCTGCCAGCTGCACTTCCCTGATCTCTCCCATTCTCAAACCTTGGCAGAAAGCTCTCCTGAAGTTGCAGCCGGTAGTCACCAGATCACTTTTTTCCTGCCTCACCCCCTCCCCACATCCCAGTCCCTGTGCTAGCTTGTACCCCATCTCAGACAAAGTCTCCAGCAAGTTTTGGGACTATGCAGGCTCCACACAAGTGCCTCTGGCTTAAATCCCTCTGAGACAGCCACACCAGGGAGCAGATCTCCATGAGGCCGGGTGAGGGATGTCCCCCAGCCACCAGCCTCTTGGGACAGCACTAGAGACAGACCAGCCAGTAATTCTGCTGAGGATCCTACTTCCATTAATTGTAACCACCATTCCCAGGACTTTGCTCCTAGACCTTCACCTCCTGGTTAAGGAGACACCACACAGCATGAGACGAAGGGCAGGAGAAGCTGGTGGGGAAATAAATGGGTGGGAAGATTATCCCAGAAAAATCAAATACCTCTTGAACCAAAGTGGGAAGGGGGAAGTGAAGTGATCAGCTGGAAAGCTCCAAAATCACATCTCCCCTCCACTAAGATGCCCAGGAGAAAAGATGGGGAAAATTACCATGAGTCAGAGAAGATGGTGACCAGATAGGCTCTTCACCAACTTGCCTGCCTATGCCTCTGGCAGAGTGTTTTCCAAACACACTTTTTTGGAGAGAGCGCTCACTCCCCACTAATGAGATGTTTCTTAGGTAGTAATTCGGACAAGTTGTCTTTGGTTACAAAAAATCAGAAGGAAAATCCTCCCAGTTTTTCCAGCTTCTGTAATTGGATGCAAATAATCCGGTAAATATCTGCAGCCAAACACACCTGCGGCCAAGGAGCAAGGAAGGAATGCTGAGCTCCAGAGGGGATGGATGGCTTCTACCACAGAGTGAGCTTTCTGGCACACACACTTGGCTCTTCATGACAAAGGGAGAGAGCTGGGGGGCACATCCCCAGCCAGCACAGCTTTGCTTCACAGAGGTGCTGACAGATTGGACAGCACATGGGCAGGGGGCTGTGATCCTCCCACTGCCCATGGCTGCCAGACCTACCAGCCTGCTGGTCCTTTGCCCTGCAGGGTCTGGGGGTCCCTGCAGGGACAGCAGTCAGGTGATGCAAGCATTAACCCAGCTGGGATGGACACTCTTTGGGATGGAGCTGGGTGGAGGCAAGGAGAGCAGGAGGGCAGAGACATGGGAATAGAGAGTGTCACACAGGCACTGCCTTGTCTGTCATGCGCTATTTGGGCAATGAGGGTCCCCTGAACCCTAGAACCATTTGAATTAGAGGAGGCCCAGCCAGACTTTGGACACAGCCTGTCCCAGGGCCACAGCAGCTTCCAGCTTCCTCACAAGGCACCTCACTGCCAGTGAGACACTGACAGGGTCATCTCTGATGCTGCATCTAAGCCTCAGAATAGCCCTGTCCCACTTCCACGGCTGTGAGATGCAGGATAGTGCCCAGGCTGGGCTCCACACACCCTTGGGGAGAGAGAATAACCATGAGCAGCGCTGGTCCCCACTGTTGCCTACCACCGATGGAGAAGCCTACCCTACTCTGCACTGATCCATCCATTCCTTGGCCACCCACCCATCCACCACCACTCAGCACGTGCTGATGGTGGAAGAAGTATCTTTGACAACTCAGCATGACCCACAGATACTTTGCAAATTCTGTACACCTCCCCATGTACACCTCCCCATGCAGACACCAACACGTGATAAGATCCTCAGCTACACAAACTTGCTCCTGGGGAGATATTTAATCAGGCAAGGGAAACAGCCCCAGATGCCCAAACCTGCTAACAGTCAGATGCAAACATTGACCAAGACACCCAGAGCCCAAGACATGGGCATACACACAGCTGGACATATCCATACACAATACCTCATTAAACATGGGCAGTGTACAGCCCCAGATTAGGCCTGGCTGGGCTGTGGGCACCCAGCCAGCCTGGGATAAGGGTTCAACTTCAGCTTTGACAAGACCTGAAGTCTCACAAGCGATTCTTGTTGGATTCCAACACCCTGAGTCATCAGCAGGCACATGGGGCAGCCCCAGACTGGAGCAGAGGGCAGAAATGCTAAAGCTCATAAAGTCCTGGAAGTAGATTCTGATCGCTGAGCCTGTGGTGAGTGTCCCTGGAGACACTCACCACCCAGCCCATCCCTGGAAGTGCTTGAGGTCAGGTCGGACAGAGAAAGATTTCCAGGAGGATGGACCAGATGTCCTTTAAAGAAGTGGGCAAAACCACTCTCCGATATTACGACCTAGAGATGGACTTGGCTGAAGCGCGTGGGTCCCGCTCGTGGGACTGTGGTGGGAGCAGAGGTCGGATGGGGAAAGACGTGCATCCCTCCCGGCTGCGACGGCAGGTCCCCGCGACCCTCGTCCCAGGGCCTTTGCTGCCACCTCTCCGCGCTGCCTGGAAGGACAGCCCGGCCCCGGGGGATGCACAGCCCGGCCCCGGGGTTCACAAAGCTTCTGCTCCCGAAGGTCTCTCCTTGGTCTTACATCCTGACCCCTCGGTGTCAGCAAAGTCAGCCGTCATTGGCTCCAGCATGGAGGAACTCTGTAGAACCTGTGAGGTGCCTCCCCTGCTCCCGCTCCCCACATGTGCCACACCAGCCCCACAAGCCCCTTGTGCCCCACATCAGCTGCACTCCCAATCACCTCATGCCCCATCTGCCCCACACCAGATGCCATCCCACTCCCTCATGCCCCATGCTACTCATGCTCCTTCTGCCACTCCCAGCCCTGCTCTGGCAATATGCCCAAGACCCCTATGCATGGCTCACCTTTCCAGTGCAATGAAGTGTCCCACCTTAAACTGGGAGAATTCGTGTGCTGCTCTGGGCCCAGTGCCTCAGGCAGGTTTCCTTCGCTGTGCTGCACCTCCCACCTCCAGGGGCTGGCAGATGTGCAATGAGAGTTAGGCCCCAGAGAATAGGAGCCAGGGCAGATTCAGAACAAGTGATGAACCACAGGGGTGTAGTAGTCCAAAGCAGCCTCTTCTCACAGTGCAGCTCTCCACACTCCCTCGTGGAATACCTCAGCTGCCTGGCCAGCAGCTGGTAGGATGGGACTGGGTCAGGCCATGAGGTGGTTGGTTGGGGTCTGAAGGCCAACAGGCCTAGCAGGACATTCAAACATAGGAGCTGGGCCCCCTCCATAACCATTTCCCGTTGGAACAGGCAGTGGACTTGAGTGATCCTGAGAGATACCACAGGCACTGAGCAGTGTTTCCTTCTCAGCATCACTCTGAGTACAACCATCAGCTTTAAGCAATGTCTCTCCTGCCAAATGCCAGATGGACTCCAAACCCCTTATGGGCATCCTGGAGAGGAAGAAGGCCATAATGTTGCCAAAACCAAATGCCCAGAACCAGGCCTGGGAAAGGAAAACACTTCACATCTTCATTGTGTCACCAAGTCCTCAACAGCACAGAGCAACAGAGAACCACAATTATTGAGACAAATGCAGCTGCCTCCCACATGAAAGAAACAGAACTGGTCCAAGCCAGGAAGCTTCGGGAGAAGAGAATGAGAAAATTTTCATTAAAAACTTTTTTTTAATGACAGGAGGCCTGAATGTACATCATGCTCACACACACAAACACAAAACAAACAAAAGCTCTGACACACACTGAGGTCCTCCAGTGATGCGTTGAATTGGTTTGGAGGGGTTGGTAGTAAAGCTTCCCTGCAATGCCACCACCTCAATGGATGCCCCTCTCCTACACTGACAAAAGGCAGCCTCACACATGCCTGGAGAAGTGGGTCCCAGAGCCCATTTGCTGTTCCTGCCATTGTTTTGCTTTAATGAATTGCTAGCAAGAGATGACCTTTCCCTCTCTCGCCTCAACAAAGAAATGAATACAATTCTCAAAATCATGGGGGAAAAGAAAACATGTCAGGAAGCACAATGGCCACAGAGCTACTAAACATGCTGCTGACAAAGACCAAGAGAGACACAGTGAGCTGGCACGGCTGGAGAGCCATAGGGGCCAGGAAGCATCAGGAGGACTTCAAGAGAAGGGGATGCTCCTGTGAGACTGGGGCTGCAGATGCAAAGCACTCTGGAGACTTGCACTTTCACCTAGGTGCACAAAGCAGATTCCCAAGAGCTCCTCTGGGGTGAGACTCCATCTGCCAGACAGCAAGGGGACTCATGCTTATGCTGAAGAGCTGGCACCTCAGAAAGGAACAAGACTTGCCTGTACCCACATACCAGATTCACAGAGACCCCTCAGGCCCCACCACCAGTTCCCCACCCACCCACCACCTCCTTTGGGTACAACAGCAGGGCTTGGATCTCATTGACCTTGCCCAATTGGGCTTTACCAGGTCCCAGTCCATCCCTTTGCCAGGGATAAGACAAAATCATTAAACACTGAGGTCAGCTCAGCCCTAAATGTGCCCTTTAGCCTGGATTTATCTTGCCTGAGTCCTCACAGACCTCTGGAGCTGCCTTCTTCACTTCTGGGGCAATGCTGCTCCTCCCTTTGGCACAGCATGCACCACTACTCAGCTTTGGGACAGCAGTGCTGAAGCCCTGGTTTCTGCTGACCTGGTGAGACCAAAACATTCCTGTGACACTCACCCAGCTTCAACTAGGCAGGCTATCCCTTCACTGAGCTGTGAAAAGTGAGGAAGAGCTTTGGCTATCTGCCCGGCTTCTGCAGGCTTGGGAAAAAAACAGGGGAAAGAGCCCTGGAAGATCAAGGCACATCCTCGGTGTCCTATAAAGTGACTGCACTCTGAGCTGTTGTCTCCGTGGCTCAGTTATCCTTGACTGCCCAGGTGTCTGCTCTGGGGGCTCCAACAGAGAAGGACACAACAGCAGTCAGACCTGGGAGCAGCTGGTCTATTTTCATTTGCATCCTCCACCCATGGTGTCTCCAAGCTCTGGGAGAAGATACAGCCATACACTCCCCCATGACACCTACCCCAAGAGGGCTCTCTCTACTACCACAGGCTTTAGAGAAGGGACAGGTTTTCCCTGGCACTTCCTAGCTTTTCCTCCTGTTGCAAACCATGTTGTGTATTGGCAGCTCCACTCAAATCCCTGCCAACATCCAAACATCTGCAACTTCTTAGTATGTGGCATTCTCTTTCTTTATTTCACTGGTGTTATTGGAGTTAACCTCCCTGCTGCCCAGCTTGTGGTCCCACATCTACCACCCAGAGTCTCTGCTGGGCGGGGTGGCTGCTCATGGGTGGCAGTGTCACTTCCAGCCCCACAAGCATTAACCCTGCTGAGCTATGGGTACACGGCATCAGCTGCTGCCCTCTCCTTGGACAGTCTTTTTATTTTGGTGGGCTGGTTTCCCCTGAATTTTGGAGCTCTTGCAGAACATTTAAGCTGCTGCTGCTTAGCATGGAGAAGCACAACCACCATCAGAACTGATGGAAAGAGCTGAAAGACCTTCTCCCCATCTTCTGTCCTCCTGGTGGAAGCAACCAGCTCTTCTCCCTTCCATCTTCTTGATGTCCGCGATCTATGGAGGCTGGATGTCCCCTTGAAGAAATACAGCCACTGACCCTGCCGTACTCTCATGAAAACAGCTCTCCTTAGCCCCATGCTCCATGTTATGCCATGCTATGCTGTGCCCATAGCTAACCTCTCTCCTATCCATCCTTTTCCTCCGCTAAGCAAATCATCCTTAAAAGCCCCTTTTTCCCTGTTTACAGCTGTGCTGGCTCAGGGGAGGGCAGAGATGTGCTGCAGGTCATCCAGGACAACCCCAGAGCATGGACAGATGCAGGGACCAGAGTCTGTCCTCCCCGTATGCACAGCAAGGGCATGGAGTCAGAAAAAAATTATGTAGGAGGTTTTCCATTGGAGGACACTCCTTCCCTGCTCAGTGCTTGGGGATGGAAAGCTCTCAGAAAGTGAAAGGGGTTGACACTTCTTCTGGCAGCAGAGTTCAGTAGGGGTCAGAGCTAATCCAAGCAGAGCCGACGGGAGGGGAGGGAGGTGGCAGGGGAAGCCGAGCGTTGATGGGCTGAGAAGTAAAAGCTGTGTCAGACACTCCCAGGAGGGAAGAAACAAATGTATAATCAAAACAAAACTGGCTGGGGCTTGTGTAGTTGATGGTGGATCTCCAGGGGGTTCGAATTTTATGTTCAGCTGCTGTCAGCATGGAGGGAGAGCGGGACTGGGATGGCTGCTGTCAGGGGCGACAGTCAATACAATAAATTTGAGCTGAGGATCTACTTGGCCTCAGAGCCATCAAGATTCCCAATAGTCCTCAAATCAGCCCATGGATGCTCAAGGCTTGTATTGGGTCCCATTTCCAAGGGATGGTTAGGTGGGAGCTCAGGCTGATAGACACCTTGGGAACCATGCTAGGACCCAAAAACACCCCTGTTCCTTCATCCTGTGTTTGCACAAAATTCCAGAGTCTGGAAACACAACCGTCAAGCCAAGTTCCTTGTCCCAGAAGGAGAAGAGATCAGGACAACACAAAAAAAACTGAGCTTTCAGTCTGACAGCCATGCTATAGTGCTCCCATCACATGTGGAGACAGCATTGGAGCAGTCCTGAAGGGTCCTGGAGGTCTCTGGGCAACCATGTGGCTCTGTAAACCCAACATGTATTATCCAGGGTACCACACACATGTGGAGAACCAGCACAGATCTAGACCTCAGGGGAGACCTTCTCCTGGTGGATCATTATTGACTTGGTGTTGAATCTCAGGCACTGGTCCAACCCATGGGATGATACTAAGCAGTGTCTGATGATAAAATCAGCACAAGATAGCACAGCTCATTTGTTTCAGATCAAGGGGATTACCAAGATTTGTACAGGTTTGCTAATAAACAATATATTTTTGTTGAGATGCCTGGACCATATCCATCTATCAGCCAGAAGTCGCAGGTCTGACATGGGGAGCTGTGGGCAGAGCATTTCTGTTTTTCAAGCATACTTTTTGTTCAATTTAACACAGTTCAGGACTGAAAAACTGATCGAAATCATCAAAATATTTCTAGTTTTTCTAGGTTTCTAGTGGGTTTGGATATTTTAGATTTTAGATATTTGGATATTTTAGAGGCTGAGTTTTTTCACTTGGAGTATTGAAATGATTCATTTCACAAAAAGGAGTGGAATGCATGGACAAAGTGATGTTAGGAGCATACAGGTTCAGAAGGTTATTTGCATGTCCTGTTCCTCCAGCCTGGCAGGCTTTGCATCGGTTGGGATTGATCTCATTTAGCTCCCAGCAGTGACCCATCCATTACACTCATCCCCAGCCTTGAGGCAGGACAGAAAACCCCAGGAACTGAAACCCTCAAAGCAGGACTCCCTTCAGCAGCACCTGTTCATGGAAAATTAGCAATCTGTGTAGGCAAAAATCTGCACAAGCAATCAGGAAGTTTTTAGAATATCTTAAAGCTTCTGAGTCTTCAGACCATGCCCATGTCACATTTTCATGTTTTTTTCATGGTGGTGGCAGGTAAAGCCTTCTTTTTTCTTGTCAAAGTCCCTCAAAAGAGCAAAGTGGAAGCCCTCCAAGCACTCTGACTCCAATGTCCTGGCCCTTAGGAGAAACATGGGGAGGACAACCTGGCAGAGCTGCAGTGCAAAGTTGTGACATACAGGTCTCTGATGTATCAGCTGCAGGAGACAAAGGATGCACTAAAGGCTGCCTGAGTCACACCATCATCCTTTAAACCACTCCCTCTCCCAGTTTGCCCAGTATGACTGATAAATCCAGGAGGAGATGAGCAGTGGTTGGGTACATTGCCTGGGAGTAGCCCTGAATGACCTCAGATTGGTGAAGATTCCAAACTGCAATTTCTTCACCAAAATTGTTCTTATTTTGAATCATCACTGAGACTTTCACTGCAGCCATCCCCTCCCAGCCCCCAGACAGTGGGGGGTGACTGTGTCTGTTTTACAGGGTGAGGAGTGAAGGCACCAGCAATCCCAAGGCTAGCAGGAACCTTCATCCCAATGGGGACAATGGGGTGCTTCAGTGGAGCAGGGTCTGGCTGGGACCAAACACAGGAGCAGCCACCTCCTATGAGGACTCCAAGACAGGGTAGGTGGACCTGAAGCAGATGGGGCATGATGAGGGGCTGCTTATACACCAGGGTGTCTTGCCAGGGCCTGACATCTTTCCAAGGACACTTCCAGTAGAAAGAGTACAGTCTTTCTTACTTGCTCCACAGACCACTGGTGTGGTGTGTGATGTCCCTGTGCTCCCATGCCGAAATGGCCAAATGTGCCTCCAGCACAGTCCTTGGGGAGACCTCCAGCCAGCACAAGCCCATTCCTCTCTAACAATCTGGCAGAGCCAAGACCCTCTGACTGGATGGCATCAGAGGGGTTAAGAAAACTGAACCTGCCACAAGAGATTTGAGCAGAAACTCCACTGGAGACCTTGAAATCTTGTTAATTGATGCCACACATGTGCTGCATTTAACCTTTGCACTTTGCTTTAATAGTTTACACAAGTGGCACAAAGGCTGATGCACAAGGGCAGTCTGCACCAGCCCTAGGACACAGTGATCAAACCGGGCATCCTCTGAACCAGGGTCCCCTTCTTGGTGATAGGCTTCTCTATTCCAACAGCAGTAGTGATCCCCCTGATGGGAATTTGGGCTCATGAGCCCTCACATAAGAATCAGCAGCTGTTTGTGGGCAAGTCCCAGGCAAAGAAAGAGTAATTATTCTATTATTTGCAATAAAACCCCTACCATGGTCTCTGGGGAAGCAGAGCCCTGCCAGCTGGTGCCCAGGTAGGCACATTCCCATCCTGCTGGGTCTCACCCAGGGATGCAGAGAGGAGCTACTGCTGGTTGTGGTTAACACCAAGGGTGTAGGACATCATCTCCACAGCCCTGCCAATGGGAGATTTGTTCTTTATCACTCAGGCAAATGCTGCAGAGTCAAGACTGAAAAAAAAGATCAGAGTTATGGTCAATGTTAGCTCCTAGTATAACCAGACAAGGGTCAGAGCAAATGAGTCCTCATGATTTCATCCACCCTAAAGTCACCTTTGAAGATGAAATATTAATACATCATTTTGTAACTTCTACCTGATAGGGGTCGTGCTTCAAACCAGCTTGTTTCTTCCACTACACAGGCTTTGGCCACGAGAAGGGCATGCTCTGACAGCAGGGCACCGGGAAGAATGGAGAGATGGTCTCCAGGGCAAGGTAGGAGAAACCAGGATGTGTCACCACTGGGAACTTGCAGGGTTATCTGTGATGATGCCTTTCATGCTGCTCCTCAGCCTCAAGAGCTGATACTTCACCCAGCACAGCAGTGCCCAGGTCACAACTGAGCTATGGGACCCAATTTCCAGTTGGCACGTTGGCAGATATGTGGTGGATCCACCACATTCCCTAGGCTGGCTTGGTCAAGATGCAAAACTCTTGAGCCTCCAGGGCCATGAGCACCAGGAGCAGCCCACCAGCCCCCCAGCCAAGAATGGTACTTATTGTGCCCCTACTGCAGTGTAGGCAGCTGTGAGCTGTTCTCAGACAATCCAGACGTGGATTTACACCCTGTGTTTTGTCATGATTGCTGTTATTACCATCCTGCCTTCACCAATCAAGGGATGCAGAGCCATGACCCAAGTCTCAGCTGAAGAAGGAACTGACACTGTATATTCAAGTGTAATAGCAGCCCTCAGTGTTGGGTGCTGTGGAGGTAACAGCTTCCAGATGCAGGAGAGCTAATATTATTATCTACACCCATTCTTACTTCTACAACTCCTAGAAATATCCCTTTTGGTAGAGACACAGCGCAAGGAGTATTGCAAGGCGTATCATGGGGATCTGACCGCCAGAGTCACTCCAACCCACAACTGCCTCTCATTCACAAACTGCTACATCAAAGATAACTCCCAAAGGTTTCCCTTCAAGTTCATACCCAAAGATGCAAACAAAAGATTGGTTCCAATCTGTCCATTTCTCTTCCTCTTGGGAAGATTTAAATGACATGTCAGATTTCATTTCACTGTTTTTGCCTTCCCTCCACTGTCCGTGGGGGACTGTCATGGAGAACTCCAATGCTGATGCAAAGATGTGCTTCAGGAGAGACACATCCCCTCTGGGTTCTTCCAACCAGCTGCAATCTTAAACCCAGTGACACAGAAGATCCTGCTGTATTTCCGAATATTTGTGACTAACCAAGCATGTGTCAGTCAAAACACATGGAGGAATAGGACTATCGTGGGCAGTGGAGTGGCCGTGACACACACAGTGGGGTAGCCTGAGAGCTTCTCAGAAATGTTTTGGGGCACAACTCTTACAAACCCAGATCTCCAAGAGACCAGCCCCGATAGGCTTTAATTAGGCTTCAGTAGGACCTGCCTGGGAGTGTGCAACTCACATTTTGGGCTGTAATGGTGTGGGAGACTGAGGGAGTCCCAGCAAATGGGAACCTCCTGCCAGCACCATCCCTAGGCAGGAAACCTGCAAGAGTAGCTTAGCTGCCAGTGTCACTTGCCTTTGGCATCAGGAAAAAGAGACAAGGCAGAGAACTTCAGCCTGGGCTAATCAGCTGGGCCCTAGTTTTATCTGCAAATATTTCTGACGCAGCCATTAGAGCTGCCCGGCCAAGATCCCAGGGACGATTCCCTTTGAACAGCCGCTTTGTCTGGTAATTTTATTTACACTTTCGATGCCAATGTTTATCCACTCTTTAAAAAGCTATTCAGAGCGTCTCCCAAATTAACTTCAGATGTGAGAGCAAGGGGAACATTCCCTACATCATATTTCATACACTTGCATGTTATTTAATTCTTGGAAATTCTTTTTTTTAAATATAAAAATATTTTTTTTTTAAATCTCCAAGGTTTTGGAGAGTATAACCTCTCCCTGTGTGGTCTTTAAAATCTGGCTGTAAAGCTCTTTCCTGAAGTTCACAAACACCATTATAAATCATCTGCTTATCTTGCTTATTGGGTTTCTGCTTTCACTGACACACATCCTGGATAACTGCTCCAAGTGGCTTCCACCACCAATGGGCCCATGCCCCCAGAAAGAGCAGCTGCATCTGGGGATGGCTGGCATGGATGTTCACAGAAGATGGTGATGAAGTGGAAGGCAATGGAATAGGTGGGATGGCATAGGAGGGAAGAGGTATGTGGGGGGATGGGGTGAGTAGAATGGGATGGGTGTGATGGGATGAAATAGAGTGGGATGGAACAGGGTAGGATGGGACAGGAAGAACAGAAAATGGGATGGGATGGGATGGGATGGGATGGGATGGGATGGGATGGGATGGGATGGAATGGAATGGAATGGAATGGAATNATGGGATGGGATGGGATGGGATGGGATGAGGTAAGTGAAATAGGACGGGTGGGATGGCATAGGATGGAGTGGGATGGAATAGGGTAAGATAGAATAGGAAGGATGTGAGGTAATAGGGTAACCTGGGATGGGTGGGATGGAGTATGATGGGATGGGATAAAGTTATAAGATGGGTCAAGAACAGACGGAGACCAGACAAGAGAATTTGCTTTTCTCCACAACAAACCTTTCTTCAGATTCCAATCTTTTTCCTCTAGGTGCCTTAGAAGAATGAAGCTGACTTTGTGTAGACGAAAAAGAAGCCCTGAGCAGTCTGGTATTCACAGGGCTCACTGGACACCCACAGCCAAGTCCCTGGAGCTTGGAGCAGGTCACCAGCTCTGCTCTGCACAGAAGCAGCTGCATGGCCCAACAGACATGAGATCCAGCCTCCAGACCCCTAGAGAATGAGCTGCACCATCAGCACCTGGAGCCAGCCAAAGTGTCTGCAGACATTTCTGCATTGATTCTCCCAGCAATGACCAGCTGAACTAAAAGAAGGCATTGCCTACACCCAAAGTTAACCTCTCCATTCCCAGCTGGCATCACTGCTGGCTCCCGTGCAAAAGGCATCACTGTCAGCAGTCAGCTCTTGTGCTGTGGCTTTCTAGTTCTGAGGGAAATTAAAAGGACTCTTCCCAGGAGGGCAATTTTCACAAAAAAACAGTAGGTAGCTTGAGACAACCTCCAAAAACATCCATCAGAGCCCAAAATCCTGCTTGGATGCAGCAGTCATCTAGTTGTCCCTATCTCAGTAATCCTGCCTACGGCCCAGGATGTCCAGCAGAGGAAGCCAAGCAGCTGGAGAAGCTGGAGAAGATCTGGGAAGGCAGATTGTTTCTGCTGCTGGGCCAAGCTAGAGTGGTGTCTGATGAAAACCACTGCATCTCCTGGGACCCTGCAACTGTGAAGAAAACTCTGGATAGGACTGAGGAGGACCTAATGACAGCCAAGGGCTTGGACAAGAGGAAATCTGAAATGCTGTATTATTTGGATTCAGCAAGCAAGACTTCCATGCAGTTACCACCTGCCTTTCCCCAGGGCACAATGAACCAAAGAAATCCATTCCTGACCAAAAATGGGCTCTGGGGACACAGAGGGACACAGGGCCTTTTGTCAACCTTGCAGCTCTGATGATGGGGGACAGCTATACTGATTCCCTGGAAGAGACTTCCCAGGTGGGAGGTGAGGCTGCAGGCCATGTGCCAGGCTGCAGAGCAGCATCCATCCACTTACACTGGAGCTGCTCGTCCCTGAGCACCTCATTCTGGGCACTCCAGAAGGGACGGAGATCTCCATGAAGGTGACCAGGATGGGAGGGCAGTCAACAGGAATGCAGGGGAGGCTGCAGCACCAATGCAGGCATGGTCAGGCATCCAGGTGAGTTGTGGGTAGGGTTTATCACCTTCCCTTGGTGGCAGGAGGGTGGAGGGGTGGTACTGCAGCCTCCTGGCAGGCTCCGACACATCCGTTTACAGAGTATTCAGGGATGCTCAGAAGCAAGGCGCCACACAAGTACGAAATGTCATTACAAAGGATATGATTTAAGGCCAGGCAGGGCCAAGAGGGGAGGGGGATCCAGTTTGCATGGAAGACTATACAAAATAAATCCTGTCCGAAGGCTTCCCGCCTCCACAGCAGAAAGTGGAGCTGTATCAGACGGCCTGTCTCTGCCATGCTCTCCTTCTTCCTTTTACAGGCATAAGGAGATTCTTTTTTTTGCTCATCTTTGCTGCAAGATTTGCTGGGTCCCGCCAGCTGATCCACAGCCAGGGGGAATGTCAAGGGAGGAAGGAAAATTAAGGGATCCAGATCCCTTCCATAGTGGGACCTCCACAGCCATGTCTGCCCTCAGATGGGCAACCTGCAAGGTCAGCAGAGGGATGTGGGCACCAGAAGCACACAGCACTGATATCGCTGGCCACATGCAGAGGTTAGGAGAGGCTGCAGAAAAGGTAAAGTGCCAGAAGCCATGTCCCCGTTGTGCTACCACTCCACTCCTCCCAACAGCCAGCCTCAGGGCTTCTCTCCCCTCACCCCAGGTGCCATGGGCACACATCTCCTGCCGCTGCTCCCAGCCCAGGTTTCTGCTCAGGTAATCACTTTGCTTGAGTGACCCGACCTGCCCTCGCCTGCACACCTGCAGTGACAACCCATGGCTCTGTTGGAACTGTTGACAGTGCACAGAGGGGTGACACACAGAGCCAGCTGCATCCTGCCACTGGGAGATGAGCTCCAAAGAAGCTGCAGGGAGAGCATTGCTCAAGCCCTAAGCCATCATGGATGTGTAGACATGGTCAGGAAGAACTGGGCAGGATCCAGCCATTTGAGGGGAAGTAATGGGGAAAACTGGGCCAGTGCCTCTCTCCTCTCACTCCTCTGCCCATAGCCATGCTCAGGTGGATGTGTCTGGTGCAGCTGAGGATATGTCCAGGTACCCACCCTGACTGAGAGCCAGGGGCTGGCAGCCCAACCTGCCACAGACTGTGTCTGCCCATCACTAAAGCTCTGTAGTGGACAGGTAATGATCCTGGGGCAGCAGCAGGGTGCTTAGGACTCAGCAGGTCATGCCCCAGCCCCACTGCTGCCACTGGAACAGGAACAAACCAGAACAGAGCTCCAGTGCTTGTGATGCCCATTCACAAAAACGGTAGGAAGGAGGATCCTGGTAATTACAGGCCAATTAGCCTTGACCTTGTTACCCAGTAAGGTAATGGAACAGTTTATACTGAGTGCCATCATGCAGCACTTACAGGACGGCCAGTGTATCAGACCCAGCCAGCATGGGTTTGGGAGGGGTAGGTCGTGTTCAATCAACCTGGTCTCCTTTTATGACCAGGTGACCCACCTGGTGGATGCAGGAAAGGCTGTGGATGTTGTGTACCTGGACTTCAGCAAGGCCTTTGGCACTGTCTCACATAGCATATTCCTGGAAAAGCTGGCAGCCCAGGCTTGCACAGGATCACTCTTTGCTGGGTTAAGAACTGGCTGGATGGCCAGGCCCAGAGAGTGGTGGTGAACGGTGCTGCATCCAGCTGGCAGCCAGTCACCAGTGGTATCCCTCAGGGGTCTGTGCTAGGGCCATTTCTGTTCAATATCTTTACTGATGACATGAATGAGGGTATTGAGTCTTTAAATAGTAAATTTGCAGATGACAGGAAGCTGGGAGCGTGTGTCGATCTGTTGGAAGGGAGGAGGGCTCTGCAAAGAGACCTGGACTGGCTGGATGGATGGGCACAGTCCAGTGGGATGAAGTTTAGTAAGTCCAAGTGCCAAGTCCTGCATTTTTGCCACAATAACCCCCTGCAATGCTCTAGGCTGGGGACGGTGTGGCTGGACAGTGCCCAGGTCGAAATGGACCTGGGGGTGCTGGTGACAGCTGGCTAAACATGAGCCAGCCAAGTGCCCTGCTGGCCAAGAAGGCCAGTGGCATCCTGGCCTGTGTCAGAAATAGTGTGGCCAGCAGGAGCAGGGAGGTCATTCTGCTCCTGTACTCAGCACTGGTGAGGCCTCACCTTGAGTGCTGTGCCCAGTTCTGGGCCACTCAGTTTAGGAAGGACACTGAGACTTGAGCACGTCCATGGGAGAGCAACAAGGCTGGTGAGGGGCTGGAACACAAGCTCTGTGAGGAATGACTGAGGGAACTGGGGTTGTTTAGCCTGGAGAAAAGGAGACTCAGAGATGACTGTATCACTCTCTATAACTTCCTGAAATGTGGTTGTAGTTAGGTGAGGGTCAGCCTCTTTCTCCAGGCAGCAACTGACAGAACAAGAGGGCACAGACCTAAGCTGTGCCAATGGAAATATAGGTAGGATATTAGGAAAAAAAAATTTTACAGAAAGAGTGATAAAGTACTGGAATGGTCTGCCCAGGAAAGTGGTGGAGTCACCATTCCTGGATGTGTTTTAAAAAAGACTGATGTGGCACTTGATGCCATGGTTTAGTTGAAGTGTTAGGGTTGGGTTGGACTCCATGATCTTGAAGGTCTCTTCCAACCTCGTGATTCTGTGATTCAGTCAGCAGGAGTCCACCCCGAGACTCATCTCCATGGCTGCAAATGGAATAAAAGGAAATTGTGACAAAAAGGATTTCCCAAAAGTGCAGCTTCTTTTGTTTTCAGGGAAATTTCAAATTGAAAACTTCTTATTTTCAGTTTTACTGTGAATTTTTCCCTCTTTCCCCACACAGGCCAGGTAAGAAGTCAAATGCTATTTCCACGGTAAAGAGAACATTCTCCTCTCCCCTTTCCCATGCATTTTCTAGGAAGGAGAAGAAAATCTTGATAAAGTCAGAGGAAAGGGAAGCCCATTGAAATAAATTAGCCAGCAGCAAAGTCACTGGGAAATTTTAAATGAACAAACAAATGGTTCATTGCTCTTAAATTTCAGACCAAGTTTTCTCTGCAGAGCACATGGATCTCCATCCCAACTAAAGCTCAGGCAGAAGAGAAGGAAGTTCTCTTTGGCTTCTCTTAGTGATGCCTCTTAAAGCCTTTCATGCTCCTTCATTCAACTATGTGGTTACTGCCTTTTGCCAAAGAGAAGGGGAACCCTTTTCCAGAAGAGCTGCCTCCAAGGTCTGGATTGTTTTCTTCATCCATTGGCTCTGAAGGAGGGCAAGGAGATACAGCTCTAAGCCTGGATACCTCTCTGATTTGGCCTTAAGTCAAGCAAGACAAACCCTGGCCTGCAGGCAGTTTTAATGAGGAATTTCAGACCCTAATTAGAAAAATAAGGAAATATTCATGCAACATATGTATAACACAAAGGTTAAGTTGAAAGATCCAAGGTCTAGAAAGGAGAAAAACTAAAGAGGCCTCAAAGTTTCCGAGTTCCTGTTGGCTTTGGAGAGAGGTCCATGCCTAGGAAGTTCAAGCTTCTCCAGATCTCCAGGGTCTGCAAAACCTGTGCTGGGGCTCTCCAGCAAGCAGCCTTGCTCCCACAGTTTCTGGCATTTCCTAGTGAGGGAAGGTCTAGGAAGCACTCAAAGAACAGCCTTTTGCAAAGTGTTTTGGCATCCTTGCTTCCAACAGGGATGCAGAAAGTACAAAGGCTGGAAAACTTAAAAAAAAATTGGAGGAGGGGGGCTAACTGAAGGTTTGAAGCGTTAGCAAGTTTGACTTGGGGGTGGTTCAAGTTGGAGGTGAAATTTCGGGTGAGGTGCTCCTTTTCCATGAGTCAGAGCATCCGGAGTGACAGGAAGCTGAGGGTCAAGAGGCAGCTGTCAGGGGCAGAGACTTTTACCAGAGCCAGCCCCTGGGGCCGAGTGCTCTGCCTAGCCAGGGCAGCCTTCGGCTGGGAGCTGAGCTTAGCCCCGTGCAAGACGTCGGAGCAGGGACAGGGGTGACAGCCCAAGCAGCACGTGAGACACCGTGATGTGGGCACGAGGGTCAGGCAGCCGCTGGCAGTGCTGCCTCTGTGGTTCAGCAGCTAGAGATAAGCACAGGATCACCCGCTTCCCTCAGAACCTATGACAACCTGCCTCCACCTACCGCGGAGCCAGACACACCCACACTGAGATGCGGCTGATGCCCCCGGGTGACCTAGAGACACTGCCTGGGAGCCACCTGAGCCCCGAGAACGGCACTCGGGCTCATTGGGCAGCAGGAAAGCAGAGCAGGGCAAAGGATAGGGACTAGATGCTGTGCTAACAGCTGGCACCGTCCCCCTCTGAGAGAATCTGGGGACTTCTGAAATTCTTCAACGGAAAATTCCTCCCTCTCCCTGAAAAAACATACAAACAAACCAACAAAACCAAACACACCTCAATTTGGGCAAACTGAACCATTTTACTCTGATTCTGACTGCCCTTGATTTTGACTTTCCCATATTGCCTTAGAAAACATTATGCAACAGCAGGTTACAAAGTGTCATTTTTTTTCCCTAACCTGCCCTGGAAATGGCCTGTCCTGAATCTGCTGAAAGGATATGTTCTGATACTACCAGAAAAGAAAAATACAGAAAATAGCTTTCAAACCAAAATCCCTGCAGTTTCCCAGAGCTCAGCCATGCAATGCTTCCCAATGCTGCATCCTCCCATAAGCATTTTGCTGACTGACCACATGTGCAGCACTTTTCTGCTGAAATACCACATCAGCATCCCTTGTTCTGCTGTTCAGCCAGAGTCTGTACTCCAACCTCCTACACATCCCCTAATTTTGGGTGTCTTACAATTTATGCTCTCAGGGTTTTGGGAAAGCTACTTGCAGACATGTAAAAGATGTTTGATGGAGCTCAGAGACTGTGTGATGACAGAAATAGCACCCTAATTTTGCAGGCATCAAGACAAGCCGAGGATGAGGTTGCTGGTGGCTGGTGTGGCCGCCCCACCTAGTGCTTCCACCTGGGTTTGTTGTAGATAAAGCTGGAGGGTTTGTCAGGTCCCAAGTGGAAGCTGCAGCTGAGCCTGGTAAAGGCATTTTGCTCAAGCCCCAAGGTGGCCCCAGGATGGTCCAGGCTGGAGCCCATCCTGAAGGCCTCAGCCCATCCCAAAGACTTGCTTTCCACCGTGGTTGAGCCCAATGTAAGCCGGAGATACATGAACATCTGTTCACCTAAAAAAATCTGTAGACTCTCCTAATCTGCTCTGTGCTTCAAACCCAGTGCCAGTCTCTGCCTGTCCAGCAGTACCTGTTTCATGGGAAGGCTTTGAATAGGGAAGAAAACAGCATATGCAACTCAGTATACAAAAACAAAGCCCAAACAAAAGCCATAAAATCTAACAATTAACAGAGCAAATAAGCTGGAGGCCCATTAGGCTTCACATATTAGGTAATGACAAGTAGTTCACAATAACTACTTCTGAATGGACTTTACCCAATATGCATTTAATTAGGGTTTAATAAAGCAACAGCATGTTCTTAAAAGCCAATTAGAAACATATTCACTGAGGTTTAGAAGCTATGTAATAGATGCCTGTAGGAACCAGATACGTGCTCATTACATAGCTATTAATCCTCAATAAAGGGTCTAATAATCATTTTGTTCTTCAGGAGCAGGCACCTGCTTTTTTTAATCTATATGAAATGCATACTCAGGAACTTTCCTTCAAAGCCAATCTGTGTTAAGAAGATGGGTTTAGAAGTGGCAGTCTACTGAGAGAAAAGACCCCCCCTCCTCACCACCACCTCTGCCACCATGGCAGCAGGTTTGAGGCCAAGTCTGCTTCCAGAGAAGGCAGTTGATTCTTGCAGCCGCAGAATTGAGAGATCACTGGTTCTGAGAGCACCATGAGACATTCCATCCTGTGCTCAACGTTTTCTTGCATGAGGAAGTGTCTCCATGAAGCAGGATATCCATCTGATTCATGGCTCTATGTCCAAAGCATCCCTGTGCAACTCACATCAGGAGGGGAGCATCCCTCAAAGAGGAGCTGGTTTGATTAAGGGTCTGGGCCACTCAAGTAGTGGATTCCTGCCTTATCTCTAGGAATGGAAGTTGATCTAAAACCTGGCAAGCCATTATTATATTCCCATGGACATACATCCAAACAAACCATGCCCACACCTTTCCACCACAACTCCATCAGAAAGCCAGCAAAATGCCTTTGCGGGCTTAAAAACTGACATATTACAAAAACTTTTCATAAACACCCATCTATATTTTCACCTGCTGTTTCCTCACCCCTCTAACAGCTGGGCTTGAGTTTTCCGTGTTGGCTGGAAACTTCAGCAACTGCGGTTGGGATGCAGCCACACTTCACCCCTACACTGACCTGAAGATGAAAACATGCCTGGTCCTCACCCCAGGAACAGAAAGCACCCCAACAGAGCAGCTGAGTGTCAGCTTAGAGCTGCCAGCCCATCCTCCTCTGGTGCCCAGGAGGATGAAGGCACAGCCAGCCAGAACTGGTGCAACAGAGAGAGAATTAGCTGGCAGCACCAGGAAGGATCCAGGCCCCACAGCTGGAAGTAGCACCATCCAGCAGCAGAAGGCTCTGCCTACCAGTTCAGACTGGGACTGAGAAGAGCTGGTCCCTGTGTGGTCCTAACTGAGGCCAGGCCTGGCTCCCAGCCAGCAGCCCTTTTTAGCCCATCAGGACTCAGCAGTGTTGGGACTGGAAGTCTGGCCACAGACAGGCCATGGACTGTAGGGGCCCCATTCCCTCCCCCAGTTCCTGGTCCCAGCCTAATGCTGAACTTTGCAGAGGATCAGTCAGGGGAAGTCATGGGAAGTGCAGCCCAGGGCAAGAAGCAAGGGGAATGAGAGAGGGTGGGTGGTAAGGTGGCCCCTGCAGCCCTGAATTTCAGCTGTCTGCTGGGCTCCCCTTGGGAGGGAATGGATAAAGCAGGGAAAATACCTGGGATACATATGTGACATCCTAAATATGCTGTCCTCTTTAAGGCTATCAGTGGTCCTACACTCTAATTAGCACTCTAGTTAACATGAGCTTTGTCTGCTTCTTCCATGCCAGGCAAGGGGTCTGGCTCACTCTGGCAAGGTGAAGTGCCTCCAAGTCCTCCTGGCTGTAGGGCTTTTCAGCCAGGGGAGCAATGTCCCACCTGCCCACGGCTGTGGAGCCAGGGAGGGCACCCCCAGAAACCTCTCATCTCCGCCTCCACTTGCTCTTCTGTCTTTGAGGATCACTCACTCCTCCCCACCCAGGCTCATGCACAGTGCCCTTCACCCCAGGGCGCCTGAGTCCCCCCTTCACCCAGACCCTACACCACCTTCCCAGCCCCATGTGGTCATCTCTTGCAAAGCCTCACTCCAACCAGAGCAGGTATCCCACAAGGACAGCAGCCAAATATCCTGGCTCACCCTCAACGGTGCCTGAAACCACAGAATCCACATCCCCTAAAATGGAGAGACCATCCCCTACCACATCAGCAACCTCCCTGGCTAAATGTCTCCAAAAAATGAGTCGTGATTAGCTCTAAGCAGGGTGCTGGGGGTGTCAGTGGACAGCTCTGGGCCTGGGAGCTGCTCAGGCTATCAGGCCTTGCTGCAGGTAACATCATCTCCTGTGATATTAATTCATGCTTTTTTCACAGAAGAGGGTTCTTTCTAACCTCAAGGAAGAGATCTGCTGCACAGATCGGCACTACCAACAGCCCAGTCCCAAGGGAAATAAAGGAATGAGGCATTTCATTATTCTTGTTTCTTTCAGTAAAGATAGACCCAGCCAGAGTGCAGATTGCTCCTACCAGCCCATCTGTCCCTCTGTGTGCCCTTCCAGCTTGGCATCCCATTGTCTTGTGGGGATGGAGAGCCTCAGCCATGGTTCCTGGTGAGACCTCACACATGACATGAAGGACGGGGATCTCCCTTTTCCAACTAGTGAAATACTGACTTACCCACAGGCATCCACTTCTAAGCATTTGCTCTGGGGGATGTGACAGGAGAAAGACACTCCATGTGTCTGCCATAGACTGGTTACCTCCATCAGCAGCCTTCAGGTGATCCTTCCCACCCAGCCACAGGTGCCTGAATTCCACATGGCTCTGCCCACAAGCTTAGAGCAGATACCCCTTGGCTGGGCAGAGGTGCCCAGACCTGCCCAGGGCTGCTTATTCCTACTTCTGGCACATCCTGCTCTTGTTCAGTCAAGCCTCACTTGCCTACAGTGTTGGTGATCAGCAATTTTCTAGTGGAACACACATCTTCTGCAAAAGTGATGTCTTCCCTCCAGGACAGTTCTGGTTTTCTCCCACAGACCAAGCGTCAGGCTTGTTTAGCCAAACCTGAGCAGTTTCACATCAGCTTGACATGAAACCACCTGCAAAGCTTGGTCTGGGGAAAAGAGTAATAGCCCACAAGCTCCAGAGGGCACAGGCTGGCATGTGGGAACTGAAAATGAGGTTTTCAGAACTGAGCATTGCTGCCCTCTTTTTTTTGTTTGTTTTTTTTTTAATTCCTAGCCCAGGGAAGATTTTTAAAAGTTGATTTTGACACCATCTTGAAGACAAGTGCAAATTCTGAAATACCACCATTTCCACAAGGGTGAAACTCCTCATTTTCAGCCACTTTCTTCCAGGGCCTCTCCAGGAGGTCCAAGTCACCCGTACCTATGCAGAAGATTCCTCATATATATATGTGTGTGTGTGTGTGTGTATGTGTGTGTGTGTCTCAGTTGCAGCCTGGAACTTGTGGGAGTTCTGTGAGGCACAAGCCCACAGCATGGTCCCCTCTCCCAGCCTGGCCCCTGCACTGTAGCTGAACACTGGTGCCATCCCCACCAGCCCTTGCTGAGCCACCAAGGAGGTGAAGACATGGGAATCACAGGGTATACAAGGTAGGGAAAGAAGGACAACATGCATGTTTGGGGCATCCTGGAGACTGTGGTACCAGAAAAAATATGGAGGCAATAGGGCTATATTTAATGAGGATACTTAAGGGAAGGATAATTTTTTACAGAGAAGAGCCCCCAAAATACCTGTCTGGAAAGTAAGCCTGAACTTGATCCTCAGCAGAAAGTGTACAAGGCAGGAGTCTTCAGCAAGGGTGCTCTCATGCAGGGTCTGCCTTGCCCAATACCTCTCCCTTGTGCCCTATCTCCTAGTTTGTTGGGTCTTATATTCAGAAAGAATGCTAAAAAAATGCAAGAAAAGAATAATTTTGTTGGGAGCTTATAGGGTTGCATTCAGAGACACCCCACAAGGTGCACCAAAAGGACTGGAACTGTGAGTCCAGCCCTGCCAGATCACAGAAGAACCCACATAAGACCTTCCCAGGAGAGGAGCCATCCTAGGGACATCCAAATCACTGCCTTCAACAGCCACCAACACATCAACATTTCTCTCATACCTTTTTTGAATCAAACATAGTCAACTGGTAGTGTAAAACAAACCTATCTGGTTAACCCTGAATAAAAGCTGCAGCTAAGGCACCACAGATCACCACAAGCTGGTCTCAGTCCTGCAGGGGCTGCCAGCAGAGACCAGCAGAGGGGCTGCCAGCAGAGAAAGGTTTGTCACATGGCAATTAGCTTCAAGGAATCCCCAAAACCCTCCAAAGCTGCTGCACACAGCCTTTGGCCTTTCCAATCAATTTCCCACTGTTCCCTGCTTCAGCTGGCAGCTGGTCCTCATTTCTAGACTTTTTCCTTTCTAATAATTAATCATATCCAAATGTGTCTTTGCCTGAACATGTGGCCAGAAACATGATGTCAGAACACACTCTTTGAGTCCCAGTCGTGCTGCATGTGAGGGGTCAGGAGTTCCAGTGGCAAAGCTGAGATAACCCTGTGCGGCCACCGTGCTACTGCACACAACCAGACCCCACCCTACTGCACGTCCAGAGCACAGGCAGCATTTGACAGGGACAGTGGATGGAGTGGATTGATGAGGATCAGCCCATTGTGCTGACTCCTGACCTCAGCACCCCACAGAGGGAGGCAAGAGTTGGCCCCATTTTCACATGCAGCCGTAGCTCCTCTCCATGCAGAGCTGGGGCTGAAGTCTCAAGGGTGAAAATCAGGTTCAGGAGACAAAAGAAAAGCAAAGGGTGGATGAAGAACTCTGCAGAGCCAGCCCAACAAGGTCATCTTGGCTTTTTACCCATGACTGACACACCCTGAGTAGAACTGTCTGCACAGGGAGCCAGTCATGGGGAAACAAAAACGGACTCATGTCCAGGATACCAGAGGCAGTGGTCACCCCAGTCCTAAGCTGAGGAGCTGGGACCAGAGACCACTCCAACACCCTGGGCTCTGTTGTTTCATCTCCCTTCCTCTTGGAACAGCTGGAAGGAACCAGTTTTTCTTTTATTATCTTGGATCAGACTTGCACAGTGAAGGTGCTCCAAGACCACCTGTGCCAGGATATTTACAGAGTTTCACAGCAGAACAATGAAGCAAAATGAGCAGAAGCTTTTTGATCTCTATGCAACAGACACTCTAAGGGAGCAGCAAGCATGAAGTCGCCCTTCCCATCCAGGTTTGCTTGTTCCTCACGGCCACGGCCTCAGGCAGCAGCACCGAACTTCTTCTCTGCTGCAGCTGGGCAGACCACAGAGTGCTGGAGATCAAAAAGCTCTGCAGATGAAAGATGCCAAATGAACAACCTTTTTGACATTTAGTCTCTTTTCAAATAGTAACCTGTATTTCAAAAATTTCATAGAACCAAGGAGGATTTTGTGCAATGATTTTCCAGCTCTGCTTCCAAACCCCATCTACCCCAATAAGCAGTTGTGGTTAACCTCTAGAAAGGGAAAGGTTGAAATTCCCAAGCTGATGGCCATTCCCAGACACGATGAGTCCTTGGTACAAGGTTATGAGATGTAATGTGTCTTGGGTTTCTGCAAGTGAAAGAACTGTAGGGAGGCAGGACTGCCCCCATGGTAGGATCCTTGTCCCTCTTTAGGGTCTCAGATTTGCTATTGCAGCTCAATCTGCAGTGCTAGCCTGGAAACTGAGTCTTAAGTGAGACTTCAGCATCCCCTGCTCCAGGCCTGCTGGAGATTTGGGGGAGGTCTTCCTGTAAGAGCAGAGGAAAAGCAAGCCAGACCCACAGTAACAGTCAAAGAAACATAGGCAGGAATGAGCCAGTTGTGTTGGCTGAGTCACAAGAGCCAGGTCTTCATTTTTTCAGGACAGTGATGATTCCCATTCCACCCCAGGGGTGAAGCCATAGGGTTGTTGTCCCCTGAGCAAAACATATCCTCTTACTCAGCTCCAGAGGCTACACAGTGCAAGGAGTGTTTCCCTTTTGCCACTGAAGGAGGACCCCAGAAAGTTCACCCCTGTCATTCTTGCTTCAGTGCCCTGTAAAATCCTGGAAAATATTATTCTGGGAAGTATTGAAAAATACCTGCAGGACAATTCTGGCATCATTCACAGCAGGCACAACTTCATGAGAAGGAAGTCCTGCTTGTCAAACCTGATTTCCTTCTAAAGCAGGGTAACCCAACTGCTTGATCCAGAAAAGCCACTAGATGTGATTTTTTCAGACTTCAGCATACCTCTTGACATAGTCTTCCAGGATCCTTCTGAACAAACTGTCCAGCCCACAGCTGCCTCACAGGTCAGGCATCAGGAGGGACAGTTAGTGGGGTGACAGACTGGTGTTCAGTCACTAATGGGATTCTGCAGGGCTCCAACCAAGTTCTCTTCAACATCTTCATTAATGCCTTCAATGCAAAACTTAAAGGAATACTAAGGAAGTTTTCCAACAATACTAAACTGAGAGGAGCTGTTGACTGCCTTGAAAGCCCTGCAGAGAGACCTTGACAAATGAGACACGGCCGATCACTAGCCATGTGGAATTTAACAAAGGCAAGTGCCAGATTCTGCACCTAAGATGGAGCAGTTCTGATTGTGTATACGGACTGGGAATGAGATGCTGGAGAGAAACTGCAGGAAGTGACCTAGAGGTCCTGGCTGAGGGCCAGTTGGATCTGAGTCACCAGTGCCCTGGAGCCAGGAGGGAAATCCCTGTTCTGGGGCCATAAGGCTCAGCATTGCCAGCTGGGCCAGGGAGGGGTTTGCCCTGTTCCCCTGTGCACTGGGGTGGCCTCACCTGTGTCCAATATAAAAAAGACATTAAGCCATTGGAGAGCATCCAAAGGAGTTCACAAGGATGGGGAAGGGTCTGCAGGGGCCATGTGAGAGCACTTGGTGTGTTCAGCCTGGAGAAGAGGAGAACCGAGGAGAGATATCATTGAGCTCTTCAACATCCTCCCGAGAGGCAGCACAGAGGCAGCTCTGATCCCTTCACTCCTGTGACCAGTGACAGGACTTAAGGAAATGTCTGGATCTGAGGAGAGGTTTAGGTTGGATATCAGGCTATCAGGAAAAAGGTTTTTTTCCAAGAGCTTGGTCAGACACTGGAACAGACTCACAGGGAAATGGTCCTAACCACAGCTCCTAATCTGTGTGAGTTCAAGGAGTGTTTGGACAGTGCTCTCAGACACAGAGTGGGATTCTTGGGGTGTTCTGCATAGGGCCTGGAGTTGGACTCAATGATCCTGATGGGTCCCTTCCAATTCAGCATGTTCTATGATTCTATGATTCTATGATTCGGACTATTCAAATACCACTGTGCAGATCCCATCCACCGCTAGTGCCACTGCATGGGTTACATCACCCAAGGCAAGCAAGGGCTCTACTTGACCAAGACAGAATTTCTTCATGCTGTAAATGAGCCTGAACCTTGCCAGATCAAATGTCATGGGGGCTGCAAGACCTGGACCCTCTCTAGAAACCACCTTCACCAGGGCCCTGCCAAATGGAGAGGACTCAGCAGCTACAGGGCAAACAGATTTCTGAAGCCATCCTCAAAGCCTCTGGCTTCTTCTGCTCATGGCACAGCCCTGCTGAGACCTGCCCCAATGGCAGTGGGCTCTACACACCA
This sequence comes from Anthoscopus minutus, assembly GCA_013399455.1. NCBI lineage: Eukaryota > Metazoa > Chordata > Aves > Passeriformes > Paridae > Anthoscopus > Anthoscopus minutus. The sequence continues at coordinate 61,176 of VWYI01046014.1, forward strand.
GCATCACACCCTCTGGCCCAGAAGAAACAGCTGGAGCTTAGTTGGCAGAGGTTTACCCTGTCCATGTTTCCCATGCTTGCCTGCACTCTGGCCCCACTGACAGCTTTGTTCCAGCATAGGCTATATGCAGGGTTTTAGGACCTCCTCCTGCTGAGGGATTTATTTGTGCTAGCCAAGTTGTCCAGCAGGATATGACCTGCCTGGGTTGCAGATGACCAGCACACAAACATCTGCCAAAGGACTGATGTCCCAAGAGCACAGGGCTGGCAGCTCAGAGCTGCCCATCCAACTCCCTGAGGCTGTGCAAACCCTCTCTCAGCCCCTCAGCCCTTCTGGGTAGAGTGAGAAGCCCTCATCTCATCCAGGACATGAAAGAACTACTTCCAGGTTTTACTGAACATGCTCCCACATTGCTGCCAAAGGGAAAGGGCCAAACACCTGCGGAGCTGAGGCCCTCAGACACATTGCACCAGTGGCAGCTGCAGAGCAGCCTGTGTGGTGGAGCAGGGGGCAGGCTGAGTGTGAGCAGCAGTGGGGCTTTGCTATTATGACTTTTCCCAGCCCTTCATAGCACATTAAAGGGAATTTGGGAGCCTCTGCCAGAGGTGAGGGGTGGCTGATGAACGAGGTGATAACTTCTCAGCAGATGGTTCCAAAGGCTGCACATTGCTTGGGGGATGAAGATAAAGCACAGAGGTGAAGCCCAGATGTTTAATTTCAGCATCTGGATGTGATTCCTAAACAGAGACACTCACATCTGACTGTTCTGCCTGAAAATAAATGGTTTGTTTGACCTTCCCTTTAGCCTGCCCCAATATTTTCTGGGTCTCTCCTAAACACACAACAGCTGGTCCCTCCTCGCTGGAACCAGCCATGTGGCAGACAAGTGCTGCAGGCATCACTGTTGACACAGAAGCTGTGGTGGGTGTGAGGGACATGGCATCAAAGCATGCAGGGCAGAGCACAGCACAGAGTAGAACCACCGAGCCAGAGGGCAGGAGAACATCCCTCTGCACTGCAGCCACCCTGTTTTGGGCTCCCACTCTGCACATTTCAGAGCAGGACACCAATCCTGAGTGTCCACTCTGCCCAAGAGTCTGCTAATGGCCTCCACCCTGCCAGGTATCTGCTCCTGCCCCAAAAATCCCATGGAAGTAGAGAGGGATGGGGCTACAGAGAGAGACTGGTCTGCAACCATGTCCTCCTACCTTCAGTCCACAAGATCCCCACCTGAGATGCACCAGAGCAGCCTGATTATCTCAGCATCCCCTCAGCTTACCCAGGCACCCCAGCACTCAGCACAACGTGGGTCTCATATCACTGCAGAGGCTGCGGCATCCCACAGCAGGGACTAGTAGCAAGTGCTCCCAAAGCCAAGAAGGGACAAACCTTCTCAATGCCTCAGGAGCCCTGGAAGGACCTGTTCAGAGATCCAGGTCTCCAGGACATGCTGAAAGCAAGCAGTGCCCTTCAAAGAAGATATCTCATCTTGGATCAGAGACTCCACGCACCGGAGAATCCACCACACTCCTAATAAATGGGAATAGCAGGCTTTGGGTGGTGCTGAAACTGACAATGAAGAAAGTGATTAGTGATGACAGGCAGTACTAATTATGGCTAATCTGCCTAATGGCCAAGTCTGAGGGTAGTGTGTGACTGATGGTGACAAGTGATGGCAGCTGGAGGATGCCACAGTGACCACAGAGATGTGAGACAATGCTGGTGGCAAACAGAACAAACAAGTGGTGACATAGTAATCTGTTACTTGGGTTGTTTGTAATCCTGCAGACACATCTGGTTCTGAGCCTGCCACAATTCTGCAAGGCTCCTGAAGGATCAAACAGGCAGCACAGGAGGTCAAACCTCTCTCTGTAGCTTCCTGTGGACAGTGTGGGGTAAGAAGAGGTGATATGGTGTGGTGTGATACACTTTGGTCTGCTCCAGCCCAGCTTCACCTGTGCTCTTAGATCACCAAGAAAAGGGCAGAGCCAGCATGGTGGTGCAGGTGTTGGACCCCTCAGCATAGTGGGACAAGGACCCCAAGGTCCCACGGAGATCCAGAGACCAGCTGTGGGGCACCCACCCTGGCACAGCCAGTCCCATGCAGCAGGAGCAGCCCCACTACAGCAATACATGGCCCCACAAGCCCTGGCCAGGCAGCCAGCCAGGAACAATGAGTGGATGCAGCCACGGTGCCAGCATGGCCATCCTGGGGGTGTGTGGGTGCTTTGGGTGCTACATAGCCACTCGCAGCCCGGCCTGACCCTGGGCACTCTGACGGCATCCCCCACTGCCTGTAGCATCAGCTACAGAAGGCAGAAGGGACAGAGGTACTGCAGGCAGCAGTACCACAGCATTGTGGCTCATGGGTGAAACCTGGCCCTTCGGGAGCAGGGCAATACTTCACACAGGCAGAAAGAAAAGGGCAAAACATGTCAGCTGGCTGTGATAAGAGCAGTCACACAAAGCAGGCTCCACTTGCAGAGCAATATGTTCACTGTCATCAGCCTGGCAGCACAGCAGAGGCCAGCATCTTATGCCCATCAGATTTATTCTCTGCCTGAGGTCAAAGCAGGGCTGAGGTCCAAACAAAGCTGAGGCAGATCAGCCAAAAGCTGCCCAAGTATGAGCACAGAGTTACTAGTGCTTATATACTGCAAGCAAGCTCCAAGACTGCTGCAAAAATCTGAAGCTCTGCAACCCAAGAACTGCTCACCAAGCCTGCTTAGTTTGGGGCAAGAAAGGCTGGTATTGTGGCATTTCCCAGGGATGTGTCTTGTGGTGGTGTGTCCTGCCCCTACCCCACCTCAGGCCAGCTCTACAGTGACAGAAGTTCCTGATAAACCTTGATAGTGATTGGGCAGTGAAGCATCACCTGACTGTACCAGGAGCTCTTGCATGGTACAGGAGGGAATGATCCTGCCCAACCAAGATGGGGAACAAAGGATAAGCTGTAACTCTTGTTAGCCTTGGTAAATCATTTACCTGAATCACAGCCCAAGTGAATTGGTACCATTGTTACAAGACCTTTGGAAAAAATGAGTTGTAGCTCAAGTAGAACAGTACCACTGTTACCAGAAGAAATGTCCTGTAGCTTCCAACTTGGATACTGGCCAGGATGGAAACTTACTGGGGACTAAAGCAAATCATCTTGTGACCCTGTAAATATCAGTCCTAAGTGAAGCTGTCCTGTACCTAAACAGGGCTTATCAGTACCTAAAGGCCTACAAGAGAGCTGAAGAGGGGCTTTTAGCAAGAGTGTGCAGTGATAGGGCAAAAGGGAATGGTTTTCCACTGCCAGAGGGCAGGGTTAGATGGGATATTGGGAAGGAAATGTTCCCTGTGAGGGTGAGAAGGCCCTGAACAGGTTTCCCAGAGAAGCTGTGGCTTCCCCTGGATCCCTGGAAGTGTCCAAAGCCAGGCTGGACAGGACTTGGAGCAGCCTGAGACAGTGGAAGGTGTCCCTGCCCATGGCAAGGGGTAGAACGAGATGGGCTTTAAGGTCCTTTCCAACACAAACCATCCTGGGTTTCTATACTGATGAACAAGCTCTGCCCAAATCCCTCCTTAGCAGGGCTGCCATGGCCATGCTGCAGCAGACCCCAGCACAGCCTGCATCACCAGGCACTGCTCTTGGCACTTTGTTCTCCATAACATTCCAGGGAGGCAACCTATGGAGACGAGAATATCCTTGTGTTCCCATGAGGATGTGGCTGCCTCCCAGCTTGTCAGAGTTCACAGGGGCTTTTAAAGGAGGTTGGCAGTGGTAGCACAAACCCTGAGCTGACCTGACAGCCCACACCAATCCTGGCAGGAAGCACCAGTGAGGACACAGGCACCAGTGGCGCCTGCAGCCCCAATAGCAGCCCGTCCAGTAGGTCCCCCAGTTCCACATCTCCACATACTCAGGATGCTCTCCACTGGCAGTGCTGGGGATGGCAGCATGGCATGGCAGAACAGAGCTGCTCCCATCCGGAGCAGGCATTTTCAGAGGGACATGCTCTGCTCTCAGTTCCCACCCACTGATTTTATTATCGGCTGTGAGACTCTGACCCGCTTTTGTCTCAATTTTGAATTTTCTGTTTTTAATTTGGGGGATGATGCTGTATCTAGGGCTGCAGCCCTTGATTAGCACACACACCATCACACACACACACCCCACATTGCCAGACTCAATCACACATTTACTCAAGACCTTTTGTAAATCTTTGGATTCAGACCAATTTTTCTTTTCTTACATGAATTTGTTGTAGTCTGATATTTATAGTTTACTTAAAATAAATGGGTCTTTATGTTTCCTGCTTCCCACTCCTGAGGCAAGGGTCTCACGGGGCTGCTGCCTGCCTCCTCTCTTTCCTCAAGGTTTTTTTTTTCCCTTCCATAAACATTTTTCAAGCAGATTCTACATTTGCCAGATGCTGCAAAGTCTTTTTTGCAGACCTTTTGCCCAGATCTTTTCAGTGGTTCTGGTGAGCAAGATGCTGATGCAGATTGAATCAGACATCACAGTGCATGGCAGGCAGCTATGCCAAAGGGCCTTTGTGGAACAACATGATGGAGGAGGAGGATAAAGATGAGGCAGAGTGGTCTCTGGGTCATGGGAGCCAAGCACAGGTGCAGGCTGTCATGCAGACACACTCCCATGCAGCACTGGGACATGAGGATGCAGCACCTGGACTCATTGCTCTTGCAGGGGACAGAAGGGGTGGCAACAGTCCCCATGCCCACCTTTGCTATCTTGCTTGGGTTGTGAGCATGGGGCACTTGCAAGCCCCCACTGCAGGAGGCACCTTCTCCCCAGAGCAGGGTGGATGGTGGAGCTTCATTAAACAATCTGCTCCACCACTTGGGCCAGCTCTGAGCAGGCTTCTTCTGAGCTGCTCCCATCAAGCATCTCCGAGGATACATTCCCACCCCACTCCATCTAAGTGTCTCCAAGGTCAGATTCCCAGTCCCTTCCGGGCCCCAGCTGCAGTATTTGAGAACACCCACAGTGGCCTCATGATTTGTCCATGTTTTCATGGGCTCCTGCTGCTGCCTCTCACTGTCTCCTTGTGCATCTTTGAGAAGCCCCACATGTAGTCCTGTGTTAGGTCTTGGATGCACAAATGCCCTGTGCCTGCAGCAAAGGGAGTGCAACTCCTGACAGAGGATGGAATCCTCCCAGGAACCTCAGCCACTGGGCAGGCAGGCCTGGGGGAGCCAAGAAGGGGGAGTCGGGACAACCTGAGAGATGAGCAGTCCCCACACTGCTCCTTGGGGCCTTGCAGCATCTTGAGGTGCAAGAGCCAGGGATGTTGCTATAGCATCCCTGCAGGCAGTGGGAGGACAGAGGGATTAAACCAATGTTTACATGGCCTTTCCTACCCAACAGCCTCTTGGCAGCTCTCTCTGGTGCTGAGGCTAATGATCCCCATTTGTTTTGGAAGAGTTATTTGTTTTCCAAACCTCAGCTGTGAAGGGAATGTTTTCATTGCAAAAATTATCCTCTTCTAACTTCAGGCCATGGGGCTCCAATTGGTCTTGTCTCCCCAGGAGTAGCACACCTGCACACACATGTGCAAGCTCACACCCAGCCCTTCCTGTCATCTGTGAGATGGATCCCACATGCAGAGTGTATACACCAGCCCACATGCGGCATATACAGACACATTTGAGCAGGCTCACGCACTGCCACCCACACACACATAGCCTGTATGAGCTCACACACTGCCTCTGCACACCCTGTGTGAGCTCACACACTGACCCTGCACACTCTGAGTTCACACACTGCCCCTCTGCAGGCAGGTTCCATTTCCCCATCTCCACAGCACCACGCTGGTGTATGGGGGAGCCCAAGGTAGCTGGAAGAGAGCAGCCTCAGGGTGGCCTGGGTACGGTGCCAGCAGGGCTGGCTCTGCAACGCCTTTCTGGGCCGTGTGCTGCCCAGCATCGCTCCCGTCAGAGGCAGTGCTGTGTGGGAAGCCTGTCTGGGAATCCAGGTGAGGCTGAAGCCCCTCTGTACCCTGGCACAGACAGGCATGTCTGCCCCCACCTCAAGCAGCAGCACCCCACCACCTCACTGCAGGAAAATATAATCATAGAATCACTGACTGGTGTGGGTGGGAAGGGATATTGAAAGTTCAACCAGTCTCAAATTCTTCAATGAACCGGAACAACTTCCACTATCCCAGGTTACTCTAAGTCTTATCCAACCTGGCCTTGGACCTTTCAGGGATCCAGGGGCAGCCACAGCTTCTCTGGGAAACCTATTCCAGTGCCTCACTACCATTATTGTAAAAAAATACTTCCTAACATCTAATCTAAATCTCCCCACTTTTAATTTAAAGCCATCCCACCTTGTCCCATCACTACAAACCCTGCTAAAAGGTTTGTCCCACCTTTCTTGCAAGCCCCCTGTGGGCACTGGAAGGCACTCTAAAGTATCTCCAGTGCCTTCTGTTCTCTAGGCTGAACAACTCAGAGGCTAAACCTCTCAGCTTTTCCACACAGGAGAGATCCTCCAACCTCTGACCATTTTTTATTCCAAAGTATACATTCATGCAGAAGCTTGGATGTTAAAGGCAGGAGTGCAGCCTGGCTTTCTCTTCCAGACAGCCCTGCAGGCACATCATCCCAATGGGAAGTGCTTCCAGCACCTTTTTTTTATCCTTTTCTTTCCCTTCTGTTTGTTCTATTTTTCTTTTTTCCTCTTCTTCTTTTAATCGTAATTATGAGGTTTTCTTATCTTTTTCTTTTCCTTTCTTTCTTTCTTTCTTTCTTTCTTTCTTTCTTTCTTTCTTTCTTTCTTTCTTTCTTTCTTTCT
>VWYI01046014.1:68097-102405 GCA_013399455.1 Anthoscopus minutus
GTCCTCCCTTCCTTCCTTCCTTCCTCCCTTCCTTCCTTCCTTCCTTCCTTCCCCTCTTCTATGTTCCAGCTCATGCATTTGACTTTCCCACACCCACTGATCATTTGCCATCTTGCTCTTTGAGCAGGGTGGACACATGAGCACAGCAGCACCACAGGGCTGCTGGAGGGCTCACACAGGGCTGAACCCCTGGTGGGGTGGGAGGACCCATGGCCGGGAAATGCAAGCAGATGAGTAAAAACCCTCCCAAAAATGCTCCTGCAGATTGTATGACAATGGGCTGAATGGAACTGCCTCCTCCAAATGTTCCTGCTGGGAGTAAGGCCACCAGGAGCAGCCAAAACAGCACCCAGTGGGCAGCTCTGCCTACCCTGCCCTGCCTGGTGCCAGGAACCAGCATCCAGTGGGTAGCTCTGCCCATCTTGTCCCAGGACAGCCTCAGCCGGCTGCTGAAAACCATCCAACTCCTGGGAATAAAAAAATCACAGAAAAAGAAGCACCTGGGCAAAGTGTGGCCTCAGCTCTGGGGAGAGGGAAAAGAGGTGAAAGTAAATTGAGTTCCTGGGTGCCACATGACATGAGGCTGAGGGTTGTCCCTGCCCAGCTTATCCTAGAGCAGGCAGGGGGCCCCAGGGATGGGCATCAGAGGAATTCTTCTGACAGCAAATGTTGAACAAGAATGGTCAACCAGTATTTTCTAGAGTGTTTCTGGATACAGGCTCTGGGGTTCCTGATGGAGAGGCAAATGGCACCCAGGCAGTTGCACAGGGCACCTCCCAAGTCCCATGATAAAGCAGCTCCAGTGGCTGTAGGGTTTGCACCCAGGAGCTCAGCCAACCATTCATATGCCTTTCTCCCCATCAAGCCCCTGGTCCTTGCCCAGCACTCACTAGTACACCCCTCCTGGTCAGGGGGCCCTGGGTTGACATGATGCCACCATTCCTACTGTAAGAAACAAGACCCAGAGTGACAGAATGCCCTGAGTTCCCCAGGATTCTCACAGCAGGCTGAGTATTTATCTCCTAGGCATGAGCATGGATTTCTTGGCCATCCTCTACGTCCCTGGAGGCCTCAGACAGCCTAGGAGCATTAAATGGGCTTCACTCCCTGGGGAAAATCAAGAGTCAGCATGGGACAGGATCTGGGAGCAGAGAGTGCAGCCATGGGAGCCAGCTCACATGTCAGCTTCCCAGACACCTGAACCACTGTGCAGCAGGATGACCCTATGGGAGCTGACAGCTCTCCAGCCACTGGCATTGCAGCTGATATCAGCTGGGGTAAACACCTCATGGAGCCACGGGTCAGTGTAACCTCTGGCTGTCCTGAGCATCCTCATGGGGACACAGCCAAGAGACAACCTCACACCCTTGGAAAATGTCCCCCATGCATGGACCATGGCACTCCTGGTGTAACCCCAGGGATGGGCACAACACTGTCTGTTCTCCTAAGTGCCTGACCCTCCCTGACTTCCACAGCTCCCAGCTCTTTCTCTTCTGGCACAAGGAGTCTTCAGAAAGGATCCTGGGCATTCAGTTTGGAGGGGAGCTAGAGCCAAGTGCCTGTGGCAGGCCATGAGGAAGCTGAAGTATTTCAGAGCATGGGGGCAGGCCAACAGGACCTGGCAGGCGATGAGACGGGGGGACAATACAACAGACCATTTGTGCTCCGCATTCCCGGGCCCCCTGCCCTTCCCCATGCCATAGTAAGGCTGGTATTCAGGAATTAATTGATGTAATTAAAGTGTGTCATGACTTTGTCACGGCATCTGAAGGCGGTGGCAGATGGCCAGGGTCTGCGGGCGGAAGAGGAGCCCCTTGCATGCTATTCTCCCCATAGAAAAAGGACAGATCTTGGGTAGATCTGAGGCATGAAATTGGTATAAAGAGATTGTCAAGGAAGCATAACCATGCTGGTCTTGCTGTCAGCAGCAGCTGCAGGGTGGTAATTCATCCCAGGAGGCTGCTGCATCCCATCCCACCACAGCAGCACCTCTGGCAGGAAGTTGCCAGACCAAACACCAAGAGGTATCCGGGCATGTCCCAACCCAGATGTGCTCCACGATTGCTCTTCTCTGGTTCTTCACTGCAGTTTTTGAGCATGGACAGAACGTGGTCATGGGGCTGGGGGCTACAGTGGCAAGTTGGGGACATCTTGCCTCACCATGGACCATGCACCAAAGGACAAGAATATCTCCAGCCTCCCCCTCTCCCTGTCCGAGCTCTCAAAGGCAGAATTCAAGCAGTGACTGTAAAAATATCCCAACACTGGGCCAGAGGGCAAGGGAACAGAGCTTGGCCCTGGTTTGTGACTGCTTGACTGTGTAGGAATAATTTTCCCACTAGGGTTCCTGTGTCAGGGGGCAGCTGAGCCTGGGGCTAGCCATGGCATGCCAGCTGGAGCCCTCCCAGTTCACTGTTGGCCTGGCAAGGCTGTAACCAAGGCTGTGCTTCCAACAGCCAGAAGAGAATGAACTGGTGAAGTCCAAAGAAAACAGGATTTCATATGGGGGATGCCTTGGACATGCAAAAGAGAACACAGACATCCAGCCCCTCACCTCCACAAGGGCGCTGGCTCTGCAGACATCTCAGCAGCTTTCCCTAGGTACAGGAGCAGCAGCAGGCGTCACATCTCCCCATCTAAGCACTGAGCACATCTGTGTTTGCTGGAGGGAGCCGGGGGACCAGTTGGGGTGCTTCACCATAGGCAACCAGTTAGACACTGCTAGCATCATGGTCTGATTACTGCAGGGTGAAGAAGTCCGTCCCTGTAGCACAGTGACAGCATCAGACACCTCTCTTCCCTTCTAAGAGCTCCATAGCTCCTCACACTACAGCATCTCCTCCATCTACTCTCCCCAACAATGCCAGGCCTGGAGGAGGTACAGCCCAGTCAGCTGGGAGACAAACAGCTCAGTGTCATCATCTCTCCGGAGTCTCCACCCCAGCAACACCTGCAGCCTCAGGCAATGGGCTCTGCTTTGCTTTTTCTGGGGAAAAGGACAAATCAGCATGTGCCAGCTTATTTCAGACAGCCACAGAGAGGTGATGGGCTAGCATTAGAGCTAGAGTGACATCACCAGCCAACTGATCCATTCCGTGTGGGCTCTAGAATGGTAAAGCAGGCAGGACATCCACACAGCTTCAGCCCCTGGGCTTACTGGGCTGGGGACAAGCCAGAAGAGTGGCTGCTGTGGGGAATCTCCTAGCTCTAGAGCAAGAGGAGTCATTGGGCTCCCACCACTTCTCCACTAGTTTGAAGCAGAACAGAGAGCAAACATGAACTCAGCCTCCAGAGCAGGAAAAAACCCACTGAAAACCCAAACAAGCCATCCAGCTGCACCACAGAGAGCTGAGACTCTCCTCATCCCTCCTTTCCAAACCCAGGGGCTGCTTCTTTGTAAGACACTGTCAAAGATGTGCACCAGCTCCTTTGCCACAAGAACCACAGCTCCCATGCCTTGCACACTTTGTCCTCGCTCAGTCACTCACCAGACCCTGTGGCTTGGCCCATGCCCCACAGACTTGGACAGGCACACCCATAGCCCTGGGTAAATAAACAGCCCTTCCTCCAGGGCTGATACCTCTGGCCACCACAGCCTCCTTCAGTTGGGCCAGCTGTGCCACCACACGGCTCAGGGATTCAGCAAGGTCCTGCCCTGTGGTGGCTGTGGGCTCAGCTGGCAGCTATTGCCTCCCACCATGGCTGGTACAGAGCAGGGCTGAAACAACTCACAAACAAGGAACATGCACAGCTTGGCTTGGCCTGCACATTGGAAACAGAGATAAGCTGCTCCAAAAGCTGAATCCCAGTGAGGCAGTGGAGCAGGAGGAAGAGGACAGTGGAACTGCCATTTGCTGCTGGAGAGGAGACAGCCCTGGCAGATGCCTGGTCCCACCTCTGGGTGCTGGGGAAGGAAAGCACCCCGAGGTGAGAAGTGCCCAGCTCTGGCCACAGGATGCAAGGGATGTCTGCTGGGTTGGAGAGCGCTGTGCCATCCCCTTGTGTCACAGCTAGCCCTGCCAGAGGCCACGTAGCCAAGCACACACAGTAATGGTGTCATACAGCAGGCAGTAAATCATTAAACTTCTCTGACTTCTCAGTTAGACCCTGCACTGGAACATCTGGATACCTCATGCTGCCTGTGACTGCATAAAGGCTGGAGTCAGGGTCTGAGTCTCACCACCCTCTCCCCTACACAGATCCTTGTGCTTTGCCCCAGGGAGCCAGCTGGTGCCTCGACTCTTCGGCTCATTATAATTTCCTAAGCAACCAGTCTTGCAAGTGCAGCTTGGAGCAGAGCATCTGCAGGGTTATGTCTGCAGCCCTGATTCTTTGGTAACTCCTGAAGTAGGCAAAGTCCCCTCTAATGCACCCCCAGAGAAGCTGGTTGAGCGAGTGGTTTGAGCAAAAGACTTTTGCTTTATTCCCAGCTCAGCCACTGACTAAGTGTGTGGCTTTGAATCACTTCCCTCCTCCTGTGCTTCCATACGGGAAGTGCCAGCCAGGACATATGGGAAGTGCCAGCCAGCTACTGTTCCCGAGGTACCAGGTAGATGTACCTGGCTGGCTGCAGAACGGACAGCAAGGGCACATATTGGAAAGGGGCAGCTCTCAGTTCCCTCAGGACCCTGAGGACCAGGACATCCCTGCTAACAGGCTCAAGGTAAAGCAGCCTGACCTCTCAGCAGTACCCAGCCTGCCACTGCAGGCACAGAATGGACAACATCTAATGTGCCACCAAGGAGGTTTACTCCCTCTCTCTCTTGTGTCCCCTTCTGCCATCTCTACATCCTTGGAGCCCATCTTGGCCTTGGACAACCTCATGCTCCATCAGGCCAGGTCAGGTGGGCCTCCTTCACCTGCCTTCCTAGTGCAAATTGAAAAGGCCTAGATCAGACAAAGCAGCAGTATCACCAGGATTTCACATCCTTTGGGAAAAAAGAGTCTTGATGCTAGAAATAAAACTATAAATGTTCTGGACTATTATGATTGACTCAATGCTGCTAATGCTGCCCAAGCTCTGCATCTTGTGTGCTTGCACTAGCACAGATACACAGCCCCTGAGGACCTGCACCTACAGACCTGCAGGGTATTGCTCCCATGGCACTAGGCTGGGCAATAGCATCCCTCAGGGATTTGTGGTAGGGATCACAAGGTTTCTGGAAGAGTGGCCTGTGGGATATTATGAGAGGAAGAAGTAATGGTAAGAAATGCAGGAACTGGTCAGGAATGTGGACAGGTGTCCCAGGCCAGGACAGGTTGGGAGGTGCAGTGGGCGGCACTGCAGTTGTTTGGAGAACAAGAGGTCAGTCCATGAACACAAATTCTGCATTTTCCCGAAGAGAAAATTGTGACAGGAAGAGGCAGGTTAGGTGTGGTGATCAGCAAGTGTGTGAACATGAAGAGCAAGCTTGGAGCACCCTGGCCAGCACCTCCACCGTGTACAGCCTTCCCATGAGGGCACTCTTCTCCTCTGCAGGGTATGGAGGTGCCTCAGGTGCACAGCCAAGTGCTAGACCCCCCACAGTGCACAATGAACAGACACAGACACAGAGAGAGGAAAAATACATGCATCAGAACACAGGTATCTTCCACAGATAATGCAGCTACTGGGGTCACAGGGGGGAAAATAGGATGGGGAGGGACCTGTCAAAGGTAACACTCAGTGGTCTCAGCTCTGTCTATCTCTATCTCCAGGGCTGCAGAGGGATCACCTCTCCTCTGCCCCAGACTCTGCTGTGGCCCTGGACACACCAGCATCAGTGCCGGTGAGGGCATTCTGCAGACTGGGCTAATGGCAGCCAGGATCTCTGCCAGGGAGTCTATAGGCAGCTCCTGGTGCAGCTGTGTCATGGCAGAGCCCAGGGAAGGCACAGAGGCTCCTCCTGGGACTCCACAGGAGCCACCTCCAGCCAACCCACTCCTGTCTATTCCATTCCCAGCTGGCTCCAGGCAAGATGGGGTTGAGTGTGCACTGGGCAGGTAGGTCTGCTCACTTGCCTGAGTGGGCAGTGGGCAGGGTCAGAGCACTCTGTTGCTGCTCCTGATCCAGCATCTAGCTCCCACACCAGAAAAGGAGAGAAATTCCGAGGCCCTGGCTTGTCACCTGTTTAATAGGCACAACAAAAGGAAGTTTATAAATCTAGTTCACTTATCTAAATGGATTTCCTTTCAACACAGGCAATGAAAACAGACTTTTTAATATCGCGTGCTATAATTTTACTAATAAAAACAGACCACAGTTGCCAAATACATCTGACCATCTTTAAAAGTACTCTGTGAATTAAAGCGATATTGCCAAATTTGAAGGGCAAGTTCTTAGTTTAGAAGCTAGCTTGCATCAGTTAGACACAGAACAGCAGCAGAGATGAGGGACACAGGCCAAGTAAGTACCCCAGTGTGCTCCTGCACACAACTCTACTTGCACACAGGTGCTTGTGCACAGGTCTGGCTTCTGCACTGCTTCTCCAGCAGCAGCACCCCTGGCTGCCGAGCAATGTCCTGGGCCCACTCCCTCAGCACACCTGCCTGGGAGAGCCGAGCTCCCACAAGAGCCGGGCATGGAGCTGCAGGAAGCTGCAGCAGCATGGCAGGCTGCAGCTGGCCATGCGGGGAGCAGCACGTCTCACCAGCAGCCAGTGCCTTGCTGCCCTCTCCCATGGCTGCACAGCCTCCTAGAGCAATCTCACCTGTGCAAAACCCGGTGGGTGAGATCACGTCGGGGATCAACCAGATGCTGAGGGGAGTTCACAGCACAGAGCTGGGAGCACCCAAGTTGAATCAGACTGACCTGCACTCAGGTGGGATGCAGCAGCTCTCCGGCTCCAACCATCTCTTCCAATGTGGCTGCCTGCAGCAAGACACCCACAAAGGAGAGCAGCCCTCAGGCTGCTCCTGTCATCACCAGCTGCTCCAGAGCTTGGCCCACAGGGGTGTGGATCAGGATATCAGGACCCTGCTTTTGAGAGAGAATGAGGACCCAGCAGCTGGGACAGTCACAAAGCCTGTTCCTGCATATTTCCATCTCTGAGTCACTGGCTGATGCTAACAATACAGGCAGTTATCAAAAAAACAGTTGTCAAAAGGGATGAGTCTGATTAGTCTGCCTAAACCTGTCTGCATACCTTCATGCCATGTCAACACAGTCCTTAAGGCTTGGAAAGGCTCCTACTTCCCAAAATTCAGCAGTTTGGAGGGTTGCATTGATTAGTCCCAGCCTCCATTCAGCATGCAGGAATATGCAGGAGACCAGCCATCACTCCTGCTGGCCTTGTACCCTGTGGAGTGGGAACCTCTGTGCTGGCTAGAGATGCCAAAGTCTCTGCATTCCAGGGCTCCCTATCTCAGCTCCTCACAAAGAGGTCTAAAATTGGAAGAGATGAATCATCCCCTTCTTCACCCTTTTGGCAAAGCTGGCCAGGAGTTTTCTGTCATTGTAATTTTCCTAAAGGAAAATCCACTTGTTCCAGGCCACACATCTCAGCTCTGTGACCTTTAAGACTGACTGTCTGCTGGGAAAGCAGGAAACAAACAGGTTTGTTTGGATCAGTTTGATCCAACTCAAAATATTTTTTATTGTGGTCCTGATCCAAAGTGTTTCATCTCAGATCAGTTCCACATCAACCTGTAATGTGGCAGGTTCCACTGACAGCAACACAGTGGCTGGGATGCTGCTTGCTCCTGAGGCCCTGCTTCTATGTCAAGGCTGTAGCTGACCAGCCCTGGACATGCATGCTGTGAGAATCTCAAGAGAGCTCAGCAGGAGCATTTTTCAGGAGGTGCAGGTCCCCAGCTGCAGGTGCAGGTCTGTGACAGCCACCTCATGAAGACGCTGTGCAGTTCAGTGCCCGCATCTGTGCACTAGCTGAGGAACTGGTGTATGGCGCATCAAGATTCAGAGCTCAGCAGAAGGCTCCTCTGAAGCAGCATCTCACTGTCTTTGTAACTTTGTAACTTCTCTCTGCTCTAGGACAATCCCATTTTTTTCTAGTATTTGCCCTATCCCTAAACCTCTGTCTTTTGACACTGGCCCCCTGCCCTGCTCATAATGCTGTGTGTGAGCACAGGGGAACCTGAGCCTTGCGTGACCAGCCTTTGCTGTCTCTTGCTGCCCGTGCTGTTCATTGACGTAAGGCAGTCAATGTTTCACAACACAGAGCCATAGCAGGGGAAGAAAAGCAAGGGCACCATGTCAGGATGGACAGCGAACAGGGGCTGCAGACGACCCCTGGCTCTACGCGCTTGTCTCATGCCAGCTTTCCTGGGCAGGCCCGGCTCCAGGCAGACACACCCCCAGTGCAGGAGGTGTTGATGGAACCATTAAAAACAGGACCAGACTCCCAGTACTGAAAGTAATTTCAGCATTTATTATTATAAAAACCAAACTAACAGTACATGTTTCTAACCTATTTTTAGGTTAGAAATCCCCCTTCTAACTATTTGATCTGGCTTCTAGCCTGCATCAACCTTTTAAAGTTCAACTTCTACTTTCCTCAGTTTCTCATACTGTTCAAGCTTATCTTCGGCATTCTGACCACTCTGTTCTTTTATTAATATTACTTTTTTTCGCTTTCTTGTTCAAAACATACCCATCTTTCTTTCATAGGGCACTCTCCTGACATCCTCTGGCTTGGGTTTGCAATATTTTTAGCTAGCCAACGTATTTTATTATCTTCTTTAGAGGTTGTTAACTGAGAGTGATCGATATCTTAGGGATTCATCTTTGTGTGTACTGTGATTAGTACACTTACAGTATCTCCTCTATGCAAGGGATAGCAACACTTCTCACAAGTGTTTCCTCCACTTCCTCCGAAGTGGGTAAGTAGTAGCATTGCTACCAGTGGGAGTCTGGTACAGGCTGGCCTCCTCACCTCCCAGACCACAGGGGTTTCCTCAGTGTCCAGAGAGTACTTCCCAGAGGTAGTTCCCAATCCAGTCTTGCCACCTCTGGTTTTCCCTTCTTCTGGAGACATTCTGCCATGACCTTTACTGTACTAACTCTCTTCCCTCAATTTGTTCCCAATAAGAGTTGCAAGAAGAGTGCTCTATGGAACAGTACTGGAAACTGAGATGTTATTTTGTTTGTCAGTTCTTAGCTGAATAAAACTTAAAACTTACATTATAATTATAGCAAACATTAACAAACTTTACAGATATAACAATGTAGATGCTTCCCATGGGGGTTGTGTTCAGGGTTGCACTTCTTTCGGTGTTCTCCTCAGGATCAATTTTAAGTCTTTATCGTTTCTGTCAGCTATAGTCCATTTGCTTGCCTCAGCTGGGGGTTGTACTGGACCCTTCACTCGACTTGCAAGTGTCTACCCCTGCTCCTTTGTTCTTACTGCAGCGTTTCTTGTAAGCAGCACCTGGAAGGGGCCTTCAAAGCGAGCAGTTAGTGGAGGGGTTTTCCATTATTTAATCAATACCTAGTCTCCCAAGTTAATGCCATGTATTTTTTCCTGGTCTTCTTTTACCCTTAGGACCATGACTGGGTCCCTCATTTCTAAGGCTGCTTCTTTGGCCGCCAGGTCTGCTAGTTTGTTTCCTTGGATTTCAGGGGTATCTCCTTTTTGGTGGCCTTTAATATGGACTATGGCAATTTCTTCTGGTCCTCTGAGGGATTCGAGTACTTCCCTGATCAGACTTTCATGTGCCAGATTTTTCCCTTTGAGTTAAGGTATCCCCTCTTGCCAGATTTTTCCAAAGGTATGAGCTATCCTAAAGGCATACTGAGAATCTGTGTAGATTGTCCCTATATCATCTACTAATAAATCTGAACTTCTCTTTAGGTCATATATCTCGCAACTTTGTGCAGACCAATTTGAGGGTAATTTCCCTTTTTCTTTGATTTCCCCTGCTTCAATAATGGCATATCCCGATGCCCTTTTTCCCGTTACAATTCGAGAGGATCCATCTATATACAGAACCCTTCCAGATGGTAAAGAATCTTCTTCTAGGTCTTCTCTTTTGTTTGTATCTCAATTAGCTCTATAGAATTATGCTCTAAATTTTCCATTGGTTCCTTGGTTAAGAATTGAGCAGGATTTAAACATTTTGAGATGACAATCTCTAGATTCTCAATATTCATCAGGGTTATTTCATACCTCAGGATTCGGCTGTCTGTTAGCCACTGAAGAGCTTTTTAGCTTAACACTGTCCTCAAGTTGTGAGGTGTGTGTACTCAAATCCTCCCATTGAATATAAGCTTTAGAGTGTCTTCTAATAAGGTAGCTGTGGCTGCCACAGCTTGAATACAGGCTGACCACCCTCTTGCAACCAGATCAAATAATTTTGACAGATAAGCCATCAGCTTCCTGCTTCCCCCCCAATCTTGGCTTATTACTCCATATGCTATCCCTTCATTAACATTAACAAACAGATAGAGGGGCTTTTTTTAATTAGGCAGACTCAAAACTGGGGCTTTTGTTAATCGAGCCTTTAAGTCTTGGAACCGTTTGCTATCCCCTGGAGTCCAGGCTACAGGTTCTGTGCTTATTAATTTTTCATGCAAAAATTGTACAGTTTGAGTATACTGATCAATCCATAATTTACAATAGCCCATTAGACCTAATAGTTTTCTTACATCTCTTTTAGTCTTGGGTGGTGGAACTGGCAGGATCCCCCTAACCCTTTCAGGACTGAGCTTTTTGTATCCTTTTCTTCTGATTTCTGTTCTTTATCTTTTATACTTTATTCCAGTCATCTAGTATATCACCAAGGCGGCTTTCAGGAGGACTATTCTTATTCTTTTTCCTCAGTCGTCTACTGTGGGTAAGACCCATGGTGACTTTCAGTTACTACAAGATTTTGGGCTGGTAAAAATAAACTGCTTATTGTTACCAGCCTTTTAAAAGTTCTGTTTTACTCTATTATTTTTCCTTAAATTTAAGAGAGAAAATATCTCCTTTTAATCTCTTTATGCAGAAAGGTCTCTTTGCAGCAATCAACTTGGGTGCCTCTGGACACCCTTATCTGGCTCCTGATCCTAGGAACACTTACTCTTTATCATTCACACACACTCTTATCTCACTCTCATTCACACATCAGGCTTGTTCATTCATACCACTGGTTCTTGCTCCTCACCCACCTAGACTATAAGGTACTTTTATCCTGACACCCCAGAACCTTAAGTACTGAACCCTTATGGTTCTCCACTGACCTAGGTTTCAGCACCCCGGAGCTTACCTTTTCTCTTACTGAACAAAGGAAACATTTGCAAACCTCTCAGACTTACACTAAGCGGACCCTTGTTACCAAAGAATCACTGGTCCATGTAGGCCCCACCCTGACCCTTTCCACCTCCCCCAAGGCTTGGCTATCCCTCTTCCCTAGAGATAGCCTCAGAGTCAGGGGTTTGGACTTCCACACCTTGCCCAGGCTAGACTTCCCATTGCCCATACCCTTGAGGTGATGGGCCACACAACTGCCCAGCCAGACGTGGTGCTGTCAAAATCCTACGATACTGAGGTCCTCTTGCCTTGGGGTCAGCCTGTCCGGGCTTCAGTACCACCAGGCCTCTGGGAAGGGCCCTGAATCTTGTTGCCTCTGGTGTCAGTTCACCTGTGAGGATGTCTGCATGTCACTCAAAACCTTCGCTGCAGCTCCCCACATGCCCAGGGAGCTGAAGCTGATTTGCGGGTGACCATGGCACCCACACACCCAAGGAACAATGGCTTGTTGCAGATCATTTATAATTTTCTGCCACAGACCCCCACTCACCTGGGGAGCTGAAGCTAATTTTTAGATTACTCACTCTCTCACCACAGCCCCCCACCCACCCAAGGAACAGTGGCTTGTCAGGCTTTAAAGGGGCCTGCCTGGATGCCGGAACAAGGAGAGAGGCCTCACTCGGTCTTCTCTCTTTCACTTTCCTCCATTCCCAGCCGTTCTCCTCACAGAGGAGCCAGAACCGTGGAAATAAGAGGGCTGGCCCCAAAGTGTGGTCTCTCTCAACATACATAGAGACGGCCCCCCTGTCCCTCGGGATGTCCCTGTCCCCCTGTCCCTGTCCCCTGTCCCTGCCCCTTGCCCCTGCCTGTGGATGGGCAATACTTACCAGCTCCGCTGTGCTTCAGGCTTTTCTCCGGACACAGACACACAGTCCCTCCATGGAGGACAGGCACCCGTCCCATCCTTTGTTGGGTGAGGTCGTATCCTGGACAAGTGGCCAAGCTGTTAAAAATGGGACCAGACTCCCAGTACTAAAAGTGATTTCAGCATTTATTATAATAAAAAGAAAAGGCCTAAAGCATGGGGGCTCACAGGCCGAGCAGGGGTATTCTCCCATCAAGGATGCTGCAGTAGCAGTGCTTTGGTCCTCTCGAGCAGCAATGTCTTGTCCTCAGCGTTCAAGATGGAGGGGCATGCCTTCCTCGGGTCAGATGCCCCTTTTTATCCTGCTTTTTGTCCTTCTGGATTGGTTTCTTGTTTGGATCCTTTCATTTACATGAAGGTTTAATGCGCTTGATTGGCCCATTATAGTTTTCATTTAGGCTGGCTCATTTCACTGGGCAGGTGGTGATGCCCTTTTCTTATATTACAGCAGGTGATGTGCCAGGTGTAATATGGTACATTGAATACTGTATTTTTCATAACCAACCTTTTAACTCCTTTTACAATATAATAACCAAACTAACAGTACATGCTTAACAATTATTTTACAACCATTTCTAACCTATTTTTAACAGAACCATGGGCCTGGGTGGAGCCTGCTCACAGGCAGCTGCATCTGAGACAGAGCAGAGCTGCTGCAGCCAAGGGAAACCTCTGCCTGCAGGCAGAGACTCCAGGCAGGGTCAATTCCTGATACAGTGTGAACTTGGGGTGCCACATGACACAATTGTGCTGTCCTTCTATTTCAATCCTGGGTGTCCTCAGCCACAAACAGAAAGGGTTTGCAAAGCATAAGGATCCTGTCCTTCCCCTTGCTGGCATGCGCCTTCAGAGTGCACAGAGAGCTGGCCTGCAGCAGGCTCAGTCCCAAGGGTGCCTGTTGGACAGGAATACCCTGCTCTGCCCTGAAATCACAAAGGAGGCCTCTAGCATCACTCACCTCACTGCCACTTGCTGCAGAAGTTTGTCCATGCACCAAAACATCCCAGCCAGTCTCAGTGGCATTATCTGGAGAGTTGGAAGGAGCAGTCCAATGAACCTCTATGCCACTATTACAGTCTTCTCCTACCTATTTCAAAGCAGCTGCAGGGGATGTAGGAGCCAGCTCGTGCATGTCCTCAGGGAAGGGAAGGAGAAGGCATGCTGAAGCTGAGGTCAAGTTGCAGCAGTGGCCTTGGGAGAAGGCAAGGTATGCAAGGATCTTGATGAATACCATGAACCTCTGTGGCCCAGCTCAGCATGGAATCCACAGCCAGGACAGTGCTTTCAGAGGGGGAACCTGCAACGTACCTCAGCATCTCTGTGTCCTGCAAAATGGTTTCATACACAGATAATTTTTGCCATAGCAGACTGGTGTACACACAGACTCCAAGAGAGATTTTCAGGTTGGTTCTGCAGCTTATAGTGTCTGGGTGTTTCAGCCTGCCTGACAGAAATAACAGACTCAAACATCTGAGATAGCCAAGACTCCCATAAGCAGCATTAGGAAAGCAAACATTTGGTTGCTTGAGATTGTGCTATATGCACCCTAGGCACATCTTTGCTGTCTTGTTTCTAAAGTGTTCCTGGTCTCCAGGCTAGGTCCCACACAGGGCTACAGGTCACACATCTACACATCCCAACAATTTATCAGGTGGTCTCCAGGCTAGGTCCCACACAGGGCTACAGGTCACACATCTACACATCCCAACAATTTATCAGGTGAGTACCTGGCTCCTTATGCTCATTTCCTGGTGAAAGACTGACTGCACTTCTCCTCTTTGAGTCTGAATACAAGACTACCTGCCCCAGCAGGAGAGCATCACCCCTCACCTACAGACCTCAGGTGCCATGCCACCACAGTACCAGGATACCCTCCCCTGCAGGGGGGGAATTCTTACTGCATGGCATGGTTGAGGGTGGAAGGCACCTCCAGAGGTCACCTTGTACAATTCACTCACGGAGGAGGGAAACCCACATGGAAAACACATGGCTTCAGGGCCAGGCTATTCTGAAGTAGCCACAGGCAACCACCACAAGATAGAGGACATGCTCATGTATTGCTGCTTGGCACATTGTTGCCAGCTGCCATCCATGACTGCATGGATGCTGCAATCAGTGGGAAATGTATGGAATACTGCAGCCATGAGTTGGCTTCACAATCAGCACAGAGCTGACGTGCAGAGACTCATGCTAGGAACTGGACAAGGAGCCAAATAGCTCACAGACACTGTTGGGCATGGCAGGAACCATCTCCATCTACCACTGGCAGCATATCTGCTCTCATGGCATCACAGCACAAGGGAGGCTGCAGGAGGGAAATGAAGGGCAATGGATGGTTACAGAAGGCTGGAAAAATCAGAACCATAAAATGAGTTGGAAAGGGATCCACAAACATCATCAAGTCCAGCTCTTGGCCCTGCACAGGACAACCTCAAGAATCTCACTATGTGCCATGAGAAGAATTGAGAAAGGGAGACTGGCGTTGTGATTGGCCATGATAGAAAACAAGAAGCCAAAAAGTGTATTTCTGGTAATGTAAAAATAAGGTCTATCAGTTCTTCATTTTTGCTACCTCCAGTGGCTTCTGTGATGAGGATCGAGAAGTATGAGACAGTCCAAAGAAACAGCAGCTGTACACAAACTGCAGGTCTCAGAAACACATTTCAGCACCAGTATTTTGTAGGAATCAAATCAGATCACAGCTCCACAGCAGGATAACAGTCATCCATTCCACTTAATGCCAAAGTCAGTCAGTCCAGGCAGCAGGAGCCGAGCTGTCAGGCACTGTCCTGGACTTAATGTGCTACACCACTGCCTTTAACAAGACCTCAAGGTGCTGGGCAGATGTTTGCAGAGCATCAGACATGTGGAGACGATGTGCCTGGGAGCTCTGCCAGGTTCCTCCTTCAGGTTCAGAGGAAGTCATAGCCTGCCCAGTTGTTCATGGTCTCTTTATTCTGGCTCACTTTTAAGATTTTTACAGTTCTTTGTCTAGAAACACCTTTGTTGCTCTCAGCAATTGGTCTTCCTAACTCAACAGTAACTCACTTTGTTTTGAGGGAGGCTTTCTCTATAGAGAGACCCGCTGTATTCATGTCATGGCACGGTGCGGGTTTGTGCTTCCATTCTAGTTTCTTTGTTTGATGGTTCTTTTCTGCTGCTGGCTCTGAGGGCAGTCTCTAGCAAGGTGTTCCGACTTCCTGCACTGGAAGCAGGTGACATGCTGAAGCTGCTGCTCTGGTGACATCTGTTGTCTCTTCTCTCTTGGAGGTGCAGCTGTCACAGTCCTTGGGTTTTTGATCCTGGCCTTGTCTCTGGTGCGTCAAATAGTTCTGCTTTCCTAGCACAGGCTTCTATCCTCTGGGCCAGTGTAGGAGCAGGGTCAATGGACAGTCCCAGGAGCACTCTGTGGCAGGCCTCATTGGCATTTCTCTGTGCCATCTCCCTGATTAGCTCTGTTTGTACCACAGGGTCTGGCACTTGTTTTTCTACCTGTGCTTGAAGACGGTTGACAAACTGCAAGAAATTTTCTGAGGCAAACTGTTTAATGATAAGATAGCTACCCTTAATTTCAAAGGTTAAAATCTTTTTAAAAGATTAAAAGCTTTTTCTGCAGCTTTTGAAATCTTATCCAGAGTAAATTTAGATAACACCCTAGCTTGGTCCTCAGGGTTAGCTCATTCACCCTCACCACATAGATGTTCATGGGTGATGTCTCTGTCTTCTAAATCTTTAGCACCTTGTGTACTTTGTTGTAGTTCTACCAGCAGAACCCTCAGGGATATTTTCCACTTGCTCTCCCACAGATTGAACGCGGATTGGGTAAGCAGGCACCAGAAAAGATCACTTAGGTTGGCAGGAACAAATTCAATAAATGTTAAAGTGGCCCTCATCATGCTTTTAAATATTTCACTATCTCTGGCAAATTCAATCTGGCTTTTACATAATTCTCTCTTATTTTGGAATGAGAAAGGTTGGTAATTTCTAACACCATTTCCCCTACCAGTATATAGAACAGGAGCAACTGACGGTATAGATTCATCACCCCGGTTTGGATGCCGGGGTTCCCCGCAGGACCCAGCAGGGGAATCATTGCACCCATAGGAACCAGGAGAGGAACCACCCCTCCCCCACTCCTGTGGGGATAGGGAAGGGACCCGGCCCCATTCCCAGCCCCGTGGGAACCAGAAGGCTAGTCTAGGAAAAGGCTAGCAGTTTTCCTCCCCCACTCTGAGGTCAGAGCACACTGCCTGCGTGCAAAAACCACGCGGCTTTTAAACTGCCGCTCTGCACCGGCCAGGCTGTGCCGTGCCACATGGTCAGAGCGGCTCCGTGGCTCGGCACCACCCGTGCCGGTAAACCCACGACTTGTGTGGGTAAAGGCAGCAGCTGCTGCTGTCTGATTCCGGCCAGCTGAGGACCCCAGGTTAAACAACACCAACAAGGACAGAGGTAAAAGACAAGAAGCGCTAACCTTCAGGACCAACAATCCCACAGTCAGAGGAGGAGGAGGAGAGAGAGAGAGAGAGCCAGGGGGTCCAGGCCCCCTGGGATAAACCATGGGAGAGGTGGCAGGGGCGAAGCCACGGCCAATGACATACGTGAAGGGAGGGGTGAAGGGAGGGGACATCTCAGGTAGCACATCACCATGGTCTGGGGGAGGGGAGGGGGAGAGATGTGTGTGGGGTAAACCAAACCACTAGTACAAAACAATAACTATACAAACTATTCTATGCAATGCAACAACTTTGAATTATTCTGTTTATCTTTCCAAGGATAGTTTACCTGGTTCTCCTTATATCTTCTGTTCTTCTAAAAGAGTCTTGAATCATACCAGAGCAGCAACTCCACTCCCTATTTTTGTCGTTCAGAATATGTTGTCTGTGCTAAACCATCCCTCACACCAGTTGCAGACTCTTTGACCTGCCCTCTCCTTTGCTGAGTTTTGTGGGAAGGAAAGCTGGACATAGAGCCTGGAAGGAAAATGTGACATGCCCTAATCCTGCTGATTAGGCATAATTTGTTGACACATGGTGAAGAATCAAAGCATGAAGCTTTGTCAGAGGAAGTTTAGATAAAATATTAAGAAAAGATTCTTCACTCACAGGCTGGTCAGGCACTGGAACAGGGCACCCAGGCAGTGGTCATGTCCCCAGGCTTCTCAGAGTTCAAGAAATGTCTGGACAAGGCTCTCAGGCACATGGTGGCATTCTTAAGGTTGTCCTGTGCAGGGCCAGGAGCCGGACTTGATGATCCTTGTAGGTCCCTTCCAATTCAGGAATTTCTAAGATTCTATGATTCTGCTGTGGTGCAGAGGGAGACTGGCCCCCAACTTTTACATTTGTACCACAAACAAAAGTCCCAAGTTGTGAATAAAATCAGACCAAAAACTACTTGAGTCACCTCACCAACATCTTCATCCTCCTCCTTGTTGAAGTCCAGTGGGAAGGACCTGTCTGGAGCAAGCCGACTCTACCAGGGCCAGCATACTCTCTTAGAAAGGCCCTAGCACCTGAGAACATGACTGGTCTTACTTCTGTGTCCCCACTATGTCAGTAGGTCTTGCTCTCTGTTGGTAGAAGCCCAAGATCAAGCATTTCTTCACACAGTTTCTTCCTCTGTTTGCCTTGTTCCTTGAAAGCCTGGTGCAGCAGGATCTGCCATTTCAGGCCAGCCCTTGCATATCAAGATCCGTCAGGTGGTTCCAAAGGCACAGAATGAGTTTACACCAACAAAAGATCCCATGCAGGTACCAGGAAGCATGACCTCCACAATGTCACAAGCAATCCCAGAGAGAATAGTGGAACTGGCTCCTTCAGCCTGGTTTCCAGTGGAAATAAAACTTCAGCAATCATACTGTGTGTTTGTTCATCCATCCCAACAGCTTGGAACCCATCAGCAAATTTCACCCAAATCAGACTGAGCCATCAAGCAGCCAATGGTCTGACTCGACCTGTGACATGGGATTCCTATCTTTACCAGTTGCATAGGAGGAGCCCGTACAGAAAGCTGCCATGAGAGCTCAACTACTATCAGACACCAGAAAAGAGTACACAGAGCTTCCCCAAAGACCTCCTCATGCAGAAACTTTAGGCAGAACTCACACTTTCAAGGACACTTGAAGATCCACCTGAGAAAAGAGAGCCTGGGAGGAGAGGTTTCCTTGAATAGGCTGCCCAGGCTTGCTGCCTCTGGTTTTGCACTGAGGATGTCACCACCATAAAACAGCAAATTTAACACTGATAAACAGAATGACTAATAACACCTGTACCTGATGGGCAGAAGCAGCCCCCGCTTTGTGAGATCAGCACTCCAAAATGTCAGGCAGCTTCAACCACAGTTAGGCCCCAGAACAGCATAAGGGTCATGAGTTTCAAAGATAATGGTGGTTTTTCTCCAGGCTTCATCTAACACTCAGAACAAAATCCAGGGGAAACAATTGATGTCAGTGACTGATGTGCCCACTGCAGTGCTTAAGCTTGTCATAGGAAGAAGCACAAAAATAATACATTTTCACTGTTTATCTAACACCAGCTGAAGGCAAAATCAACAAACAGTCTTGGTACCTCTCAGGAGACACAAAGCTGACAGCCCAGTCTGCCCTGAACAGACACGGGACACATCAACTTTGGCAGTGCTGACTCCTGCATGCTGTCACGTCAATAAACATACCCGTACAGATATCCAGGGGAGGTGAAGAGTCGTGGAACATGGAGAGGTGCAGTGTTTGCTATAAAAAGACAAGGTAGAGAGAAAAATCAGTCTTAATAATAACACCTCACTTTATTATATGTCCATGGATAAGGAAAAGTAAGAAACACTGATGGGGAAGGCCATCCCAGATACACTTCAGGAGACACAGTATTGCCTATACTAGTGTACAGCTGAGCCCAGCTAAGGAGGTGATGATGCTGCTGCTTTCCTGTGTGCTTCCAGAAACACCTTTACCTCATCATATAGGGTGAACCACTCAGGTTGCTCCTCTCTGAGAACACAGTCCCCATATGCCAGTTTGCATGGAGAGGGAAGAAGCTCTGTGCCAGGCTGTGGCTGGAAAGCTAACATGGAACAGGGTTCCTTCAAGCCCACACATCCTCTCATATCCAGCCTGGATATTTCCCATCTCTTAGCAAAAGTACATTAGGCTTACGCAGTAGCTTACATGTGACAATACTGTGATTACATGCTGGTGTCGCCGGCGGGCGCCGAGGAGGCTAGCTTCGGCCCGGTAGGGAGGACGTCTGGCACAGCTGGCTAGTGCAGTGAGTGGGCCGGGCCGGAGTTTGCAGTTTGCTTTTCCAACTCAGGCTTCACTTTAAACTCTCTCCCGTGGAGAGAATTAGGCGTTCCTTGTCCCTCTGCTCCCTAGAGAGCAATGCCCTCTCTCCTCAGAATTACTACTGCCCATGAAGCACAGGACGAAGCAAAGAGTAGCGAGGAGACTCTCGGTGTAGCAGGTCAGCTGAACAGGTTTATTGTTCCCAGCGAGCGGACAACAAAGCAACAAGAAAACAGAGCAGCTGGGAGGCAACAATCTAGACCTGCGAGATTGGCGCTGACTTCAACTTATATAGTGGGGTGTAAGCAAGGGGAGGATACAATACAATAGCCAATCAGAGGCAAATGGGAAGGGGTAGGACTACATTAAAGTAGGACAAATCAAGTACAAGTAAATGTGGGGTGATTTGAGAGTGGAAAGAGGACTCACCACTGAGGCATCAAGAATTAAGGGATTTGCAGAGTGTGGGAGGAAATGGGGGAGTAGGTTTAGGGGAGACTGACAAAGAACACTCTGGAAATCAGGGTGGCACCTGGGGAGGATGGACATACATGAGGGTAGGGTTAACATAGGATTGATGCCTCAGGGAGAGGGGTAGAGAAAGGGCAGGAAAGATGGGAGGGGAGACGTTGATGGGCAGGGAGAGTCAAACATTTTTTAAAAATTTTTAACTGGGATATATAAAAAATACAGAAAAAGGGAGGATGTAATTTTTAACAAGTGTACCAAAACAAGCACCACAACATCCTGGTACGTAGATCTATGGTTCACAGTGTAAATGTAACTCGCTGGGGTTTGACTAGTCTAACACAGTCCCTTCAGCTGCTTACCTAGAGAAGGAATGTCTCATCTTCAGAGAAAGAGGGCTGCCTGAAATGGAAGCAAGAAGCAAACAAGCAGTGCAGGCAGCAGAAAATGCTGGGCCATCAGCCCTAAAATGCGCATCACAGCACAGGATAGAGGACAGCTTGTGAAGTGCCCTTTGAGTACCAGCTGTGCCCTTGGTGGTATCAACTGGTTGTCCCTAATCTCACTGAGAGTATAATAAGCCATTATAAAGGTCATTAAACATTATGGGTCCCAGTATCCAAAAAGTGTTGAATATCTACCTTTTTCATATCCTTTGTTTCTAGGTCCTCTGCCCCAGTATACAGCAAGCCCACGATTTTCCATAGCCTTTATTTTGCACCTGGCATACCTGAAAGAGGCCCCTCTTGGTGTCTTTCATATCTGCTGGCCCCAGCACTTTGGCTTTGCTCATTCCATTCCTGAAAGTTCAAGCAATGCCTCAATGCCCATTGTAGGTAACCTGTCCCTGTGTACACTCTTGGATTCTTCACCAAACATTACTCTTTCATCAAGGAAGCTGATACTTGTGCAAGATACTGTTATTTCGGTGGATCCAGGTGAAAAGAAAGGTAAAGTTTCAGTCCAGTCTATCCATGGGGAATCAAAAGCAAAATTCCACTCTTTCCAAAACATCTAAACTGTGCATACAGTACAGGACCATTTTAAGAGCAACAATGCCCCCTGCCTGTCTCCACTCCTGTGCTCTCTTCCTATTCCTTTGAATATTCCACCTACAAATCATTTGATTTCGATCTGTCCCTTCTGTCATAACACAGCTACAACTGCAGTACAACCCCAGGTTTAGGGGATATGGATCTTTCTGGATTGAATTCTGTTTCAACATGGTGTAGAATAAGCATCACTTCACTGAAGTCTCTGCTCTTCAGCCTGAACCAGGGCTTGGTCAAGGATGAGACATCCTCAGGAGCACCCAGAAACCCAGCTCCTTCTATTTTCGGCTACGTATTCCACACTAGTAGCTTCATCCTGCCTTCTCCTTTCAATTCCATCACCTTTTCCAAATTCCTACTGTGCCAGCGAGAAGATACTGCCAAGATCTCGCCACTGACCTCACTAGAGTGCTCCACATTTTCTTGCTGTCTAAGAGTAGAGCCATGTCTGGACTCTCTGCTTTCTCCAAGTGGAGAACAAAAGTAAAGATGGAGGAGAGGCAAATCCTGGTGCCTAAGGAGGCCTTCTGGGCTGGAAAGGGTTTGTGGAATGAGAGGATACACTCTGAGCCGTGGCCTGGGCTCCCACAGGGAGTTGGGTGGATAAGTACCTTCAGAAGAGGACTAGGAGAGCCTGAATCTGGAGCAGGTCATTCAGACTCCACAGAGCAGACCAGGAGAGTTGCCAAAACTACTCTCTGGACAGATACAGGGCTGTGGTAAGATCACAGACATTCCTGACGCAGAGGAAACCAGGCACTGGGAACCTGGAACAAAGGACTGAGAAGCACAGCAAGGGAAGAGTTTGGGGTGATGAGTCAGAGGCTGAGCGCAAACATAGGAACCGGCTATCACGCGGTAACCGGTTCCTGCGTGTCAGCATTACAGTACATGTGCATTTGCTTAGTCCATGCAAATAAGGTCACTTCAGCCAGCTTAGAGAGGTTTTGTCGCATTGGCTAAGTTGAACTGACTTGCATGTGCCATCGATTAGGTGTGTGCACATACAGCTGCCCCACCACCATCTGAGGTACAGCAGTGTATTCCTCTGTGACAACTTGCCAGTCTGTCCACACCTCCAGCTTCAGAACAGCTCCATTAGTGGTACAGAGGAAGCCCAAGAAAAAGTATCTGGAATATGGTGAAATAGCTAGGAAGGTCACACAAACAAGATGGCAAGTGGGGTTATGCTGAAGCACAGTGAGGACACATCCCACGCCATTTCAGCTTTCCATCTTGGATTTGCCTTCTCCGGGACCACAGCCTCCCATGTTCCGCTCCTAGGCTGGAGCCTACTGGGCTTGGATGGCTGCTTGACAGAACTGCTTCATTAGGAGGTTTCGCAATCAGCTCCATGTGACTGCATTAAGCAGCCTACATCATCTGTTTTGACTTTGCTGGATTTGTCTGTGTTCAATATATTTCTCGCAAGGGTCCCAGTTCAGCCCTCATTGACGTCAATGGGAGTTGGTCCATTCCCTTCAGTGAGAGCAAGAGCTGTCCCTTGGTGCTTGTATCTCAGCTGTTCCATTTCAGTGCCCAGCTCCACATACCCTCCTACCTTTCCCATCCCTTCCATATGGCTGGCGGCTCTACCCTCTCCTTTCTGGCTGAACAGTAGATCCTGTCCCAAACTCTCTCCTATTCCCTGAAACTGTTTTCCACCACAAATCTTGATTTTTCTGAGCACTTTCAAGATTATATTTCCTCAGCTGGACCCTCAGCAATGTTTCCATTTCCTAATCCTTGACAAAGCAGGTTTTGTTGGTTGGCCTTTCCACCTGGCGTGTCCTCCTGCAGTACAATCATCCAGCTGGACAGTAAGGAAGGCTTTCCCTTCAGTTAGGTTTATTTCTGCATTAGCTTGAGGGTAAGTTCCAATCCTAACTTAGATCTCTGTGTGGGTGATTATCAAAGAGGAAAGCTGAACAGTCACAGGAGTCTGAGGATCTGGTTTCAACACTGCACTCTGTTAAGTATTCCCACTGAAATTTCAGATAAGTCATTTAAATTCTTCACTCCCTCCTGTAAAACTGGGAATCATGCTCCCCTCTCTACAGTGTTTTTTGATGCTTAGATGTCCTCACAGTACTTTTGAGACCACTACTAAAACTCCTGCAGAGAAATTTACATCCCCAAGCCTTTCTGACTTAGCACCATCTAACACACTTCAAAAATGGACAAAGATACAGAATATTTGCTGATCACCCACTAGATAAACCTTTCACCACATCCATGCACCGTCAGAGAAGAGGCAAGACAACACATGCCTTGCATGCATTGTTTCCAGCCCTTTCCTATAGCACTCACTCCAGTGATGCTGTGAAGAAGATCTTATACTTGACAGCTCCATGGCATGACCCACTTGCTTACGTTTGCATGTTTGTCCTGAAGCCAAACTGTCTGTCTGATTTATGTTATCCTAAGGAAGATCTTGAGTTAACGGCAATAAATTTCATTAGAGAAGACCCATGCCATGGCAAAGAGAAAAAGACAAGGAAAGAGGGAACCATGGGAATTCTTCTTTCACATCCCAGCTGGGCTTGGCTGGAGCTGGCTCCAATTATCCTGGTAGAGCCAAGCACAGCATGCACTTCTGAGGCTGCCACAATGACTCCCAGTGCCAGTGATGTGCTCTCAGGCAAAGTGGGAAGCAGATGGGCCAAACATAGCACCCCCAGCTCATGTGGCAGGCACAGTTTGAGAGAAGGGGATTTTTTTTATCAATCAAGAGATTCTGATGGAAGGGGAAGGCTTCCTGTGGGCTTCGGCAGCAAGGAGGGAATGGCAAAGCACTCAAAGAGCAGTCAGCCACAGTTCCAGGGAAACACTTTTAAGATGTGGTCTGTCACACTGATATGCAATCCCATAGAATTCAGCCTTGGGAGCAACCCTATATCCCACCAGATACAGAGATGAGAAGGAGGAGAGACAACTCATCAAGGTTGATGGTGTCCAGGGTACTCCTGAACATCATCTCCCTGAGGCCTGTCAACTCTCTCATAGGGAAAGCCACTCAGACTGAGGTGGTCACTCCCAACATCTATTTCACAGACAAATCCTGGGAAATTAACTACCAAAGACAAGGCCATCTAGCTCTACATTCCCTCAGAACTTCACCCACATAGCACCTGTACCAAAAAAGAGGCAGGGAATGGGGACATGCAGTGACATTGCTGTCAGACTGAGAAGGAACCAGGATATGAGAAAGGTGAAGAGATGGAAAAGGTGAACATGAGCTGCCAGAGCCTCACTCAGGTGGGAGCTGAGCAGACATGGCAGCGAATCCACTATTTACGAGGAGTAAAGTGCTACATAGCAGAGCTAGGCCAGGACTACCTTCACCAACACCGCAGCCTGCCAAGCTCCTAATAAAACCCAACACAGGTTGACTTGGATTCTCATGCTGCTCCAGAAGAGCAGCTTCCCCCTCCTCACCTGAGGCCCACATGCACTGTGAAGCAAGTCCTTCCCAAGCATCTCACCACATCTGGGATCTCCAAGGCTTCCCCACACACCTCTATAGCCAAGCCTCTATAGGAGCAGTGGATCCATTCCCTCACTGCTTAACTCACCCTCTGCAGTCCCACCTTGCCACACAAGCCTCCCTGCTCCAAGCAGGGATGGAGTACACCCGCAGTTTGTTGTTATTTGTTTTGGCTCAGCAGTAGCAGGCTGCTTCCAGCAAGAGTGGTATGAATAATTGCCCAGTTAACTGTAGGAACTTCCAGATGTGTGTTTGCTTTCATACCCACCCAGCCCCCCTCAATCCCATGTGCCTAACGCTGTGAAGAGTGGTGGGGGTGGGAGAACCATGGCTCTGCTAACTCATGCAGCAGTGTGGGCAGGGCTTGCCTGCTGCCTGGCTCAGGTCCCCTTTCCATTCCCACCTTCCTCTCACTCTTTAAATGGGGAAATGGTCTTTTTTAATGACCCCAGGGAGAAGGAAATTTGCCCTGCCTGCCAGAGCTTGGTTACACATGCCAAAAACCAAGAAAGCAGAGAAGAAAGCTGAACATGTTATGATTTTTATCAGGTGCACATACAGTGAACTCTCTTAAGACATGTTGCCATTTTTTGCCATTTTCCCCCACCTTTTCTCATTCAATAATCTCACATGCACCAGAGGCTTTATTTTCAGCTAAATTGCTTTCACCCCGCAGGACACTGGGAAGCCTTTCAAGATTGTGGCTCTTCCCTGTTTTCAGCAGGATCCAGCACCACCCATCTGCTTCTCACCATCTGAGAAAAGGGGGGCTCTTTCGGGGATCCAGGTGGAGATTTGACCTGGGCATGGGTTGTCTGGAACTCAGTCAACAGAACAAGGCTTAAAGGTGGCTCAGATACCACACATAATGTGAGCTTCCCACCAGCTCTCCCTCACATAAAAAGTGAGAGGGGGCGTTTTTAACCTCTGATCTCGCACCCAGTTTGACACCTAAATATCTAAGCTCCAGTGAGAAGAGGCAGAATCAGCTCCAGAGCAACCTGCTCCACCGAATAGTGCTCAAGACAAAATTAGCTGATTCACTCATGGGAGGCTTCTGTCTCTCCCCACTGCACAGGACAGATGGAGCTCAGAGGACAAAATTACACTAGATGGCAAACTTCTACATAGCTGCTGTTTGGAGAAATAAATGCCATTCAAAACACAGATTCTGTCCAACCACAGCAGGAATGAAGCAACTCCAACTGAAGGCATTCTCCCAGACCAAACTCTCAACCTTGAGACCTTTTAGACATGTCCAGAATTAACAGCAGCAAGAGATGATTACTCTGGAAGCAGCACTAGCTTGACATTGTGGGCCTCACTGTCCTGGGAGGACTTTATGATGCTTGTATCCCCAGTAGTGTGTTCTGTTTATGTTACATATTAAGTTCTGCACCTTTAAGACTGGTTCTGAGAGTGAAGGGGGGAAAGAAGCCACAGTTTGTTTTCAGAAACAGCCTTCACTCCCCCACAGCTCTCTCCAGACTGCATTGTCTGCAGCACAGACAGACACAGAGCTATCCTTTGCTTTTAGTTAGTTTTTAGCTAGCTGGGGCAGGGAAGTCCCCTGGACTGTGGTTTTTTTTTCTTTTTTTCCTTGGATCTGTTCAAACCTGCTCTGGACTGAAAACCCAGAACACCCCAGGAGCTCACGTCTGTGGCCCACCAGGGCCTGGGCTTCGGCACTCTTCGGTGCCAGAGATACTGAGCAAGCCGAGCTGCACCTCACAGCAAGGACTTTTTCTGGATTTGCCATTTCTTTGAACAGAAAGAAGTTTCATTGTTTAATGTTATTCCATTTTCATGCTTGTGGATATTTTGCTTGTTAAATAAACATTTTTTTCCACTTTCCTTCAAGGAAAATCTTTTTCCCAAACCAGCTCGGGGAGGAGCAGCTTGAATCTGGTTTTTTTCCTGGAGGGACCCCATTTGGAGGTTTCCTCTCAAATTTTCCTAAACCAGGACACTCACATATCTCCTTATGTTTTCCAGCTCCCAAAGTTTTATCTTGCAAACCTTCAGACAGCAAGAAGCAGAGAGCATCGTGGACTGAACCCCAGCCAGAATATCTCCTTTGGCTCCAGCAAATGGATGCACACATGGCACTGTTGAAGCAGAAGGCTGCAGAGACCTGCTTCTCACCCAGCAGCTGGCAAAGCCTGAACCAAAGAAAGAGAACAAACTGCCATGTGATCCTTCTCACAGTATAGAGAGAGCCTGCCTCACTGCAGGCCAAGCAAATGATCCTTCTAACTGAGCAGCTTCAGGGAAAGTATGCTCCTGAAGCTGGGAAATGGTTTGGATGTTCCCTGCTTCCATCCTTTGAATCATAACAAGTGGACAGGGCAGAGAGTGAAGCTAACCAAATACCTCTGAAAGATGAATGATGGTGTTTTCCTTAGAGGAGCTCAACAGTCAACCTTAAATTTTCAGTGATCGGCAAATAGCCCGACATTAAAAACTCTTTCCCATGGCAAATTTCCATACCACTTATCTCAAGGCTGGGATATAAAGTCCCATTTCTCACAAATGTCTCTTTGATCACTTAAAAAGTTACTGCTGCCAGGACTTTCCCTGGCAGATTGCTATTCAAATCTAGCCGACCTAGAGCAATAACAATTGATTTGCCGCTTTCTCTCCACAGCACATTTTCAGGTCAAATCCAGACATGGAGAACTAAACCTTTCAGACAGAGCGTGAACGTCGTTGCTGGAGGGCAGCTGTACTGCTGTAATGCCTGCCTTTCACAGCTCCTTTGCTTGACCTGCTGCACATGGGGCACCAGACCCTCCCATGAGAGAACAGGGACTTGAAGCCAGGGGAGGAAAGAGTGACACTTGCATGAGGAACATGACGAAGGCAGTTTCTGAGAGCCTGCCTGAGGGGTAAGATTGTACAGGACTAAAAACAATAAACATAGGAAATTCAATAAATTTCCAAAGGGAGAAACTGTGTGTTGCCTAAGGACAGAAAAACCTTGCATCTCTTCTGGGCACTTGTGTCTCAAACCACTCTGACATCAGAAGAGCAGGGTGCTGAGACTACTACCCACAGCTCTACTGTCAGAATGCAGAGGAAGCCTTTGGACTGTGCTGTATTTCGCAAGGGTGGAACAACTGACTTCCCCTCCACAGCCATTGCTCTCCCCACCACACCACAGAACTCAGAGAGGGCCATAACTGTTTCCAACATGGCACTTCACCAAGCATATGTCATAAATTACAGTCCCATGCTGATAATAAGTCAGGTAATAGCGACACTTTTTTGTCCTGCCAAGTAAAGAAAAGGTGGTAAAGGGGAGGGAGAAGGTTGTGGGAGACGTCTATTAGCACCAAGCTGGATTTTACACGCGATGGAAAGTGTTTGTTCAGCTGGAAGTGAGAAGCAAAGAGCACACACTAATGAAAACAGAGTGTGTGGAAGGGTGAGGGGCACCAGCACAGAGCAGCAATTCATGCTCCAGCACAGGTGCAAAGGCTGCAAGGAGCAGGCACAGGCCAGAGCACCACCAAGCCTGCTTTTGCTCCAGCTCCATTTCACACCTTCTGGAAACACTGATTGCAGGTTCTACTTTGCCTTAGAGGAGAACAGAGGCAGGCCTGAGAGCACCTAGTGCCATGGATTTTGGTGTAAAGCCCTCTAGAGAGTTAAGCATGCCCTGGGTGCTTGGCTGAGACAGACAGGATCCCTCTCCAGGCAGAGGCCATTTGGGCATCATACCCTTTTATCCTTCATCCAGGGAGGTTCAGCCTATTCTCAGGTCTCTAAAAAGCAGATCCGTGGGATTGCAGCCTGGTTTTGGTTTACTTGCCCAGCCACCTTTGCTGTGAACTCTGCAGGTCACTCACTCCTCAATCACACTATGAGGTAAATGCACTAGAGACTCTGAAGACCCAGAGCCAGCAGGCTATACAGACATAAGACTATAAGGGACCCCAATTCCCCCAAAAAATGTTCCTGCTTTGCCT
Organism: Anthoscopus minutus; assembly: GCA_013399455.1. NCBI lineage: Eukaryota > Metazoa > Chordata > Aves > Passeriformes > Paridae > Anthoscopus > Anthoscopus minutus. The sequence continues at coordinate 96,448 of VWYI01046014.1, forward strand.
GATGAAAGCCAATGAGCCTCCTGAGAAAAGGCAGTACTGTGTTTGAGCTGGTGAAGCAGAGTGCAGGGGGAAGAAAAGGATCAAACCAACATCAAAGACAGTAGAGGGCATAAATTAAGCAACATTTAGTTATATATCCATGTCTGTAGCATGTAACTGACCAGTCCCTGGAGCTTATAGGATACACCTGCACTTGGAATAAACCAAACTCCTTCAGAATCACCTTCCCAAGAAAAGCCCTTTGATTATGAGTCATACCCTAAAATCCACAGGTCATCAGGCAGGCGCTCCATCAGGGGAGGCAAACTGCAAGATCATTCTGCAATGAACTCTCCTCCTCCAGAGTCAGGAGCTGGTAAGAGTGCTCCAAAGATGCCCAATAGCCAGAGGAATCTCTGTGGACTGGATCATACCAGGTATGGGTAACACCCCAGAAAGACCTGTTGCCAAAGCTGGATCCTAACTAGCAACATCACACTCTGGAATACCTGGTGCAATGTGCTGGGAATGTACCATGCACCAATACACTCTTCTCATGGAGGAGGGGGATTAAAGTCATCCTAAAGGGAAACTGCTAATTCCCTTCTCACAAATCCCCTCTCCACACCAAGAGTACCAGAAAGAATACTCAGTACCAGAAGACAATCTTTCACATTCATAATGCAATGTGACTGCTCACCCCTAAAAGGCAGGATCTGCCGTAGCTGGGGCAAGGAAAGGGACAAAGAAACTGGAAAATCTGGCTGCAACCCATCCAACCAAATTGAAAACAGTGTCCACAGAGTACTTTTCACAGTCACAGAGAAATGCTTGGCTGCCTCCATGACTGCATTCCTTTTGTGTCATCAAAACATCCACCAGCACTCTCTCAGTTTCGGGACCATCAGCCTCACTTTCATTGCCAGGAGTAACATCAGCAGCTCATCTAGAGGGACAGAACCATGTCTGGTTGCTGCAAGTGGAAGAGAAGCGATCCTTCTGAGCACCACTGAGCAAACCTCCCATTATGATGCTGGCACATGATAGGAAAAAATTTGCTTAATTATCCCCTAGTAGTTCCCAGTTTTACCCACAGAAGGTGGGTAAGCCTTTGCCGAGGCTTATCAGCTTTCCATGTAAGCAGCCCAGGGCAAATCCCATTGCTGTGGGACCAACAAAGCCACTGTTTACTAGCCCAGCTTAAGTATTGACATAAGACCCTTCTGTGCTTCCTGGCATTCTCTGATGATCCTCCAGCTGCTCCTCTGCCCACCTCACCAGTGCAAATCTCTCCTTCAAGGCTGTTGGTCAAATCTGAGGATAGGTCTCATATGATGGATCATTCCATCCACTTAGCCATTCCTCACTTGCTTTTTTTTCTTGCTTGCATGTGGTTTCCCAATCCAGCTTTCCAATCCCTCCACTGCTCCTGTCAAAAATCCTCCATTACATCCAGTGCCTAGTTCGTAACTCCAGCCTGGTTTCATAAGAAAATGTGAAACATACAATTGTACAAACCAGAGGAATTTCTGTTCCTGTAGGTTCTGCAAAATGAATGTTCAGTGAGAATAGCACTCTCACACAAAGGAATGGTTCAGTATGAGCTCACTTGTTCTTGTTCTTCAGAGAATGGACAGAGAAGCCACCATCAAGGCACAAATCCAAAGGTCACAGGCTTCATCCAACACTGCACTTATGGAACAACTTTATTTCATGCTACATGAAACTGTTTCAAAACTCTGGGAATTAGTTAGGTATGAACAAAGATCCTTCTTTCATCCCTAGAAAGCTTATGTAGACTCACTGCCTTCCATGCCCAGGAGCTCACCATGTCTTGCTCTTTATCTGAACCACTGGCAGGGTTTAAGACTTAGAGAGCCTTGGCATTCCTTGGCTTCAGTAAAGCTGCCAGCAATGCACATCTTCTTCCAAGAAAAGGAGTAGATGTATTCAAACACATTTTCCATAAGCCATCAGCCAGCTACTTGAGCAAGATCTTCACCTTCTCTCTCACACAGGTTGGTGGAGATTACTCATATAGCCATGCAGGTTCAAAAGCTTTACAGTACAGAGGATCCACTATGACCCTATCATCTTCCATTTTCACCACCCATACAAGTATTCACACTGTTGTCTCCTTTTATCCTGGGTTCGCACAGGCCCCTCTCGTGAAAGATTTCCCTAAACTGATCTTATCTCTGTGCCCTTTAATCTTATCTCTGCCTCCTTGAACTCTATTCCTCTAGGGCACCCAGAATACTGGAATTTAGTAGAACCATCAGGCAATGCAGAGGTTTTAGTCACGATTATACTCCTAAAATACCCCTCAATAATGCACCACTGAACATCAGGACAGGTGTTTGGAGAGGGCCTTCAATTATTTCTACTTTCAGAACACTGTGAACTACTGTCCAGCTAAATATCAATTTCAGCAGAGAAACTCTGGGATTCTGGTCCCTCTCCCTGTGCCTGCTCTTGCTTTTCCAAAGCCTGTCAATCCCATTTTTTTCCCTCATGTGAGCACACTGTCTCTGCCGCAGTTTCCTGGGAGAGACATGAGAATACCAGCATTGCTTTACCTCAGAGGGGCACCATGAGCCCAAGTATGCAAAATACATCAGTCTCACATATTACAGTGAAAGGATCTATAAATGCTGAAGAGAGATGAAAGTTTTTCATCCTCCTACAAAATCTTAGCAAATGCTGCCCATACTTATCTCTGTCCTCACACCTCTCCATCTACTTTCATCCTCTTTTAAACCTGCCTTCCTTGCTAGCTCAGCTTCATTTAGCTTAAGGAACATAATGCTTTATATGTATGGAAGTGCCGTCTATAACCCTGCAGAATCAAATGCAAGGAAATATAAAATAATGTATTATATTTCCAATTTATATTTGGATAAAATGGCTCTCATTCTCCATAACATGAGTTCATTGATGTCCACAGTAGCATTAGCCAGTCACAAGGAAGCCTTAAAGGAAGCACATCACAAGGACTGCTTACTGCTTCCCCTCCAGATTGGAGCTTAGGCCTGCTTTGGAGCAGTGGGACTGCCCTGCCTGGCCACTTCCAGAGGCAGGGACACAGTACTGCCTGAGACCCCACTGACCATTTGTCACAATGGCTGCTATGTCTCTCTGCAGGACTTAACAGGGGTCTGTAAGAAAGGTGAGCATAGGCTGTTTAGTAGGGCCTATAGCAACAGAAAAAGGGGGGATGGTTTTAAACTGAAAGAGGTAGATTTGTTATAAATGAAATGGGCCAAATTAATAATCAAAAGAATTTATTAATTTGTCAAAGTATAAATTTTGAAAAGCCACAAGCAAGACTGGCCTCAAGCCAGGGGATCAAGGCTGGGGAAACGGAGCCTGGTCTCTGTCAGACTGCACTCGTGAAGAATCGTTTCCTGAAGCTGTCTCATCCAGCATAGCTTTTTATACATTTTTTCTGCAAGATATAGTTTTTTCTTCTCTGCAAGATATCAAAGTCTGTTTGCTTTTTTTCTTCTTTGTGATGAAAGTCTTCCTTTCTTCTGGTAGTGGTATGAGGAGTCTTCCCAGAATTGTAGGAATAATTTAGGTGAAAATCTTTTGAAATGTGTATTTTCTGGGGACACATGTTATCTGCTTGGGTTGCATATCTCATGTAGACTTTTGGTTCCATACTATACAAGATAATCTTTTCTCCTGGAGACAGCAGCTAAATGGATTTGTCTTATGATTTAAAACTGTTCCTTGCCTTTTTGCAACATGTTAATGTTTAGCATGAATTATTTTATAACCTATATCACAGATTTAGACCAGGTATTAGGAAAAGGTTTATACACTGAGCACAGGTTGCCCAGAGAGGCTGTGGCCGCTTCATGCCTGGAAGGTTGGACAGGACTTGGAGCAGGGTGGTCTAATGGAAGGTGTCCCTGCCCATAGCAGAGCGTGAGACTGGATGGGCTTTAAGGTCCCTTCCAACCCAAACCACTCTAGGATTTTATCTTGCTTCTAATCACTGCCCAGTAGTTTTAAGGTAAATACAAAACACCCTCTTAAGACCCTGTTTAAAATGCATCTGCAAATGGCTCTAAGTCCACTGTGTATTTTATGTTTCATTACCATGTTTTGTACTTTCCTTGTGGTCCTTTGTGGTTTCCTTTAGATTGTAAACCTTCCAGGTAAGGGATTTGTTATCTCTTTGGCAAGATCCAGCTGTACCAAGCTGTGTACATGTACAACACCATATAAAAGATTAGTGCTTTATTGGCCACTGAAGCATTGCTAGTTAATAATCTTTAATGTGGCAGTTATTTATCCAGTCATAAACAGAACACTGCTGCCAAGCCAAGTCAAATAAACACTATAGAAATCCTTCGTCTTTAAAATGAAGTAATTTCAGTCCTGGCCATTGTAGGCTTTGCAAAAAAAAACCAAAACAACCAGATACATTGTTTTACTGAGCACAAAAGTAGTCATATTTTAAAGCTGTCCCAAAGCAACAATTGTTTCTAGTATTTGCACTGAGCTTTTCCCAGGCCCCAGGGCAGAAGCACAACCCGAGTTCTCTTCATGCAGCACTGCTGTCTGTGGGATGATGACCAAGGAGCCAACAAGGACTAAGGATTAATACCTACATTCTATGCTGTGTACCCTCTGTGTTATCTCTGTGGATGGAGAGGTGCATAGCTGATGTCAGGAAAGACCCTGAAGGAGCAGGTCCTGTGGAGATGCAATGATCCTGCTCTGGCTTTGAAGAATGAAGCAAATGAGAACAAAGTTGTATGATCAGAACTTTGAAGGACACCACAACAAAATAAACCCCAAAAAACCAACAAAACAAAAACCACAAACAAACAACTTTTTCCTGATTAGGAATCATTTAGATATTTAAATGCACAACCCTGCATATGCTATTTTCCTTAATTAAGTACATTAGTCCCACATATATTACTGTATTATGCTGATCTCTGCTTAGATCATGCTCTATGTGAACAAGGAGCAAGGGAATAAGGTTGGGCTGTATATAAGGAGGGTTAAAATTTCACCTAGTAAGGAGGAAGACTCAAAAGGACCTCAGACATAGTTGATGGCTACTACTCTCCCTCCTCCCATGCATTCATTGTAAGCTTTTACATAAGATGATGATGATGATGATTATTACCTGGGCTAACACTATACTATTGGTACAGTTAGAACTGTATCACAGTTAGTGCATCCATCTAGGGCAATTCTAAATCTGTATTTCATAGAATCCCAGAATGGTTCTGGGTTGGAAGGGATTTTAGAGCTCATCCAGTTCCAACCCCTGCCGTGAACAGGGACACCTTTACTATCCCAGGTTCTTCCAAGCCCCATTCAACCTGGCCTTGGACACTTCTAGGCATGGGGCAGCCACACTTTCTCTAGGAAATCCGTGCCAGGGCCTAACCATTCTCTGAGTAAAGAATTTCTTCAGAGAATCTAATCAAAACATACTACCTTACAGTTATTTCTCCTTACCATTCCCCCTTGCATTTCTGCTGCTTCAATAAACCACACTATTCATGAATCTGTGATAGTGAAAGTTCTTATGGAACATTATAAGACTCAGTGTTGAACATGCCCTCCCTGTTTGAGAACCTGTGCTCATGGAAGTTCCTATTGAACACCACCACTTATAATGCCAAACTGGTTCTAATCAGAGAGTAAGCCCAGCTACCCTCACCCTCTCTGATCTCTAATGACCAGCTGGCTCACAAGGGGTTTCTTTTCCACCAAATTTCTACACAACCCTGCCCCAACCATCCTGTCTGCCCCACACTGCCCCTCACTGTCACCCACCACCCCTCACAGTCCCTCAACTTTGACCTTCACCTCCCTCACAGCCTCCTGCCACCCCTCACAACCTCCTGTTCCTCCAAAGCTCCCATCAGCCCTCACAGCCACCCTCACCACCCCTACATCAGCTCTCACAGCCCCTCACAACCGTTCCATCGCCCCTTACAGCCCCTG
>VWYI01046014.1:102428-143696 GCA_013399455.1 Anthoscopus minutus
ACCCGCGGGACCCTCACGGCCCCACTCGGTCCCGGGGCCGGGGACGCTCAGCGCGCGCCCGGCCCGGCCCGGCGGGACCGCGTGCGCGTGCCCGTCCCACTGCTGCCGCACCCTCTGCGCAGGCGCGGGCCTGCTCGCGCCCCCGGTCCCGCCGGACGCGGCCCGGAGCGCCGGAGAGCGGTGAGGGGCGGTGAGGGCGAGCGCGGCTTCGGGAGTCGGCCGAGGGGCATGGAATTCGGTATCGGGGGTTGGTATTGCAGCAGCATCCTCCGACTAGGGCCGGGAGGTGACCTGGAGGGGACTAGCTCCGAGACCGGCCTTTGTCAAGCCCCCGTTGCCGGGCCGCGGGTCGCTGGCCGTGCTCTTGCGAGACCGGGCAGTAGCTGTGAGGGAGTCTCGGGCACAGCCCCAGCTGCTGTGTCTGTCCGTGGGGTCCAGAATCCAGGGCGGAACCCTTGGGGGTGTCGGTGACCGGAGAGAGGGAGCTAGTCCCTGTGGCGAGCCAGCCATGGGGGCTGTGGGCTGGGCCTGGGGGCTGGTTCTGTGTGTGGAGGGGCTGGTTCTGTGTGTGGAGAGGCTGGAAGGTGTTTAAATGGCTTGTGCGAGCCTCAGGTGCCAGTCACTGCCTCAGGATCCTCTGACCGCTGGTGACGCTCACCCCAACACGCACAGTTTACACCTATTCTGCCAGCTCACCCCCGCAGCGGGGCAGTACATCCTCACAGGGAGAGCTCTAAACCCAGCAGTTGTCTTCTGCAGTCTCTTCCTTCAATGTTATTGAGATTTCTATAATGAAAGTAAAATTTTGTTGTGAGTTTGTTTTCACGTTAGTCTTTTCAGCCCATCCTTCAGTGAAAATTGCAGCTGGAACATTGGGGCTGGCACACTGTTAACCACCAAAAAGCAAATTTAGAGTGCTGGCTAGGACCTGCCAGAATTCTCCCCGGCCTCTCTTGGCCTGTGAGCAGGCTTACAATAGCCGGGTGGATGCAGCATGTGTAGCTGATTCCGGTCCCAGGGCAGCAGGAGGGATGACATCTCTAAGATGCTCTGTACTTGTGATGAGAGAAAAGTGGGACCTACTCCTTTGAACTGTATTATCTTAGTCTTTGTGGTTTTATGCCCAATCCCTTCAAGAAGCTGGAGCACCTGAAAGCTTTTCTGGCTTAGAGGAGATCCCAGTAGGATTTTCAGAGCATCAAGGAATACCCGGATCACAGAAATAACATGGGTAATATCTAGGGCACTCTATTACTAGAATAGGGAATTCCCTGTTGTTGGAATTTCTTTCTTTCTGTAATCACTAGCTGTTAGACTGTTGCAAAAGACTTCTTCAACATAGTTGAATGCAATGATAGTTGATAGCAATGATAACTCGAGTCTGAGGATTCCAGCAACATTTTATGGTAACTCTTTGTTCTTCCAAGTAATGCATGATACTTATATCCTTTGTAATTTTCAAAGCAGCTGTGGATAGTATTGCACAATAATTAGCTGTTGGGAATCCTAGTACTGAATGTCTTTTCTGTCATTAATATTTGAAAGTTGGAGGTGTTCCTGTGGCCAGAAATTTTAACTCAAAGGAAAACAGCTTTCTCTCTGGGTTATGGGGGGGGGGGNTTGTTTGGTTGTTTGTTCTGGATTTTTTGTTGTTGTTTTGTTTGGGGTTTCTTGGGGGGGTTGTTTTGTTGTTTGTTTGGGGGGGGTTGTTTGTTTTGGGGTTTTTTGCTGTTAATGATTAAGTGCTAAATGTTTCTAGCAGGCTGTTTGTTGTCCATCACTTTTTTAAGTACCTCTGCTCTTCCCAGGTTACTCCTTTTGTTGTGACCTTCGTTTTTTACCCTTGGTTGTATTTGCTTATTTGTTCTGTTAATTTGAAATCTTTAAGGTCCTCCATCCTCTGATCCCTCTGTTATTTGGACTGTAAAGAAAAATGGGAAAATAAGCTATCCCTGTACTAAAATAACTGTCTGTATATTTAAGGCAAGCCAAGCAAACCAGTCCACACTGCATGGGTGTCTCACCATCTCCAATGCCAAGGTTAGTGCAATCTGATAATGCAATGTTTAGGCATTATTGTTGTATTGTATGTGTTGTCTGGCATTTGTTTAGGTCGTAAGTGCCTTTGCTTTAGTGCTGAAGACACATATAGTCAGTGACAAGCACTTTATTGGTAACATACCATAAATTAGGTACTTGCTGTTCATCTGGCTCTATAGAATGCCCCGTACCCTCCCTGTTAGATTGGAGAGACAGCTGAAACTGCTGCTGTTGGGCTCCGTGGCTGCATGTTTAGGCGCAGATAAAAGTGTGTTACCACTCAAAATTGATAAACTGTGTTAATGGTCTGAAAGAAAAATAGGTCCTTCTATTCCTATATTTAAGGTCTGTACAACCTTAAATCAGGACTAAAGAACTGCAGTTTCTCTCAATTTATTTGGGGATGCCTTTATTTTCAGATTTATTTGCAATAGTCTGGCACAACTGCATGGGATGTGTTGGTGGGTGCAGTGGGTTTTGTTACAGAAATTGTGTTCTTGAGCTATTTCCTGCTTTGGTACTTGACCAGACAGTCACCTGATACAAAAATAGATCTCATTGCACTATAATTAATGATTGACTGGCTTGGAGTCCACATGTGTTGGTGGGAATATGTCCTGGAGAGGTCTAATTCTGGACTCATTTTTTTGTTTTAAAATCTCTGACGTTAATATATGGAAGTGCCCTTACCTGTGCTCATATCTTCGATCTTAACATAACTTATTTGTTCTCCTCCTGCTTAAACTTCTGCAGTTAGAGAACAATTGCCTGAACTTTCAGACATGTTGCAAAAGACCATGAGCTGTTGATTCCCACTGTCTTGGGAAAGAGGCTGAGGGGAAATCTAGGAGACTGCCAATGTCTGTGTTAAGGAGGGTGCTGAATGATGCTTGGGGTGTAGGCAACTACAGCAGCATGGAACCACAAAGTGGTTTGGGTTGGAAGGGCCCTTAAGGCTCACCTCATTCCACCTCCTGCCATAGGCAGGGACATCTTCCACTATCTCAGGTTGCTTCAAGCCCTGTCCAGCCTGGCCTTGGACATCACCAGGTATCCAGGAAGGGGAGACAACAGCTTCTCTAGGTAACCTGTGCCAGGGCTTCCCCACCCTCATAGGAAAGGATTTCTTCCCAATATCTAATCTAAACTTAGTGTAACTCAGAGTAATAAACTCTGTCAGTGTAAAACCTTTCTCGCTGTCCTGATTGTGTTGTTAAAAAAGCTACCAAAATCCAACTTAATTATTTTGTTATGTTTTTATAGGGAAAATAAAGGAGAAATAACTTGTACACGAGTACAAGTGTAGTGACTGTATTTCAGAAAGCGTGTACTGTGTTATTGCCAAATCTGTTATGCTATCAACCTGTTGAAAAGAAAAATAATGTTCAGAATAGTTTGAATTTTTCTACCTAATAAGACAAAGGCCAAATACCAACTCTCAGCAAATCAACTGTTGTAACCCTATGGGATTAGGAGATGTCCTCTGTGCATCTTTGGAGTATAGTTGGTTTTGTTTCAGAACTGATCCAAACACTGCAGAGTTGGAATTCCAGAATCACGTATCTGTGCAGCAAATACCTTTCAGTCCCCAGAAGAGAGACACTTTCTGGAGATTGCCTATTTAATGCAGAGTTTGTAGGTCCTGTGTAGAATAGAAGGAGCTAAAAGTATTTGTGACACAGCTGCCAGAAGCAGTAGTCCTGCTCATGATTTTAGAGACTGAAATTAGTTGTTTATGCTGCAGGCACTTTTAAAATGTGGCTAATTAGCTGCTCTTCTCTTTAGTGAGGATATTTGTCACCTTGTTTTCTATAGCACAATTTCAGGTATGAAGCTGTGCATGCAGATACCATTTTTTTTAAAGGTGTAGCAGTCAGTGGTGCACCCGATACATATCAGTGTCACCCAGAGCACTGTTTAAAAAACAGTCTAATTTTTACAGATTTTTTTTCCCATCACAAACAGGCTCAACAGAAGGGAGTAAGTTATAAGAAGGTCTATACAATGACAAGTTCTAAGGTAAGTGTTAATAAAAGCACTTCAGTCTGAGTGGTGCAGGAGTTTTGGGGTTCTTTTTGTTCAATAGTCTATAAAGAAAACTTTTGTTTTCTAATCTGGGCCTGTGTGGAGACAGGATTCCTGCTCCTGGTTTACATTTCAGTATGCCTGTATCCTCCAGGAATCCATTGGCCAGTGCAGTGCCTCTGGGGAGAGGAGTAGGAGTGTCAGGTGTGTTAAATCCCTTTAAGTTTGCTCAGAGCAAGCACATGGGTACAGACCACCTTCAACAGCAAGGCTTCCTGTAAATCCTGTGCCCTGGACTCTGAACTCTATGACCAAAATTCTCTCCCCAGTAAGACTAGAAGATTAGCACTATAGACTAATAGTAAGATTATAAACTTGGCAACCAATCTGTTGTTATAAATGCCCTTTGATTTTTGAAATCACAATCAAAATAATGCAGGACTAGTTTGGGATTCCACACTCACCAGTTTTTCATTACAAGGTGCTGCTTCTATACTTTCACTGCCGTACAAAAGTATTTGTTGCTACTCTTTTAATAGAGCATAAATTTAGAAAGATGACAGAAATAAGTACCAAAATAAAGCAATGTGTTGTTCCAGTTCCCCAAAATGGAACTGTTGGCTGAGCTTAGGTTCTCCTTTGCTTGTAAAGCGTAGTTGGTATTTGAATATCTCCCCTGTGTAGGGTAATCTATACTTCATTTCAGGAAAGTGTAATCCATTACAGGGCATACCAGATTATTGAAGCTTTTCTCCTGGGCAACACCAGAAGAAAGGAACAAAATATGTAGGGTTTTGCAGAGCTGAAAGAAAATAAAAATCTGAGTAAAATGACAGCTTCAGTTTTTATATGCTCATCTTACTGTAAATTGACTTTTGCTTTCCAAGAGAAAACTGCTGTGCCTTTATACTTAGTGTAGACAATAATGAAATCATCTGAAATAATAAGATTTCCCTACCCTGTTTTTAGGTGCTGGCTGAAATTATGGGAACACTGATCTCCCCTGGAATAAACAAGTTGTAGGGATAGCTGCTGGCAGGAATAAAGTGTACATCTCTGTTTCCTTACTACAGAGACAAGGAGTGTGGGCAGTGATTTCCATAGGCTCAGCAAAGATTGAGAATTTGTGTGCTCCATTATACCAGTGTTACTGCTGCATCCACCCATTTCCCAATTTAGGTACTCCTTAAGCTCTCCAGCACTGCCCGTTAAGGCTTTGTATGTTCATGTATTGCACTGAGGGGGTCTTAAATCACTGTAAACATGTCTTATCAGTTAATTTTACAGAAGAATTAAACTGATATAAGTATTCACACTGACACATGAATTGTTTTGACTAAATTGTGTTCTTGTTTTGTTTTAAAGATGATGTGGGGAATTGGAACATTGGCTGATTTCCTTAGCAGACTTTAAAAGGCACCATTCGTATTTTGAACCGTTCAAAGAGAGAACATCCAGTTGTCATCTGTGTGGATATATTTTTGATAAATATTAATATTGTGTACAAAATTATTCTGGTCATTAGTTTCTTTAAATGGGATGTATATTTATTATATTGTATATATACAATATATTGCCATGGACATCTGTCCTAGGGACGCCCTTCCCTGGTATCTCAGATTGTGTCTTCTGCTTCTAAAAATCTTACCTGTGTCTCCATTCATGTTGTCAGCTGCTGTTCTGGATCTGAAGAAACTCCAAATGTAAAAGAAATAACACATAGCTAAATTTACCTGTGAAGTACATGTTCCTGCACTTTCTGGCTTAGATAAGAAGAAAATTAATCAATCGGTGTTTGACAGAGATGAATGCAGACTCTGTCTAAGAGGAGGACATATTATCAACAGATATTTAAATACGTTTTTCTTCCAGTAAATGTAATGCAAAAGGGTCTCAAAGTGATAAATGTCTAACAGACAGCATCCAGTGCAACAGAGAGGGAAAAGGAATTGGATTTTTGTTATGGATTTGATACCATGTCAAGTTTTCCACTGACAGTCAACACTGACTTTGATTCTATGTAGTTGACTGTACTTTCAAACAGAGAGATATAAACTGAGGTGTTATGGGAAAGTTAAAATAATAAGACAAAAGATTGTATGTTCAGAGTCAGAGTTTGTTGATAAGACAAAAGATTGTATGTTCAGAGTCAGAGTTTGTTGTTGAAGGGAGACATGTTTGTAGTTATTTCCAGTTTTGCAACAAAGGGAAGACAAATAATTAGCGCAACCCGAAGGATTTTTTTCAGCCCTATGGTTCTGAAGGACCAAGAGGAAAACTCAGACAATGTAGTCAGAAAATTCTATTGATATTTTGCACTACTTTGACAGATAGCTTTTTTTAATGGATCATTTTTAATGCAACATGTGGGATTTGCAGATTAAGTGCAGCTTTCTTTTGGTCTGGAGGGGGAAAAAGTTAGGAATTTCTCTTTAACTTTTTTATTCCTTGAGTTTTTGTTGGTTTGTTCCTTGAGTGTTTTTATGACATAGGCAGGAGGGAAAGCTATTGACCTATGGCTTTGATAACATTTACCTCCAGTAACTTACAATACTCTGTTCTTTAGCCTTTTTGAACCTTTGTGGAGCCATTAACCATTTTCCTTTCCTCTCACATTTTGTCAACAAAAATGTGTTGTGTTTTTCCCCAGACTTTAGTCTTGTTTGGTTCTGTGTGTTTACCTTCTGCCTTTTTGGTATCTTACTGCTAACAGCATCCTCAGAGACTGGACATCAGAAGTGCTTGTCATCCCAACCCAGAGATGGGAAGGAGAGGATGTGTTGTGTTGAGGTGCTTGCAGCTATGAGATGTATTTAAATTAGTTATTAGGAAGAAATTCTTTACTTAGAGGATGATGAGGTTCTAGCACAGGGTGCCCAAAGAAGCTGAGGCTTCCCCATCCCTTGAAGTGTCCAAGACCAGACTGGATGGGGCTTGGAGCAACCTGGGGTAGTGAAAGGTGTCCTTGCCCATGGCAGGGAGGCTGGCATGAGATGATCTGTAAGGTCTCTTCTAACCCAAACCGTTCCATGATTCTATGGCAGACACATTCTCACCTGCCCAGCACTGAAGAGCTGCTGTGTCTGAATGTGTGTCTGAACTTTAGACTGTAATGAAATGCATAACAAATTAATTACAGGTAATTTAAGAAGGTGGTAGTTCCTAAGAAGGAAAACATGGGATTCTAGGACAAACTCTCTGTTACTGCGGTTCATATGCAGTGATGATATCCCAAGGGAAATAATCTAAATGCCTAAAAGTATTTTCCCTGTAGAAAATTTGCTCTGATATGAGGCCTTTATCCATTACTTGGGAAATTGAGAGGTTTTTAAACTTTGTCCTAAAAGCATATCAAAAACCCAGCAGGAGGCATTTAATAATCTACTATCACACTATTGCTTAGTAATTGTAATAGAACATTATCAGGAGTGCCCAGGGCGCATCGCAGAGATCGAACTGCATTTAACCGCATTACAGCAATCTATCGATCTCTGTGTACTCTGCTGGAAGGGATCATCACTGCACAATGCAGCCATATGCTCCCAAACACACTCTGCATGAGATGAGCTGGTTGCTTTCTAATGCTAAATGGAGTGTTTAATTCAAACCCTGAAACACATCTGCCTCAGGGAGATGTGACAAAGAATGTCACCGAGGCTATGACAAACTGTGCTTCTGATCAGGAGGTGTTTGGGTGCAGGGGGAACAGTGGTGTCTAGTCTTGTTCCCAGATCCATGTAGCAGTGATGTCAAGTGTGCTGCTGTAAGTCTGGGCTTGGGAAAGCTGCAGGATGTGCTGAAATACTGAGGGAGGAGAGGGGAAGCTGCCTGCCAGTTGTGTTTTGTTCTGCAGTTACTGCTACCGTGCTGTGTTGCTTTGTGCTTCTGTCAGACTTCCCTTTAGGAAGTAAACATCTCAGAGGTGATTGAGTATTCTTCAAGGATGGAATTAATCTCCTTAGACTTTTGGGGTTAATTTCCTCTTAACTGGGAAAAGGACTACTAGCAAGCGTTCTTGAGGAAGCAGTTCTCGTTATTTCTTCATATGCCTTCTGCATGGATTAGCTTAACAAGATTATGAAAAAGTGTAAGTTTGAGTCTTTTCCTTCCCTACAACACTGGTCAGAAATAAAAACACCAAACAATACACTACAGTTCTGGATGATTACATTACTCTTGATTTGCAGGGCGGCAAAAGGGAATATTTGTTTTCTGTTAGAACCTTATAAAAATTCCTGCCAAATGTTGGTTGTCAGTATCTAACTGTATCTGTACATAGCAAAGAGCTGAATCCAAGGTGGTGTAGCTGCCCATGCTTGAGATGAAAAATGTAATTTTCAAACTTTGGTAGTTCCTGTTATAGAACAGCTACACTAGATATAAATAAAGTGACTTAATAATCTTTTAAACTGTAGACATACTTCCAGAACACAAAGTTGCGAGAATTCCTGAATGGAATTGGGAACCAGGATCTCCTGCTTAATTATAGTTTGGGGGTTTTAGGATACTCTCTTACGTTTATTAAAAGCAATATCAAATAATGTAATCTCAGGCTATAACTGTAGGTGGAATTTATTTTTAAAAAGTTTAGTCTGTGAATATTTCACTACTGTAAAGTATTTCATGTGCTCTCAGTTTGAAAGAAATAATTGCCCTCTGAGTTAGTTGAAGTTCAGATATTTCAGTTTGCTAGTTCTTGCATTTTGGAAAGAATAAACAAATAAACCTCTTTAATAAAAAAATTATTCAATAATAACAAAATTATTGACGTTTCCCTAAGCCATGATATCTTTAGTAAAATTGTAACCTTATATTCCCCATACTGAAAGTAAGTAATAATTAAATTCTTTTTTCTGATGTGTTTTTAGACACTTTCATAGAATTTTTCTTCATAGGCAGCATGGGAATTTGCCTCTCATGCTTGGCTTCACTGCTTTGCATTTTATACAGATTCAGACAGCTTTCAGCAGTCTTCTGAAAGCAGTCCAAAAGAAAATGGGAAGAGCTAAGGGAATGAAATAGAAAATGTGGCTAGAATAGCAAGATAAATATTTCCTGAAAATTCAGTCACTGACTTAAAATCATGCAGGTTACTATGGTCTTTGCTTGGGTTTGAATTGTAATGATTGCTTGCTTGCTTCAGAGTTTAAACATAACCTTATAAAAGCTTTTGCCTATGCTGCAGTCATTGTTGGCAGATCCTCGGTATGCATTTTTCTATTTCTACTTCTCACTTGTGTACTTGCTTTTTTTTTTTATATTGCACTTAGCCTGAAGAGCTCTGTTAAAAACTAATAAATGTAACAATCTACAATTGTGGGATAGGTACTAAAAAGAAAGTTATTTCTGCTGGTTCTGTTCTTCTGTGTTAATTCCTGCTTTTTTTAAAAGTCAATCTGATTAGAAAGGATAATGACTGCTTGCCCTTAGTACAGAACTTTAAAGCTTTATGGGTGCTCCGAGGACCTTTGGCTGCCCCATTCCTTCCTGGAAGTGTCCAAGGCCAGGTTGGACAGGGCTGGAAGCAACCTGGGATAGTGGATGTTTTCCCTGCCCATGGCATGGGAGGGAATGAGATGGACTTTAAAGTCCCTTCCAATCCAAAACATTCTGTAATTCTGTGGATGTTATGAAGAATGCTTCTTTTTTTTTTTCCTAGTTTTTACAATGCCCTTATCATTCTCTGCTAACACATACTAGACTGCATTTCACTTCTGTGCAGTTCAGGTGCTTATCCATCCTGTTGTCCCCATCTCCAGTTAGAGGATATTTACCATAACATGATGCTAACTTCTCTACAGAAGGAGGAAGAGAGGTTTGCTGCAATAACGGTCTGTAAATGAGTCTCTCTGCCTGCCTATAGCTGTATCTGCATGTAAATATTTCATTCTGAAATGTTTTTTCTTTTCTGCCTATCTTACCCCTCCTTTATATGGAGAGATAAGCAAGGTAGTTTAGGTGAATATGGGACTTTGTGACACAACTGCGCTCTTACACAGCCATCCTCTAGTTTTACTCTCCAACTGAAACTCCAGCCTCCCTCCAAATACAAGTCTGTACTGCCTGCTTGCTTCCTTATGGTAGGGGGGATAGGCAGGAGACAGCCCTGACTCACTGGCTCTTGACTGCTGAGGATGGGACATCTTCCGTCTTCTCTTCCGAGCAGCCCAAAGTTAAACATTGCTCTTTACACAATTACCAGAAGAGAGAGAACTTGCCTCACAGGAGAGGGGGAGGATGATTCAGAAAGAATTGAGGCGAAGTTGAAGGCTGGCTGGAATTTTCCTGAAATTTCTTGGGTTCTTCTCCTTTGGCAAGTAAATCCTCCCTGTTTGAGGCTTGCTGGCTTACAGTAGCTGCTGGCAATGTATCAGGAGCTATGCATCATTACACTGAAGCACACAAGTTCTGTTGGTTTTGAAAGCACAGTTAAGAGCTGGTCATGCTCTGGCAGCCCTGATGATGCCCAATTGCTTTGCTGTCACTTTTTATTGCTGCATCTAGACCTGTGAAAAGCATAAGGCAGCCAGACCTACTTGTAGACCCCACAGATTTATCTCAGCCAAAACATGTATAAAACTGTGAGCTCAAATTAAAACCATGGTAGTATGACTCCCATCCTCTAGCCATGGATTTCAGTGAGCTTTAAGAGCACATATTCATCAAATTCATTCATTCATTTCTCGAATGGGCAGCTAGAGTGAAAAAATATCTGTTTGATACAGCCTCTGAGTATGCCTGTGTATCTTAGAAAATAAGACAGGAGAAAAAAAAAAAGAACCAAGATGAATCTGGATGTCTTAGAAGTGGTCTTATATGATGAACATTTTACTTAACTCTCCCTGGTATTGGCAGTAGGTGGTAGCTTGCTGGAGACTCCAGCAAGCACAGGGCAGTGATAGTTTCTATGCTGAAGTGTCCAGGAGCAGAATGGTTCATCTCCCCATGCATTTGCCACTGCATAGTAGGATTAATTTTTTCTTCTACAAAAGAAGACTGTTATAAATATATATTAAAAATATTTTTTAAAAAATAATAATAGATCCTTTTTCTAGGATTTGAATTAAAAATTAGTGTTTCTGTGATTCCCAGGTGGAGAACTACAGAAAAATGTTCACTTCCCTGGGGCTGACATTGGACCTGTGATGCACTAGTGTCTTGATGTTACTGGATCTCCAGGAAACACATGTGGAGCTCACATTGAGACCCCACAGCTGAATCCTGTAAGATATCTCCCTGTCAGGACAATGTGTTGCCTCCTTTAATTACAGTCTGAGAATTAGTTTCAGATGTGGAAGAATACAACAAAAAGAAATGATGAGCATTTCTTTTTTGCTCTTGCACTGTAAGAAAGATAATCCAAAACCAGTCCTTTTATAAAACCAGTCTTTTTATAAAAAAGCCCTGAATTAAATATGGTATAGAAGAGCCATCCAAAAGCCTTCTCAGAAAGGCTCCTGCATGCTTCTGCCAAATTTTTGAAAAAGGAGTTCAATTTGAGACTTTTAGCGTGTGATTCCAAAATACCCAGGTTAGTATTTACTCAGAATCTAAAACTGTCTGGATTAACTGTTATGACTGCTTCAGACAAAATATCTGATTTATTTTCTTATGGTGCAGCTAGGAGGATGAGATCTCATCTTGTTGATATAGCTACCTTAAAAGTTTTAAATAATTTTAAAGCACCTGATTTATGGAAGACCATGCCAATAAATGTCAAGTTCCATGCATTTTAAGTCAATACAGGAATGACTGAGTGTTCTTTGGAAGCCTTTCAGTGAATATTTTCATTGATTTAACCTTCCTATATATAATGTCTTATTTGGACAAAACACTTTTATGGGCCTGTTGGATTTTATAGGGACTTTCTGCCTTTGCAGGGTGTGCAGCATTCACAGCCATGTTCGCAGTTTCATGTTTCACTTCCCCAGAAATTGAGAAGAGAGATTGCAAATTGAGCGTATTTTGCAATATATTTTTTTGCAGTGAGAGTCTTCTGTTCTCTTAAGTGGGATGTTAATGTAAAGGTCTGTGCCTCAGCTTGGACTTTCAGTTAGGGAAATTAATTTCCTGGGAAGATGTTCTCAGGATCAATTTCTTGTCAGGCCTTTAATCAGTTACTACAGTAGGAGCTACTGACAGAATGAAAGAAAAGTTTGGCTTAAACATAAAAAGGCATCTTTAACTTTCTTTGCTTTATAAAACAGTTTCACCATTGCAGGAACAAGTATGTGTGTTCGTAAAGAAAATAAGAGGTTATCTGTTACTCAGACATCTGGTTTTTTACTTAACTTTTGCAGAAAAATCCAAGAGTCCGTCAATGACTAAGGTCTCTGTTCTCATTATTTATGTGATTTGCTTCTCCTGGAGCCATGGATGAATACAGCCGCTTTGTGGACTGGGACAAAATGGATATGAGTGCCCAGAGCCAGGATACAAAAGACCTCACCTACACAGACTTCCATGAGCTCAAGCAGCTGGCCCGGCAGGGCTATTGGGCCAAAAACCACTGTCTGAGAGCCAAAGTGTACCACAAACTCATCAGCAATATCCCATGCCGTACAGTGACTCCAGATGCAAACGTTTACCGGGACATTGTGGTGAAGATCATTGGAAAACGCAACAGCAGCTCCCTTCCACTGCCGGAGTTTATGGACAACAGCCTGATCCCCACGTACTGCCTGAATGCGGAGGGTGTCGGGGCTGTCAGGAAGATCATTCTGTGCATCGCCAATCAGTTCCCGGACATCTCGTTCTGCCCAGCACTGCCCTCAGTGATCGCTCTGCTCCTGCACTACAGCAGGGACGAGGCCGAGTGCTTCGAGCAGGTCTGTCGCATCCTGGCTTGCAATGACCCCTCCAAGCGGCTCATTGACCAGACCTTTCTGGCCTTTGAGTCCTCCTGCATGACCTTTGGGGACCTGGTGAACAAATACTGCCAGGCAGCCCATAAGCTGATGGTGGCAGTGTCCGAGGATGTGCTGGAGGTGTACTCAGACTGGCAGCGGTGGCTCTTCGGAGAGCTGCCCATGGCATACATTGTGCGGGTCTTCGACGTCTTCCTGGTGGAAGGGTACAAAGTTCTCTATCGTGTTGCACTGGCTCTTCTGAAATTCTTTCACAAAGTCAGAGCTGGGCAGCCCATGGAGTCTGACAGCGTCCAGCAGGACATTCGAGCCTTTGTGAGGGACATCGCCAAGTCAGTGTCCCCAGAGAGGCTCCTGGAAAAAGCCTTTGCTATCCGCCTTTTCTCTCGGAAGGAGATCCAGCTCCTACAGATGGCCAATGAGAAGGCTTTGCAGCAGAAGGGTATCACAGTCAAACAGAAAAGGTAGGGCTCAGCACAGGTAACCTGAGCGATCTACTGAATTTTCCTGGTGTGGGGAGCAGTCAGGCAGCCCTGGGTGACTGGTAGGGAAGCTCCACTGGTGCATGCTGGTGTCTGCTGATGCATTTTCTCTACAGAAAAACTCAGCAGCTCCAAAATCAAGCATTGCTGGGATTGTAATGGGAAGTGTAACTGAAGTGTTATGATACAAAAGGAACAGAAGTTTCTTGTAGCTTGCTCATTTATGAATTTATACAAGTATATATTAATTACAAGTGTTATATCTCAAAAGTGTGTTTCATAAGCAACTTTTAAGCTAAAAGGCATTTTAGCAAAGTTGGAAAAAATACTGATAAATTACTTGGAAGAAACATATCAAAAGAAATGTGAAAATTTATTTTTAAATATGATATTATATGTATAAAATGTCAATTTGATATTGCTCAGTACTGTGAATTCAGCAGTTTCTTTAGTGTAAGGCACTGTTACAGCTGGGAACGTTTTGCTTGACTGAGGAGCTGTTTTAACAGAGCATGGAAGAAATAGGTCTTACAAGTTACTTGTAAATCAATTTGACTGCAAGCCTGCTGGAAGTCAGGAGTATAGAACTCACAGGTAGGAATTGACCTGTTTTGTGACAGGTTCATGTACTATTAGAAAAAATAATTTTGAAAGAACCATGGAAGAGAAGATGACTATACAGATTCAAGAAACTATCGCATAGTCACAAGCTCTTCTCAGAAGTAAGGGAAGGAAGAACCAGCTCTGAAACCAGTAAATGAAATCCTGCTCTGATATGGCAGTAAAAGTCATACTAATAAAAAGCTTAGTTGAAAGGCCTCTCAATACATACAGAAAAGGCAGTGTATTCATCTGAATAAAATTACCTCTCACCAAGTGCAAATGTACATGCAGGTAAGTGGTGCATGTTCTGTTTTTCCAAAGGCCTCTGACAGCAGAAAACTTCTCCCAACCATTTTTGAGCTCTGAAGTTTAAATGTTGGACAGTTTTATGAATTGCCTTGCCATCTGAAGAGAGGTGACTTCTAAAAGTCTCTGGGTCAGTGAGTGTAATATCTAGAAGCTGATATTCTAGATACACAGTCTCTTTTTCTCTAAATCTTCACTGATGTGGTAGCATCTTTCAGCCAACTGCATTGCTGAGTTAGTTACAGATACCATTCCATGTCATGGCAATACACACTCAGTACATTTCAGCCAAGAAGATCACATAAATGTTAGCTTCATGTGTCTACATGCATGTAAGGTTCCCCCGATCTCTTCCAGGGGTTCATTTTTTAGATTCACAGCTTGGTTTACAATCAGCTTTAGCATCTTCCTGTTAGTCTCAAATATTTCAAGGCCCTTAGCCACTGGATTGTCACACTGGGGGCAGTTCATTGTATTTGACACTTGTCACAAAATACTGACTCCTCATTGTGTCTTCCTGTTAGGAAGTTTAGGAGAATTGTAATATCCCTGAGTATATTGTTTGAAACAGATTGGAGCTTTAACAAATAATTTAAATAAACCGGAAAAAAAGAAAATGTGCATCAACCAGCCACAGATACTCCAAAAGCTCCTGCTGTGCTAAAGGTTGCAGAGAAAGTCTCACTTACAACAGGGACACTTTCCAGGCAAAATACGGTAATATACCCAAATAAAGCCAGTAGTTACTGCTATGCCAGGCAAAGTTGCTACTGAAAAATTTTCATCCTCTCTTGGCTACCTTTGTGTACCTAATGAAATTTCTCAGTGTCCCCAGGCACAGTGCTGCTGGGAGCTTGGCTTGGCTCAATTTGGGGTCCAGAAATTGTGGGGGTGTGGGTAGATGGAAGTGCAGGAAAAGTGAGCTGTTCCCCAGGGCTCCATGGGGTGCCAGTAAGTTCTCTTCTCCAGCTGTGTTTTATCTGTGCAAGAAGATGATTTATTTTCCCATCACATGACAAAAAAGGAGAAAGATAGAAATATAAATGTTTTAACCTGTCTGATTGTTGTTTAGTACTTGGTGTCTCAAATCAAACCTTACTTTGTTTCTCTCCAGGCTCCTTTCACTTACTTTGTCATGGATGTAGGAAGTCACTGATCTTTTCTATCTTTTTTGTCTTTCTCCTTGTATGTTCTCCTTCTCTCCATTCCATCTCCACTGCACCACTCCTGTTTGCAGTCTTGCACCTCCCAAAAGGTAGGTTAAAACACTGGGGTCTTTGCACTTTGCTCATTCCTGCTGTCTTTGGCTTGTTTTTTCCAAGGCCATCATGTATTTCTAATATTTGGGCAGGAGAAGCAGGACAGCAATCAGAGCACCTGATTGCTGTGCCACTTCTCCTGAATACTGTCCTGCAAAGTTAGTTCATAGCACCCATAAAGCTGTGAGAGAAGGGGTAGTGGGCCCAAGGAGCCAGCACAGCACTTCAGACAGCAAAACACCTGTGTTTTCCAGAGTGGGCAAGAGTACTGTACATGGAGAAAGTGATGGGATTGTGGTAATGGCTATGAAGGGCTTTTATAATAATGGTCCTTTCTGCTCTATAAGAAAAAGTGTGATTTTTTTAAAAACATCTTAAATAACAGCTTAAATGAGTTGTTAAGTATCATCCCACCTCAAAACCTGGTATATGCTGTTGCATTAGATGTGAAACAGAGTAAACTCTTTATCTTCTTTGGAAGCCTTCTGCAGTTAATTGGAAACATTTTGAACTGACCCCAACTTGGCGCACTCCTAAAAGTGACCTCTCTCTGTTCATAGTAGATTATATTTGTTTTTAGATAGGCAGGGTATTTTTAGTCAAGAAGGCAAGACTTTTTCTGTGTCAAGGATGTCAGAGTTACTCAGCCATAGAGCATTAATGGTTAATGAAGTCATTTATCAAGTCTTGGCCTGAAAAGTAAATCGTAAAGAACAAAACCCAGTGAGTGGATTGTGATACCTGATAAGCAGAGAACTTGGAAAGAGAAAAGCTGCCCTGTGAGTATTAAATACCACAGAAGTTTGAGTTTATATTCATGCCTTTGAGAATCCTCTGGCCTTGCTGCAGGTGCCCTGAGTTAACTTTAGTGAGTGATGCACACTAACACTTGTGCTAATTTATAAAATTGAAGTTGGAATTAACTTCCTCATGTTTTCATGTTTGAAAGAACATCTTAAAAGACTTAGCAAAATATTTTTCATACCATAACTTCTGTGTTGAGAATTTTACCTCTAATAAATCAGCAAGCTGTTAATCCCAGTCAAGTGAATCTTCAACATCTATGTATTATTTTTGCAGTTAGGTTGTTCTGAAAGCAGCAGAAAGCCTTCATTTATGCTAGGAAGCAGTTTGGGTTTGATGATACTTAGGGAGAGCAGGGTGTCTGTTGACCACTCTGATCTGGACACAAGATTAGGTGTCAGGTTTATATACCACAAATTACTTGTACTGCTATTTATGACTGAAAAAGAAATCTCCTTTTACTGCACAATTATGCCCTCACTGAAATTTTAATGGAATTTAAAGATAATGCATCTTCTCTGAGATTTGACCCAAGCCACAGTAGAGCAGGAATATGTAGTTCAGTGAGTAATCTTTGGAGTTGAGTATTTGTTGTTTTTTAGTAATACAGAGCTCATCCACTTAAGACAGGTTCTGCTACATGTCCTCAGCCTTGGCTTTACCTTTGGGAACTATGAGGCCTCTGAAGAACATTGTATTAATGATATAGCTGGAAAAGTAACATTCCTATGAAATTAGAAATTGCTGCTTTATTAGACATTATTTGTGCTGGTTTTCAAATCTAATTCCTTGGAATAATAGCAGTTGAACAAGTCTTTCCAACATCAGCAATCAAGAGAAAGTTGTCATGGAAATCTCTGTAACTGAGGAAACACTAATGCAGGGTAAAACCTTCTGAATTTGTTCAGTTCTAGTGATAGACTTTAATGCTGTCCAAGTTTACTCTTCTCTCAAGCTACAATGTTTTCACAGATGACCCTGAAAGGAGTGGAGTGGTGAAGGCTAAGCTTAATTTTCCTCAATGAATATAAACCAAAACATTTGGGGTTTTTTTAGCCCACCTGTGTTCTGTTCACTTTCACTCATTTACTACTTTGAAAAGCAACTGCCAAACTGAAGGAGAAGATTTTCAGTGTCATTAAATAAATACTGTCAAAAAAAAGAGAATTAATACAGCTTAGATACTTGTAACTAGTTGCAATTTTCTGGAAGCTCCCAAAAAAGTTATATTTTTGCTCAGCAGGATGGAGTTTGGTTTGATAGGTGCAGGCTGTATGTGGACACTTCTCAACATAGGGTCATGTTTCAGTCTTAACTGTCCACAGCTGTGATTTGTTCCTGGGAAATAGTAGGTCATTTTGTTTCATATTCTTTGGCCAAATTCTTTGGTTTAACTAGATGGTGCCATTAAATATATTTACCATTATATTCAAAGGCAGGAATTGTATGCCTGGTACAGTTTTAAATGGCCAATACAGTGGTAAATGCTTTCTGGTAAATTAGAAATATCTGTTTGAAAAGGTGATATTCTACCTACATGTAAGAGTTGGGGGAAGGCATAATGTACTGAAAGGGATGTGTTCAGAATGCTGCTGAACAAAGGCTTTAAGAGGGGTTTTGGTAGGAAAGTCTTTAAATCAGCAGTTCAGAGTAGGCAGAAGAAGGAAAAAAGGCAAAAGCAAAGATACCCTGAGTGTGAGAGCCTTTTAGATAAAAGAACTGAAGTTTGGTTGTCCAAACAGCTCACAGAAATGTGAAAAATGTACAGGCCAGGTATACAAATAATTCTGAGGCTTGCTTGAGGTGTAAATTTAAACCTCTTTTGACATTGCTATTCCACTGGAAATTCATTATAATAAACAGTTGACTGCCCTGAATATTTTTTAATTCCTTAAATGTGGGGGGGAGGATAAATTTTAATTTCTGCTGAACTGAAACCAAGGCTTTGTCTCTCAGCTTTGTTCTGTAGTGACACCAGTTTTAGCTACAGACCTGCCAGAACACAGAGGGTGAGACCTAAAATAGGATTCTGGACATGGGGATTCATGTCCAGAACTACTTTGTTTCAATGGATCGCTCCTTTGCTTCAGATTGCTATGTTTAAAAGTACAAATAATGCCCCGAGTCAGTGATACTGTAAGTTTTAAAACCCATGAATAGTTACAGCTTGCTTAAATAGCTGCCCACAGAAGTTCCTTCTTCCTTCCTTGTCTTAAATAATGTAGGGTAGCAGTGCAAAGTCTGATTTAGTTCATTTGGCTAAAGTAAGCAGTAATTTTTTTAAGTGACCTACAGAGTCACTTCATTCAAAGTCCTGACACCAAGTCACCTACAGTGAGCTCCAGAAAGCAGTTCACAGTGTCTTCAAATAAGCACTGTTCTGCATTGCAAATACTACTGATTTTTTGGTACTACAAGCATGAAAAGTAAAAATTTTATATATTTTATGTGTTTTAGGGAGTGAGTTCAGCTGTCGAGATCTGTGCAGATGTACAATATTGAGGGCCCCTTCATGCTCATGAAACTGAGAGAAAAGAAATATCAAAAATAGGCAAATACTTGCACCCAAACCCTTGCATGCGGAGCAAAGTTACAAGGCTTTTAGAAGCAAGTAATGTTTAATCCCCGGGCTCTGGATTTGCATGCTTATTTAATCTGAGAAATGAAGGTTGGTTAAAATGATGATGGTTGTTACCTCAAGTGTTTAAAAGCCATGAATCAATCCTTCTAACTGTATCATACCCTTCTGGGCAAGTACAGGGATTGCCTTCCCAATGTCAATGTCTAGCATTCCTTAATGTTTTCAGGCTCCATCTCTAACCATGATCCCAGGAATATTTTTGGTTCATAATGAAATGGAAGTAATTGGTAATGACATGTTTCCAACAGATGGAACTTCTCAAAAGCTTCTCAAATATTTGCCTTGGATTAAAATTGCTTTCCTGATAATACTGATTCCTCTGAAGTTTCTGAGGAATTTAGGAATTCTCTAATCCAAGAATATGGACTGGACCTCAGAGGTGGGAAAAATACTACCCCTTCCTCTCAGATCCTGGCTGTTTGTTTAGGTATTCTGTTCTCTGTGCTTAAATACAAGTGCCAGTAAGGCTGTCATAAACGGCAATATAAGGCCATGGTGATTTTTAGACGCTCAGTGTTGTGTCTGTGTGTGTAAAGGTGCAGGCCACGCTGCCATACAGAGGAACAGAAAATACAGTCAAACTAGATGTCTGCTTCTGAGGATTATGTTAAATTGCAGTAACTTGTTACCTTCTCCAGGTCACAGCCACCTAATCCCGTGGGCTGGAGCTTTGACCAATAATTTATGTGCTTGAGTCTGTTAGTGTTCAGCTGTCTTCTCATGTTTCAGTTCAGTGATCCAAAATTTGTTAAATTATTGCTTTCCAACGTTTTGTTTTGTATTTCTCAGGCAGAATGTGCACTTGGCAGTTCATGCTGAGAACTTTAAATCAGAAATTGTCAGTGTGAAGGAGATGCGGGATATCTGGTCATGGATCCCAGAGCGATTTGCCCTATGCCAGCCTCTCCTGCTTTTCACCACCTTGGAACACGGCTGTAGTCTGAGCAGGTAAGGAAAACCTTCCTCTCTCTTCTCTACCGTAGGGCAGAAAGGAACAATTGGTGGAATGTTTGCTGGATTGACCAAAAGGCTCTGCTTAGTCAGAACTGGATCTGAAGAATATCATTAATAATGGAATATAAATGCGACAAGTTCCTGTTGCCTACAGCATTTGACTGGGATATTTCCTATGCCAGGATATTTTAAACTGTTCAAGATCAATTGGAAAAGTGAAACTTGGATCAGTTCACAGCTTGTGCAGGTCTGAGTCTGGTTCCTTAAGGGTTTGAATGGTTTAACTCAGTGGCTGCTCTGCAGGCACTTTTCATAGATAACCACCTTAAAACTGATCCAAGGATGAAGAGAGCTGGAAACTGGAAATTACCTATTAATCTGATTGGTTGTCTTTTTTAAGTGAGATAAGCTAGATATGAGTTGTCCTTGCACTTGGTACAGAAGACTACAACCCTATAGCTCCTAATAATGACTTTGCCATCAGCAATTGAGATACTGAGGCAGGGAGTGACCTGTTCTCCCAGCCTTATATGCCTATGAGAAGAGAAAAAGTGAACAAAGAGACTGTATTGCAATTAATTTCCTTGAAGACCTTAAAGCCCTTCAGACATGGCCATCAGTTCTCTAGGTTGTTTTACAGTCCTTTAGGTTGTTTCAATTCAAAATGCTGCACTTAATCTAGGTAAGCTTCTAGTTATTCTTCAGAGACATAAACTGTTCAGGGCGCTGAGTAGAGAACAACTGCCTCATAGTATTCATTTACACTCAGCTGTATTATTTACATGGACTGTATAAAGTATTTGCAGGAGTATTCTTAGTCTTCAGGGGTTTTTTGCCATGGCATCAATTGGAGGAGGCGGCGGTGCCTGATGTTGAGGAGGAAAGGAGCTGCAGTTGGTGGCAGTCAAGTGCTCACTTTGTTGTGCTCTGCACTTCAGGTTCTATTCCCACAGCGAGGGACATGAACCAACTCTGCTCCTCATTAAGACAACAACAAAAGAGGTGAGTGAGGCAAAAGACAAGTGATTAAATTGGAGTTTGGGCAGCGTGTAATGCTGTGTTACAACACACAGCTGTTTATAATAAAATGAATAAGCAAGGTTTGGCTTTGGTTTTTTAAGAATCCATGCTTTAAATTATTGTATTTGCTGGTTATAGGACTGTGCATTCTTGGGCAGACCTTGTAAACCAAGTCTTGGTTAACTGCTTTTTCTCTTGCAATTAGTGTGGGATGATGAACTAGAGTAGCTTATTTTGCTCATCAGCAAACTCTGAAATGCAGCATCAGAGGGACAGAGTGAGAATTGTGCTAAAGTTATGATTCTTAGAAGATACTCTCATTTTCTCAAGGATATAAGGAGAGAAAGTAACAGAATTTAAATGATATGAATAATGCTGGACTACATGACTTGAAAACAAAAGCCTTAGCTTCATCTCATTCTTGATTGGAAAAAAAATAAGCCAAGGAAGCTCTGAGAACCGGAGGAAGAGTGCGCACAGGTCCCTCATTTCTGCTCCTGTGTGTGACAATATTGGATAGCATAATGTGAAAGCAGCAACATGCTTGTTTAAAAAATTAATATATAAAACAAGAAGTCTTTCCAGAACCTTCTCAGTAGGGCACACAGGAACTTCCTGTAATGGTGGTGTTGTCTATGCCACTATACATGACTTCTAAATATTCTGTATACAACATTAAGCTTTTATTGCAGCCTGTGGGCCTTATTCCTGCCTATATCTCTACAGGATGACTGTCCATGAACAAGCCCAGTTCTACTCTTACTTACATCTACCTAATGCTCATCCTCTAGGCCATTTCATAGTTCTGCATGTGGTTTCTGGCCATTCAGGTCTGTGTTGAGATACCAGTTGCTTACGGAATGCCCCTGTTGTGTAAAGGGTTGAGGGGGGAGGAATTATTTCGCTTCTTGTCTTGGAGCCTGTCAAAAGTCTGACTTTGTAAGAGATTCTGGTTTTTATAAGATTGTTTGTTTCTTACCCCTCAAAAAAAATGTATTAGCCAAAAAAGAAAAAAAAAAGTTGGAGAAAAATATAGGGGGTTTGTTTTGTGCTTATGGATTTGGATGGTTTTTGTCACATTAAGTGACAAATTACTTCAGGGTCATTTAGATTTATTTATTCATATGTCTATAGCTAACTTTTAGAATGAAGAAAATTTGCCTTCTGATTTTCAGCCTCTCATACCCATCAGGCATATCACATCAAATGGACTTCTGGGTCATTTAGATTGAATTCTAAATCTAAATACAGATTTATCTATATAAAGCAAATCTGATATTCAGTAATTTTGTCCTAGGAGCTCTGTTTGTAATGTTCATGCAGGCCAAACAGCAAGTGTACCTTAGAACAATTCTGTATAATCATAATTGTTTTTCTAGTTTCTGGGAGGAAAAAAGCATAGATGCTTTTATCCCATTCTAGGAGCTTCATTGTTTCCTCCGCGTGCACTTTGCAGGGATGTGTATTGCTGGTAACAAAAAATTGTAGTGCAAACACAAGACTCCAGAGACAAGCTCAGGCCTCAAAGGATGCTTCTCTTTATTGGAGACTGGTGATCTCCATGTGGTTTGAGTGGCTGCTCTAAACATCTGAGCTAGTTCAGCATTTGCTTAGCTAAGCTGGCTTTAATGTACACTTTGAAATGTAAGAAAGCCACCAAGGCCACTGTTTGACCAAAAACTGTTCAGGCAGAACTGCTCATACTGTAACTTGGGACAGAGCTGCTGCTTTGGTTGCCAGAGTGAGGCAGTGAGAGTCAGGCTGTATAGACCTGGAGTGATCTATGCTTTGGTACCTGGGGTTGTATTAGAAAATTTCTCCCTTAAGATATCAGAGGTATGAAATGATTTATGACACTCTTACAATTTAGAGGTAACCACTGGTGGATTAAAGCAGTTTAAATCTGCCTTTAAATATAAGTACTTGTGCTGCTTTAATCCACTGGTGTAGACTCTGAAACTCAAACTAAAGTAAAGCCTGCAGTTTTGGCCTCTAAAATGTCAGTATCAGTGGGTTTAACATACCTTTCTCCTTCAACGGGAAGCCTTACTGTGCTGTCTGTGCCAGGTCTGTGGGGCTTACCTGTCCACTGACTGGACCGAGCGCCGGCGAGGAGGGAACAAGCTGAGTTTCTTTGGAACTGGGGAGTGCTTTGTGTTTAGGGTGAGTAAAATTTTGTTGTTGCTGCCCAATACCAAGACAGAACAACTGTACTGGTTAACTATCCCCTCTCATCCACTTAAAGAGGCTGGATTACATGTCTTTCTAATTTATAAAGTTTATTGAACTCTTAATGTGGAGGAAAAATTTTTCTTTTAAGTTTTACAGTGACTTTTTTTCTCCACTTCCACAGAACATTTTCGTGAAAGATCATAGAATCATCAAGGTTGAAAAAGACCTCTAGGATTATGAAGTCCAATCACCAACCCAGAACTACCATCATGTTCACTAGTAAACTGTGTCCCCAAGTGCCACATCCACACACTTTTTGAGCACTTTTAAGGATGGTGTCATGGTTTGACACTGGGCAATTGCCAGGCACCCACAAAAGCTGCTCACTCACCCTCTCCTGCTACAGTTGGGCAGAGGAGATAAAGTTTAACAAAGGATTCATGAGTTAAGGACTGGGAAAAAGACACTCCAATAGCAAACAGGCTCAACTTAGAGATACAGAGTGAATTTAATACTAGAAAGATGAGAGCAGGAAGAAGAGAAGTAAAAGAAGCCCTTCAAAGCATCTTTTTTTACCCCCAACCTCTCCCTCCTTCCACTGACAGTGCAGGGAGACGAGGGCTGAGGGGTTTGGTCAATTCATCACCAAGATTTTCTTCCACTGCTCAGGAAGAGGAGTCCTTCCCCTGTGACACTGTGGGGTCCCTCCCGCAGTAGACAGCTCTCTGTGTATTTCCCCAGTGTGGTTCCAACCTCACAAGCAGCAGCTCCCTGTGACCTGCTGCAACATGAGCCCCTCCCACAGGCACACTGTCCCCAAACCGCTGCTGTGTGGGTGACTTTTCCACTGCATGCCGTCCTCCAAAGACAGGCTGTTCCAGCCTGGAAGCAGGGGCCTCCTCTCTCTACCTGGTCTTTCCCTGGATCACAGCCTCCTCCAGGCACACATCTGCTCCGGCATAGGCACCTCCCCCATGGACTGCTGGTGGATCTCTGCATCCCCTGTGGATTCTCATGGGCTGTGGATGGATCTCTGCATCCCCTGTGGATCCCCATGGGCTGTGGATGGATCTCTGCATCCCCTGTGGATCCCCACAGGCTGCAGGGAGACAGCCTGCTTCACCAGCACCACCACATGCAGAGGAGTATCAGCTCCAGCTCCTAGAGGAACTCCTCCCCCTCCCTCATTATCACAGAGGCATTACTATCATTTCTAATTGGCCCAGCCTTGGCCAGCAGCATGTCCATCTTCAGAGCCATCAGGGATTGGCTCTGTTGGACATTATGGAAGATTCCAGCAGCTTCTCACAGAAACCACCTATGTGACCTCCCTACTACCAAGGACCAGACTGTGCCAAACTGACACAGATGGTCACTCTACCTCTTCTCTGGGCAGCCTGTGCCAGTACATGACGACTGTGTCATGCAGAAATTTTCACAATACTTAATCTAAACCTTCCCAGGCGCAACTTGAGACCATTTCGTCTTGTCTGTCTCTTGTTAACTTGGAGCAGAGCCTTACCCCAACTGGCTCCACCCTCCTTTTATACAGTTGTAGAGAAAGATGATCTAGAGATGAGAGGTGTAATAAGGTGACTTGGAAGTTACTGCATCATTTATTCAACCACCTAAAAAGAAAAGGAATAAAGGATAACATCTAGCCTAAAAGAAAGGTTGATCCAAGCTTTACTGCTGACTGTGTGGGTGGAGACTGAGGGGCAGGAACATTCTTTTCTGAGCAGAGCTCTGTGTAGTGTGTGTACGGTAACATAAACTCTGCCCTTCTCTGCCTCTCTGCAGCTGCAGCCAGAAGTGGAACGCTACGAGTGGGTGATCATAAAACATCCAGAACTAGCCTCGACTGGATCAGAGACAGGAAACCATGCCCAACCAGCTTCCAGCTCCCTTTCCTCAAGCAGCATCCCCTCAGACCCCTCAGATCGCCTTTCTCCCTTCTTAGCAGCTAGGCACTTCAACTTGCCTTCCAAAACAGCCTCCATGTTCATGGCTGGCAGCAGCGAGTGCATCATTGTAGGTGAGTCAATGTGAGAATTTGAGCACAGATCCTACCCCAGCTCTTCTTGTCCACTTTAGATACACAGTAAATATATCTGATCCCTTTATCTATTTCAGTATCACTACAGATAGAGATAAAATTTCCCAAAACCTGGCATCATTTCCTAATCAAAATTTTCTGTGGGAAAACCTGCATACAAGCATTTTAGAGAAGGGAGTAGCTCATGGTTTTAAGTACAGCCATTCCTTCATACTGCCTAATTCACGATGAGAAGTAGTTCTCAAAAAGGAGCTTACTTTGTATCAAGGCTTTTTGAAACATAAGAGCATAAAACACGTTAGTTCTCCAGGAGCTTCATTGGATCTGTGGGGCTGCTGACTTTGGCAAAAGTCTGCTTAGTAAAGCTGTCACTTAAATGGGATTCACAAGGAGCAGATCTAAAATCATAGTTGTCATTTTCCCAAAAGTCTTTACTTGACACTTACTAGGAGAGCATCTGGCCTATAATTTCCTCTGTAATGTCAAGTGTTGGCTGATTTCCCACTTAGCAGCATCTGCTCTAACCATAAAATCATGGAATTCTTTAGTTTGGAAAAGCCCTCTAAGACCATTAAGTCCAACCATTACCCCAGTACTGCCAAGGCTACTGCCAGCCCATCTCCCCAGGTGCCACATCTACATGGTTTATGAACACTTCCAGTGATGGCGACTCCACTACTGCCCTGGGTAGCCTGTTCCAATGCCTGACCACCCTTTCAGTGCAGAAATTTTCCCACCATCCAGCCTAAATCTTCCGTGGTGATTGAGGCATTTTCCTCTTGTCCTGTCACTCGTTCCCTGGGAGCAGAGCCCCTGACCCCACCAGATTCCACCCTCCTGGTGTAGAGTGTGATATGCCCCACCAGGCCTTCCTGTCAGCCTTGTGTAAGGGAGTTGCTTATATTTACCATATGCTACATTATGGGTGGTAATAAGAGAGATACAGGCTTGGGCAGTGGATACATAGGAGTGTTGTACTCAGTTCCAGCTGTGGACCAGAATTCCCACCCTTTTGATTCTTCAGATGGCTTTAGTAAGTGCTCTTTAGTTGCCTAACAAGCAATAGGGAATCTTCCTTTTTGTTCTCCTAGCACATTTCTGTCTAACTTTATTTCACTTCTCTGCAGTTTCTGACTGAAAACTGTGAACCTTGACATAGACCCACAGATAACCAAAATGCTTTCAACTCTGACATACTTTATAGTAATTTAGAAGACTAAAGTAGTGCTGTTACTTACCGATCTTGTTCTCCCAGTTTTGGTTTTTTGGCTGCTAACAGAATTATTTGGTTTTCTTTACTGGAGAAAAATTTGCAGTCTAGTCCAATATCCTCCAGCACTGAAATACAAATCTTAAATGCAGGTAGTTTCTGTTCTTACTGAGTTGCATTGCTTTTATTTATTATTATTTAAAGAAATAATCCAGTCTGATATTATCATTCAAAACCTATACATCTGATCATATACTGTTACACCTGAAGAGAGGAAGCAGACATTGCTGAAGGCTTCCAGTTGTTCCCCATGGGAAAAGCACTCAAGTCTTTGTACAGCTGTTTCCCATGCCAAGAAATGCAGAGACATCCTCACTCTGTCTTTGTCTCTTCCCAGGAGGTGGTGATGGCCAGGCTCTGTACCTCGATGCAGATCTGAACTACGGGAGAACTAGCCACTGCAACACTTTCAATAACCAGCCACTGTGCTCTGAAAGCTTCCAGATCTCCATCCTGGAGGTGTGGGGCTTCAGGGACACCATGAATGGTTGATGTGACTATCATTAATCAGCTTGTCTTTCAGTTGTCCAAATTCTGGTACAGGAGCTAATTTAGAGCATCCTTTCTGCTGGGCTCAGTTTACTCTTATTTTATTTAAGACAGGTCAAGGCAAAGTAATGTATCTGGTTAACTGCTTGTCCCTTTACCTCTTTACCCCTTTACCTAGAGATCTGTATTCCAGGGAATGTTGGTAAAAATGAAAATGTGATGAGTTCAGAGCCATGCTAGGTGGATACAGGTCCGAATCATGGGAAAGGTTTGAGTCCACAGTTCCTTGGAGGCACAGCCCTGACTGAGCTATGCTGCATAACTCTGAGCCACTGGCACCAGTACCTGGCCTGAGCCAAGAGTATCAAATGTCTCCTTGCAAGGAACACTGGTGACCTCAGATTTGATACAGAACAGAAGTTCATAAAATCACTGCCCTCCTATGAGTACACGTTGTGCAGACAAATCAGTACCACTAAGTTATGAAGCTCTTCGTTCACAACAGAACCATGATTGCTGGTCATCTTGTACCAAGACCTTTGACATGTTCCAATTGCATATATTTAAGCAGTCTGCCTCTGAGAAAGGCATCCAGGCTGGACGGTGGTATCTCCAAGTCTTGGTTTTGTTTACATCCTATTCCATATCAGTATGATGACTTCAGAGTGACTGCCTGTGTCAGGCAGCCAGAGAGTATCTGCAATGCTTAGAAATGTTTCTTTCCTGGTAGCTGAAATGAAGCTTTAACTCTGAAAATAACTGTGCTGATATCCTTGTGTGTTTGGGGAATTAAACACGTTGATAATGGGAACTTAATCCTCTCCCCACAAGTAAAAAAGAGGAAGGCAAGAGGCAAATCTGGGAGGGAATGAGTTTCCCGGGCAAACTGAAGGCAACACTGTTTCTCAAGATGTCTTGTATCCTCCTGAGAAGGTAACAGTTTTCTTCCTTTGTATTCTGTATTTGAGTGATGCAAAGAGGCTTTGTTCGTTCTTGAGCATTCCTACCTTTTCTGCAGGCATGCGCTGTGCCATGTGATGTCTGGAGGCAATTACCCCAGAGTCTTTATCAAAAAATTGCACTGTCTATTGTGGAACTTCTCCCACATGAAGCACAAATACATAAATATCATTGACTAGTCCAGAGCATACAACAGGATGCTCAGAGCTTCAATGAGTAACTCACTAGTAAGATTTATCCCAACAGGGAGAATGAAGGGAAAGAGAAATTGTTGATTTTATTATTGCTACTTATTAATATTATTAATATTATTGCTACTTAAGCCTGAAGTTCTTTAAAAGGAAAAATTTAAATGAATAATGTTAAATGCTAGGCTGGACAGGGTCACATTCATATTCAGAGGTCAGAGGTGAGTTTTTGGTCATGTTGGCTTGTCCAGCTGACCAGCCATGACAGTACCTCATGGCTTGGTAAAGTTGCCTCTCGCAGAGTATGTGAATAAACTTGGCAAAAATAAGATTTGATTTTTAAGGTGCCATTTTTAATTTTTGTCAAAATAACTCTTTGAAAAATTAGCCTATGTGCAGAACAGTTTAGGATGTCTTTTGTACCATTTGTATTTGCAATTGGATTCTCTCACCCTGTGTGAGAGTCAGCATTGGGCCTCCCTTTCTCCTTCCCACACAGTGAGTTCTGCCCAGTTGTCTTTTCACAGGTTTTCCATAAGCTTGATTGAACTGCAAGAGGTAATTAAGTTATACTGATACATTTTGATATGGAAGAACTCAGTCATATCTGGCTTTTTGCAAACACTGGCTGATGCTGCCTTCTATTTTTCCAAGCCACCTATGTCACTTTGCTCTTGCAGGTATCCCACAAGGTTCCTCAGACAAAAGAAGTCATTAAAAAAGCATAGGTTCTCCTTAGCGCATGTGGGATTTCCATTTGGTTTGCACCTCCTCTTTTGAGTTTGTCTAAGGAGGTGCCCTTGGGAACAAAACACAACTCAAAAACACAATAGTGTTGATTTCCAGCTTGTTGTCAGAAATTCCCTGGAGCTGTGTGTTGGTACGATTTGTCAGAGTATGTTCTACTCCAAATGAATAAATTTTATCTGCAAAAACTTGGCTGCATCTGGCAGTGTGATGGGGTTTCCTCACTCCCTTCCCTGCCAAGTTCAACTATGTTAATACCTTGTCTTAAGCCATATCTAAGAAACTTTCCTCAGAAATATGTTCCTTTCTCTGCTCTGTTCTTGGTGCACAGTGATTTGGGTGTTTGGAATCTGAAATAACTCCTGGTTGCTAACTCATCATAGGATATCAATGTGAGAATCCAAGGAGCAATTATGGACACCAGGCACAGGACTGGTTTGGCTTGATAAAGCAGTGCCGTGCCACAGCCACCCTGTGGGACTCATCTATGTGGTTTGAACTGGAATAGCCTGGATGAGCAAGAAGCTGCAATAATCCAGGGAAAGCAGTTCTACAGTGCTGCAGCAACTTCACACAATCCTTGTATTCAGTAAAAAAGGATATTCCTCATCATGTGCAAATCCTCATCCATCATTCCTGTTGTGGTTGTGAGACACCTTAGAAGAACAGCATTTTGACTTGGTTATCTTTCCAGTAGCAACAAGGTATTTTTCCTGTCTGTATAGTTAATGGTTGTTGTTGACCTACTGTCTGTCAAAGTTCAAATCCTTTGTTTCATGCAAAGCTCTTGAGATGGAGCCCACAGGCTGGTTTTGAAGACAGTTACTGCAGTGGACATCCTGTCAGAAAGTGGAGTTATCTCAAGTACTCCAGCTGGGAAGTGCTTTAGTTATTTGTTGCTTGCAGCTCTAAACAACAGTTGAAGTAGGCTGTAATCCCTGTTTGTGGCAGCAGTAAGAGTGTCAGAATCACAGGATGGGCTTGGGCAGAGAGCTGCAGGCTGGACATTTGTCACCACAGTTCTGCAAAAGCATGTCCTTTCCTGAGAAGCTGCTTTTTGCTTTGTCATATTCCTTGAAGGCAGAAAATGTTAGAAACTTCTGACATCAGAAACATGACTTCAGTGTAAATGTTTGCAGGCCACATGAACTGTATCCAGCTGCAGCCAGGCTGGACAGACTTCACTGCACTTGAGCTGTCTTTCCTGCAGCTCCTGCACTTTGGCATGCTCCTTTTTCTGATGCAACGTCTTAATCAACCTCATGTTAATAGAGTCAAATTAGCAAAGGGAAGGGGAAAATTCTCATTTCTTCTCTGGTGACATATCTGAAGTCAAAATAGAGTGGGGGCCAGTACTGTTCTTTGAAGAGTTAAACCATGCCACTAGAGATCTGTTGTGACCCACAGAGGGGTGATGTGCAGATCCATCAATTGCTCTTCATGTGTGTGTATTGAAATTCTGTACTTTGTCCTTGGAAATTCATCCTCATTTTTGGAGGGGCGGGATCTCCTCTGTCCATGGAGACAACGATACTACAGCCAGGACCTGACCCACAACTGTGGCACAACAAGAGCTCAGCTCCTGTGAGTGACATTGAGTGAGGCTGTTGAGTACAGTCGAGGCGTGGGCACCTGGCTGTTCTGCAGGTCTCTGTCATGAATTTCAGATTATTCATAGTCAGGTTGAGTGTGTGTATACTGTTTGTGGTAATGTTTTCTTCAGATGATTGGTGATATGCTGCTGAATTGGTTTTCTGCCCTATCTTGGAATCACTACCCTACATCAATGGTATTTTTGTCACTCTGCAGAATCTTGGATTATATTAAAGGTGTTTGACTGTGGAGGATTCTGGCTTTTCCTTTTTTCTGGTCTTTCCTTCCTGTAGAGCTTATACCAAAAGATACCCTGTAACTGAGAGAAACTCCTGGAGCTTGTGTTCTCTGACAGAACTCTCACTGCAGTGAGGTGGTTACATCTGATCATTTCAGATGTCACAAGAATTCCCCTGACATCAGGTGTCAAACTGACTGTAAAATCTCTAGATAACAAATTCTGACATGAGATTTCTTCCCCTTTGCAGGGCAAGGGAGCATGGTCTGCCCTAGCCCAGCGTGGGTTTAATATGGAGGTTAGAGGTGTCACCACCATCACCTGTAAGTTGCAGTCAGACCATGCCATGATGAAGAATGTATATGAAAATAGTGGAATTCCACAAAATTTGGCAGTTTAAACAAACTGCAGTCAGGCCAAAGGGATCTGGGTATTTCCCCTCAAAAAACTCCCACCCCTCTATATCCACCCCATACACAAATCTGGCCTTACAGTGCTGGCAGTGTGGAAAAGGGATTGCTGAGCTGAGAAACAATTCCCAGATGATTGATTCTCCAGCCAGCTCTGCACTGGCAAGAAGTTTGCTGCACAGGAAGCCCATGACCGCTAGAGGTTCCTCTCAGCCTGGTCCTGTGCCTCCATCACCAGTAAATCCATCCTTGCAATCCCAAAGGGTTTTTTTCGCATGGTTTCCAAAGGTGACCTGAGACTTAAATGGCATAAATCAGAATTGCACAGCTCCCTTAAAGGCTGTAAACTTAATCATGAAGGTGCATAGTAGCAGGAAGGTGTGAGGAATTGTGAGGAGCTGAGCAGTGCAGGCAGATATTTTGGGACCTTGCAGCTGCTGTAAACTCAATGATTGAGACCTGAGAGGGGAACATGCTTGATTGCATCAGGCAGCAGAAGCTTGGTGTACTGACTAGAAAGTGTGGGTTGGGAAGGTCCTGGTTGATGTCTCAGGGCTGGTAGCAGTTGCAGGAGCCTGAACTGGAAAAGGAAGGCTGTGCTGCATCTTGCTGTGCTTCTGCAGTGTGAGAATAGCCTGCTGTTTGCCAGTTTTGCTTTTTTTTCTGAATTTTCTGTACAGGCTTTTATGTAAATGTGTCAGAGACATCTGCTTCTTTGAGAGATGTTTTATAACCATCTGTGGCACAACATTGCCTCTGGCAGCAAACTTAAAGGGGTTTCTGCCTTTTCAAGCCCCTCATGGTGTTGCCAGCTCTGCCCTGCTATTGCCCTTCCCAGGCACTGCTTTGGGCTGCAGAGCCTGTGCCTGAGCCTCTGGGAGGGTCTTGGCTCCACTCCACAGCTGTACTCTGGTGGCATAGGCTGCTGCTGACTGATTTCAGACCACACAAACACCTCTTAGGTGGATCTGGGTAGAGAATTCATCCGGGGAAAAGTGGAGCATGTTTGTTCCTGCTTTGGAAACCTGCAGCTGGCTGCTGCTGGGCGAGGGTAGATAAGGCACCAGAACTGTTGGCACTGTCCTGAACCCAGGGATGCACCTCCCATTGCTGACACAGCTTCAGTCCATGGCCTGCATGTTGAGTCACCTCCCTTTCTGTGGTTAAACGTCCTCCAGAGTTATGGCTGTGCCCTCCATGTGTCATTGACTGAAGGGTTTCTGACTGGGGTCATCCTCCTGATCCCTCAGCTATGAGATGAAGGAGGCAGGTCTGGAATCCCATGGGGAAAAGCGCAAGCCCAGCAGGCCAGTGATCAGTATTCATCCTCCTAGCCTCCGTGATGCTGGATCTTCTATCACATAAATGACTGGGAGTACACATTTTTGATTTGTGAGCATTTCAGAGCAGCACTGACATTGGCTGTACCAGCTCAGCAGCCCAGCTGGCTGCAGCCAGAACTCTCCCACTGACAGTCACTGGGGCACAGTCTGTACCTCTTAAACACCTTCCTTGTGCTGAATCCTTCTCCTTAAACTCCGCTGGGTGTATGTGAAAACCCACTTTTGCCCCCTCTGTGAAGCTCTTGGCTGTGCTGCAGGGACCCAGTCCCTCTCCTAGCACTTTTTTTTTCCATTTGCATCCTTACCTGTTGCAGGGGTCTGAGTACACTGTGCTTGGTGCACTCAGCCTGATGATGCTCTGAATTCAAGCCCAAGAAAGGCCACAACTCAAATGAAGTTGGCTGCTCACTGTGAATCCTGTAGAGCAACAACTTGTCCAGTTTTATTCAAGGGAGGTTTAGGGCTGAAACTCCACAAACTATCACTGCTGAACTGGATCCAGGTGTACATCCAGATCAGTATCTTATCCGTGGACTTCCTGCATGGCAAATCACACCTGTCTGAGGATAGCCCTGCCAACTCCATCAGCACAAAGTCAGTGGCTGTGGGGCTGCTGCTGAGCTGTGGTGCCCTGCAGTCCAGCTTCTGACAGCCAGCTGGCACAAGTGGTACATCTGCATCAGTTCTTGGCATCCCCAGAGCTTTGCCACAAGCAGCTGTGTCTCTATAGGCACCCCCAGAGCTTTGCCACAAGCAGCTGTGTGTCTATAATGTAGCACTCTTCAGCCACCCACTCCCCTCAGCTGGACTACAGGATAACCCTTGGGCACAGTTCAACAGTGGAACTGGGCTTCCTTTCTGCCTCCACAGCCAAAATGCTGCAGAACTTCCCCATGGCCACACTCAGACCAAGTTATTGGGGAAAGAAGCAGCAGTGTCTCAGAGATCTGAATTTCCCTACGTTTGGCTGCCTGTTTCATGGAACCAGGCAGTGAGCTCCAGCGCTGCTTCCCGCAGGGAAGGGCTGTGATGGGGCTGGAATCCTGCTGGGGAGCAGAATCTTCATAACTCTGTTACCCACCCTTCAGACAAAGCCAGAGGAAAATGCATTTCAGTAGTTTCACAGCTTACAGAAATACTTGTGGCTGCTTGTAAGGATTTGCCTGACAAACAGTCATAACCCCTCTTTCAAGTTCATTAGCTTTTCTTGTACCCCAGAACACCAGCCATAGCTCCTGCAGGATATTGTGCTCTTGTGGGGTGAAGTATTTCCCAGTCATGGCTTTCCTTTCAGCCCACCATAGGTTGTGCCCCAGGGTTGACTCCAACTCAGAAACTGAGCTCAGCAGACCAGCTAAGTTCAACTTAAGGACTGCAGAGCCATAGCTCCTAGAATTCCCCTCGGAATGGCTTTCTTCCCTAATGAGCAGTAACAGATTCATGAACAGATTTTTGAAATTACAGAAGTAGAAACCACAAGAGGAATAACTGACTCACTGAGGAAATCTTATTAATGTATTTGACAGAGCCTTGAGTTGGAGGCAGGGACAAGTTAGGGCTTTCCAAGGAAGTATGGGAACACCTCTCCAGACTAGCTGCCTGCCTTGTGCTCAGCAGTGGGGGGACACAGTGTTGGAGACATCTCCGGGTCAGATCAGTCTCTTGGGGAACATTTCTAGCCCATATTTAGGAGGGTAATGTGCTCCTCCTCTGGTTGGTGGGAGAAAATGTTTGCTCCAGTCTATTCCCTGGGTCAGAGCAACCTCCAGCTGGGTCAGATCCAGTCCCAGCTCCTGGGCTATCCTGAGAGCTGTTTGCAAAGAGGGTCCAGGGTTGCCCAAAGGAAGTAGAAGGGCAGACTCTTGTCCTGTAAACCAGCACAAGCGCACCAGGCAGAAGCTTTTGGCCTGATTTGCTTATGACCTTTGCTGTGGTCTGTCCCTCAGGTGGCTGGAGCCTTCTTGCCAGGACTGGATCCATGTTTCCTTGTACACACAACAAGGGTATACTCCAGTAAGCTCCTGCCCTGCTTTTACACTAGTATTCTTTGGCAGGGGATGTTTTTAAGGGTTTAATATTTAATCTGCACCCTACTGAAGAGGAGAACTTAGAGAGGTTACAAGAGCCTGGGATGGCTGCTCAAGGTCCTCATCCTTCCCAGGCTCTGTGTTCCTCCAGCCTGGGAGGTTTTCAGAAGGGACGTGGTGTGAAATCCAGGGATGTGAATCTGTGTGAAAAGTCACTTCCCAGGGATGATGAAAGGCACATGATGAACATACCCCTCCAGGCAGAAGAGCTTCCCTGTAAGCACAGGGAAGAGGGAAAAAGGGGAAGTTTTGAATTTCTGGGCAGTTTTCTGCAGAAACACACTG
This sequence comes from Anthoscopus minutus, assembly GCA_013399455.1. Classification (NCBI taxonomy): domain Eukaryota; kingdom Metazoa; phylum Chordata; class Aves; order Passeriformes; family Paridae; genus Anthoscopus; species Anthoscopus minutus. The sequence continues at coordinate 137,268 of VWYI01046014.1, forward strand.
CGCAGGGCAAGAGCAAACATGTCCAACAGTGAGCCCTTGTGGCCCTAGGCACTGCCACAGCAATGCTGATCCCCCTGGTCACACCAAGGCTATAGGACCAGCTCTGTTTCTCCTTACACACAGGATCAGGGTCTCTCTTCTCCCAAGGCTGCAGAAATGCGGATTATCCAACAGGTCACGCTTGATGCCTAGAGCCACCACTTGTTGCCTAGAGCCATCCCTTGTTTGGGGCCAGTCCTTCCCTGGCCCCAAACAACCCTGGTGTTCTCCAAAGGACCTTTTCCTGAGCCCATCCTCCCTGCTGCTGGTCCCTCGCCGTCACCAAAACAACCACGGATGGATCTGTCCTGACAACCCTTGGGGGACAAAAATCCCTATAACAAAAATCCCTATAACCCAACTCCAAATGTTCCCTGCTGCCTTTCCTGCAGGCTGTGCCATCCTCAGGTCTGCCTGGTGAGATCCACCTCCCAACCAGCAGCCCCACCCGGGAGCTCCAAGCCTGCAGCTCCCAGTGAAATGCAGAGATCTCCATCCAAGGGCTGATGCAGCAATTGGGAGTTTTCGTGCAAGTGTGGAAATGGGGAGGGAGGGCTGGAAAATGAGAATAGAGCCCAGGGAACAAGCAGTAGCTGGGGTGAGCCAGTGCTTCAGCAGATATTACTAGTACACATGTACAAGAGTTCTGAAATAATGAGCTATTCCTGAGCTCAGCTTCCCCTTGTGATCCTGACTGTGTCAGCTGATGGGAAAAAAATCTCTGTGTGGAAGAAATGGCTGTTTCTTGGAAAGGCCTGGGACTGTGCAGGCCATCCCTTTTCTCTGGGCTCAGCCAGACTTCAGCCAGCTGTGTATGAGGGATGGGTGAGGACAGAGCCTTGCATATCCTGGAGGGACCAAACTGAGTTTTGGTTGAGATGTTTGGCTGGGTGGAGGTTCCTTGTCCTGATCTTAGATACGGAACTGCTATCTAATCACAGCCCCCATGTGTTGAAGGGAGGCTTCCTTCCCCAGCACACACCGAGAGTGTCCATTTTCTCACTCCAAGGAGATGAGAGTTTTTGGTAGAGGAGAGTCCAGTGCAGACCCAGGCTGTGAGGACATTTTGCAGCTGTACTCATCCCAGGTGTCTCCAGTTTCCATCAGGGACTAAAGGTGATGATGTTTTCTGCTTTCCCAAAAGGAATCACAAAGACAGTTTTATGCCCACTGTAAAACCTCTTCTTTTTTTAAACCCTCATACTCTGCTGGAAAACGCAGTGCTTGATTGTCACTTCTGTGGTTCCCTGGGCTTCATGTCATGTCTGTCCTTACCCCTAGCTTTCTGAACAATGCCTAAATTTTCTGAACAAATAAACAAAATATATAAAATCAGCTTCTTTTAATCTGTTCATCATATGCTGTCCTTTAATTTCTGTGCTGTACTTAGGGGATGTGGTAAAAAGAGGAACCAGTTGTTTTCATATCTCCCTCATATCTTTCCACTGAGTCTCCTCTTCCTCTTCCCCTTTTCTGAGCCAGCATCCCTGTATGATCTTTTGTCATCTGCAAATGCTCTTGCCCTTTTAATCTGCAGCCACTGAACTTTGCCATCTCGGCTGTGTCTTCTCCAAAACTCAATGCTTAATGCAGTTATCGCTCTGCCCCAGCAAGGAGCCCAAACTGAAGCTGTCTCTGCAGAAGGAAATGCCTGCAGAGCCCATGACAGCTGCCTATGGTCAACAGTGGCCAGTGACACATGGCCTGTGCCAGCCATGGTGTGGCCACAGGCCAAAGGTAGTGACCACTCCCTGTGCTGGGCATTGCTAAGGCGCCTCCAGTTCTGGGGTCCTCACAACAAGAAAGACATTGAGGGTCTGGAGCTTGTCCAGGGAAGGGAATGGAGCTGGGAAGGGTCTGGAGCACCAGGAGCAGCTGAGGGAGCTGGGAAAGGGGCTCAGCCTGGAGGAAAGGAGACTCAGGGGGGACCTTCTGGCTCTGTACAACTCTGTGACAGGAGGGGGCAGCCTGGGAGATTGGGCTCTGCTCCCAGGGAACAGGACAGGAGGAGAAGACATGCCTTCAAGTTGTGCCAGGGGAGGTTCAGATTGGATATTAGGGAAAATTTCTCCATAGAAAGGATGATTGGGCACTAGCACAGGCTGCCCAGGTACTGATGGAATCACTATTCCTGAAAGCCTTCAAGAAACAAGTAGGCTTAGTGTATTTGGGGACATGGTCTTCGACGAGCTAAGGTAATGGTTGGATTCAATGATCTCAGCTGTCTTTTCCTAACAATTCCATTATGGATGGGCAGCCTGAAAAACACTAGGAAAGAGAGGACTGGGCTTTGGAAACCCTGAGGTTATTATATGCAGACCTGCTGCTTTGGTGGCATTGAGGTGAGCGGGTCCATGACACATAGTAATTTCTGTTATCCAATATCATCTTTCTTGGGTATTTCAGCCCTGATGGCAGTACATCTCCTGCCGGCAGTGGTGGTCACGGGCTAAGCCTGGGATGCACCTGTAGCACAAATGTAAATGGCCAGCAGGAACCTGCAGATAACCAGCTGCCCCCCACTCTGCTGAAAACTTGAACTGGAGCCTTTGGGGGTCTCTGAAACTCCCCGTGGTGTATTCTCTTTGCTAGGACAGGTCTGAATAGGGCCGTCTTTGACAAGGCATGGTGGAGCTTCCTTTAAAGGAGGTGTTGGATGCCACACCCATGGTCGATGATGAGCCTGGGCAGAGGAAATCCCAATCAGCCTCTGGCACACAGGAGAGAGGTGAAACAGCCCCAGACTGGTGTCCCTCATGGGTCTGCCTCCACTTTTCCTGGCTGCAACAGCCAGAAACGTTCAGGGCTCAGTCACCTTTGCAATGTGACAAATCCCAGCCCTGGGACTGGGATGGTGGCAAAATCTCCATTTTCTTCTTCTCTGTCCTGCCAAGGCAGTTCTAAAATACTATCTCCTGGGGCTGGGTATGTCCCTGGCTGCAGGCGCCAGCACTTTGGTCTCCAGAGACTTAGAGAAGGCAGCACTTGAAGCCAGAGATAGGGCAGACCCTGAGAGTTCAGACCAGCATACCCGGTCTCAAGATATGAATTGTGGGTCTGGGTGAGCATTTCTTCCATCCCAAGAGGAACAGAAACTCCCTCCCACTGCCGCAGCTTTTTCTACATTCTTGTAGTCTTGTTCCTTCCCAACTTGCGCGTTCCAGAAGAGGTGCCCGTGCTTTTGGAAAACAGGCGCTGCTTCCCGCAGCCGCCAATAGGTACCGCGGGCCATCCGCCCCGGGTGGGGTTCATATAAGCAGATGTCACCTCGTCCCCATGATTAGCCAACTGTCCTCCCGCCACTGACGGGACGTTTCACAGCGGCGGTTGGAAAGGAGAGGAACTGCCTGCGAGGGAGACGCCAAATCCAGGAAATACAAAAATTATGCTTAAAAGGTCTCGTGCCTTTTTGTTCGGCGGCAGCTCCAAGGCAGCCAGGACTCGGTTTTCCCCAGCAAAAAGAGCAAGGAAACAACAGTCTGATAGGGGAATAACCATAACAAAGGAGACACATTCCTTCTGCCTTCCAGTTTGTCTTTCCTCAAACAAAGTGACAACCGAGTACTGGTTAAGTTGGCTCACCTACAGCATTTTAGGTTGAATAGTCCTGGGCAGCAGGGAAAGGCCAGGTAAGGCATTGGCTGCCATATCCTTTGCGCGACAGTGGGGCAGGGAGGTAAGGCCGTGGATGTCCTGCCCCACTGTGAGCTATCGAGGGCTGCCAGGGGCCAGAGCACAGCTTCCATGGTCCACCCTGGCCAGGCAGAGTGAGACTGGGGCACTGCCGAGAAATACATCTGCAGAAAGATAACTGCAGAAAAATTGGTTGCCCTAACCCATGCACAGAACAATTGTTGGGGACAATTTGACCCTGTTTTGGCAAATTTATTCACCCAGTCAAAAATATTCTTCTCTAAGTGTATTAGTCAAGCCCAACAGACAATGTGTGCTGGGTGCAGGGCGGTTAACACTGCATCTATGGGCTGCAGAGGACAGGAGCTTCAGGGGCTCCCAGACAGCTGCCATTGAGCTGCCTCTGGCACCAACACCATCTCAGTCTCATCTCTAGCTCTTGAGGGGTCCATAGGCATGCGAACCCTGGAGGAGAGGCTGGCAGGCACGGCATGGCAGCATGCCAGAGGTGATGCACCATCAGAGTGCAGGAGCCAAGGAAGGAGGAGCATAGGCACAGCAGCTGTGTAGGAATACCTGGGAAGTGCCAGAGGGGTTGGATTTAATTTACTAATTTGTAGTGAGGACTCTAATATGAGCTGAGTCAGGCAGAGAGGGGAGAAGAGACTCCTGTCCTGGTGCATCTCACAGCAGCAGTTCTTCAGCATCTTGTGCTCAGCAGCTCTGCAGGAAGGTGCTGTACTGCCAGCCAGCCAAGGGTTTATCTCCCTCCCTACCTGCCAGGGCCACTGGCCAAGGGAGAGGTGGCAGCACAGAGAAGAAGCAGGTTGTGGGGGCAGAGCCATGGCATTGTTCCAGCTCAGTGACAAAGGACACACTGGGAGCAGCCCAGGACATGATTGTGAAGCAGCTCCCGCCCAGGCAGCAGAAAGTTTCTGCCCTCACCAACCCAGATTTTCTCCCCAAAATGGAGTGTAATGACCCAAAATCATTCTTTCTTTCCTTGGTGCCCTGTGGCTGTCTATTCTCAGCATCTGCCAGCAGCTCCATCCTCAAAAAATTGTAGCACCCTGGGCCTGGATTTGTCTTGCTGCATCCTGTCCCAAACATGCTCCTCTCCGCATGTCCCCAGGGCAGCTCCCAGTGTTGGAAAACATACCAGTTTAAAAAATATTTTTATGTAACATTAGCCAGGTTTATTCACCTTTGCCCCGGGGAAAGGGAACTGAAGCTTCTTTCCAGGACATTGTTTCTCCAGGTAAGACTTGGTGGGCTTAACATACCAACACATTGGGAGTAGCCCACAGATACCCAGAATGATGAAAGGCCATCAACATCTGCTCCGAAGAGGACTTATAAAAAAATCAAAGAATGAAGATCTAATTAACATCATAGGCAGGGAGATTCAGATCCAGTGGGAAACTGAATTCTCAGGGTTACTCAACTCTGGACCTGAATGAACTTTGAAACAGTGCATCACTATGGATTTTGAGTGTATAAAGTTTGGGGGAATCTTGTAAAAGCATATGTCATGGAATGATTCTCTCTGTACACCTGGGCTCTGTGTAGGTGAGATGATTTCTGTGGTACATCCTGGCGAGATAATAAAGTAATGAGTTGACTCTCTTAACATAAAAATGTTGTTCAAGGGTTTTTGTTTTTCCCAAAGTTTCAATGACACCAGGGCAGCAGGAGAATATCCACAGTCAGGAGAGTCCCAGTGGCATCCCAGGCTGGCTCCAGGCTCTCTCTGTGGGGTGGTGTCTGCCATGGCTATGGGAAGATAACAAATATTGCCTGAACCCACAAGCCTCTGGCAGGAAAAGACCATGGCTGGAAGGCTCTAGTGCGGAACTAACCTGAGCACTGGGTTTGTACTTCCCTGGGTGTGTCTGCAGGGAGCCCTGAAGCACAGCCTACATGTGGCTCCCAGATACCAGGCATCCTTCCCATGCTGCATATCTATCTCACCAAGCATCATGTTCCCAAAATTGTCTCCCCAGGATGTCAGCTATTCCAGGCCCCCATTTGCAGACCAGCTTCCCAAGAATCAGGAGTGGGGAATGGTGGGAGGTTGGTATGCTGGCTCTCAGCATCTGCTTCCAAGATGCAGTGTAGGGACAGGATCCATGCTGGGAAAATCACATTGGCTCTGCCTAGAAATACAAACCCTGTGATTGGGGACTGAAAATCTGCGACAGCACTGCAGGTGAAGCCAGTTGGATGCTGAAGGGTGCCGAGGGGAAGGCGGCATCCCATGCAGAGCCCACCTAATGCCCAAGTAATTCCTGCCTTTTCCATGGGTTAAGGTGGAACCAGTGATGCCACAATGGAGAGAATCTTCCAACCCAGCAGTAGGAACTGCACGACATCCACCAGTAACTATGGTAACCCAGAGCAAATAAATACTGTTTTCAAACCACAGGCAGAATCTCCTCATGGGAAGCCCTGGCTGATTCCCACTGCCAGCTGAGTGCTGGCAGCTGGCATGGCCCTGTGGAAGGAAGGATGAAGACCAGCCCCGCACAGTGTGTGGTCCTGGGGAGGGCCCTGACAGGACATTTCAGGAAAAGGATGGCAGAAAAAACCCAGCTTCTCTCATACCATTCCCAGAAGCTGAAGAAACTGTAGGAACACAGGTGTATTCCCAGCTGTATTGACACAGAAGCATGGTGTGAAAAAGGGGAAGATCAGAGGGTTTATATTGGATAGGTAAGTCCTGGACAGGGGGATGGGGATGGGGATGGGGATGGGGAT
>VWYI01046014.1:144100-200860 GCA_013399455.1 Anthoscopus minutus
TGGGATGGGATGGGATGGGATGGGATGGGATGGGCATCAATTAATTAAGACACAAATAGAGCAAGAGAAACCCGATTTGAAAATGGCCTGAAGTCCTGACTCGGGGAGGGAGGAGGAGCTGGGAAATGGGCCCCCAAGGCTCATGATTCCTGCCCTGTGATTTCAGTGAGATACCTCAGGAGACACTGAATGAGAAAATGCTCCACAGGGTTTGCTCTGTGGCTGGCCAGCATTTGCTGTTGAGGCCGAGGGCAATGCATCCACTGCCAGACCTGCATTTCTCATTCCCAATCCCAGTACTAGCTCAGTTCCACTGGGTCTATCAGACCATCAGACTGGAGGCCCACATGGGTGTGTCCTGAGCTGAGCTGCATTTTTAACACCTTAACACCAAATTCCCTCATGGCACCCAGGGGGCTAGAGCATACCCTGCCAAAACACCTTTGTCCTGCAACAGTGCAACTCCATGCTGGCACCTCTGTACCCAGACCTGTCCTGAAGGGCCAGGGTGCTTTCCAGACTCCTTCCACCTTGCTTCGTGACATGGGCAAAACTGCCAACATTGCTGTGGCTTTTAGATACAGCACCCCTGGCAAACAGCTCTTCAACCTGCCAAAAAACTAGCTGAGTCAGGGCAGGTTAGCAGCCCTGGAGTCCCATATACCAGCATGGAGCAGCCAGTTTCCAGTTCCTGCTCACTGGAAGCTGGAGCTGGAGCCCTCTAAAATTGCTCTCCAGGATATGTGGTCCATGCACAGACAAGGCCCAGGGCAGCAGGAGAGTCATCTGCCACAGGGCCACTCAGAAAATAACCCCTAAAAGGTGGTGGCACCTATCATATGCACCTGCTGGAAAGCCCACTTCATCCCTCTGCTCCTTCCTTGGCAAGGGAACAGGCAACCCAAAATCTCTCCTAGGCTGGGTTTGGTTTGGTTTGGTTTGGTGTGGTGCTGTGCCATGCCATGGGGTGAATCCAGCTCAAAGGAAAAAGGCAGAACTGGAGGTGCCACTCTCACATCCCCCTAGCAAACGTAGGCACATTGGTGCCAGCCTGGCAAGGGCGTGGGTGCTGGTTGCTGTGGGAACAAAAATTCAGGTTGTTCTGCATCCAGGCTCTGGCTCTTTGCCTTTGATGTTGTGTTTGTCTCCCAGTTTGCATTGAATTTTGTTCCCTCCTTCTGTTGCCTTTTTCCTGAGGAAGAAATACCCTACCTCCACAAGGCAGAAGCAGAACTGGCATGAGAGCCTTGGTGTCCCCGCTGAGGGGTGACAGGGGGACACTGACATCCTGGGGAGGGCTGGACGTATGCAGCAACCATAGGGCCAGAAGAGAGCCAAGTTTGACTGAGAGCCAAGGATGCCATCACTCCTGGGTCTGCAGGGACCAAGAGGCGCAGCTGCAGCAGCAGTGCTGCTGGTGGTGGGAATGCCATGGTGATTTCAAACAGCAGTATTGTGGAAAGGACTTAAATTACTCTTGAGTACCTGCTGCAACACACCAGGTATGACAGGGAGCCAGGTGACGTCACAGATGCTGTCACTAATATCCAAATAGTCCTTCCCCTGCTCTGGCCTATGTGGGCTTTGTGCATCCTTGTGTCTACTCACTCCGCCAATCACACTCCACGGGCATCTAAGGAGGATGCTTGGACCACGGTCCCTCCATTAGCCTGGTCAGTCCAGGGTGGTGTGCAGAGTGTGAGGAGGACTGGGCAGTCCTGGGTGGGTGAAAGAAGATGGATGCTCTAGTTTTCAGCACCCAGACTTTCCCCCTGTGTAAATCCTTAAGGGTGTTGGCACTAGGATGTGCAGTGGGAACCATGCTGACTCCACTGACCTTCATGGCTCCACCTGGCCAGGAGACAGAATAAATACATGCCAGGGGGAAAATGTAAAGTGCAAAGTTTTGAAAGGAAATTTTGTTGCCAAGAGCTTAAAAATATATCCTTGCTGTAAATCAGAAATTTCAGGTGAAACCTAAACAATTTACTGGATCTTTAGTGCTGGAGAACTGAGACCCGGAGACATTGAGTGAGTCCCAAATGAAGAGCATGGGAGGAGGAGAAGGAAGAAGAGGGCTTGGCTCAAAGTGCTTGACCACAATGCAGGGGCAAGGAGACTCCCAGCATCTCGCGGTTCCAAAGGGTGGAGGGAGGGAAGCTCGGCCCTCGGGGCCCCATTGCTCAGCCTCTCTGGAGACACGGCATCCCCAAAGCATCACCACCGCCACGACTCGTGAGCTCACAGCAACAAGAAGGCTCTTTGTTCGCCGGGATGGCCACTCATCGGCAGATGGAGCGACGAGCGGGGATGGGGCCGGAAGATCTGTGGGAAGCAGCCAGACAGAGAGGGGCAGCAGGGCCGGAGCTGTGGGCGGCGGGGAGCCGGCACAGAAGGAGGAGATGGCAGCATGATGGTGTGTGCGGCTATGCAGGCGCTCCATCGGGAGCCAGGGCTGCCCACTGGGACCCGGGAGAGGCACAGGGAGGCAGCGGGTGCAGGCACAGGGGGAAGACCATCCTCTAGGGGCCCCTAAAATCCACCCTGGCCCCTGGATCCCTGCTCCAAATATTGATGTTGGTATTGCTCCAGTGTGTTGGTATCCTTGTGGCTTTGAAGCTCTCGTCCAACAACTCAGCAGGACCCATCACCCAGGGATAAATTCCATGGGGCAGATATCTGGGCTCATCCCTGCTAGCCAGGATGCTCTGCGCCCTGCAGGGTCCCTTCACTGCAGCCAGGCCAGGCACAGTGCTGGGTGAGTGGGAGAGGTGCCCACTCTAGGTGAGGGCTGGTGGCAGCATGGCCAGACCCAGCTCAGGTGAGCACTCAGGAGGGCACAGACCTGAGTGCCAGGGTGGGATGAGGTGCCACACCTCACCCTCTCAGAACCAGCATGCCTTGATGCCAGTCCCCAGCACATGCCAACCACCTCTACAAGCTGCAGTGCCAGGGCCCTTTGTGCTCAAGCACCAGCAAGGAATTTGCCAAAGTAAATCGTGTCTGAGCTTCCCTGTGGGCTCTAACAAGGCTGAAGTGTGCAGAAAAGTGGCAACACAGGGGAAATGTCAGGTGGTTCCTGAGTAATTAAGAGATCTGGTGCCTTCAGACATGGAAAGCTCAGCCAGATTTGTGGCAGCAGGAAATCTTAATGAACCCCCAAATCCTGGGTAACAGAATGGCATCAGTCACCCTTCTGGGACAGGCTGTAGGAACATCCCCCTGGGATGTTTTGGGATGGGGTTGGCTCAGGAGACTGCCTGCAGGGGACAGCAGGTGGCAGAGCCTATGGAGGGGTGATACCATGGATCAGACCCAGCCCACCCGCTCTCCTACGGCCCCGGGGAAAAGGATGGGCCAGAGGCTGGTTGTCAGATCCATGATCGGTGGATGGGATTGGAGCAGAACTCCAGCAGATGCTACTGGGACTGGACCCAAGAGGATGTGGAGTGCAGGGGCTGGAAGCCCCTAGAAGGGACTCCAAGCTAGCAAAACCCCATGGGTGCAGCTAATGCCTCGTGGGAAGCTCATGACAGGTCACCACAGCTCAGGTGACAGGGCCCTAACAGGGAATGTGGCACAGCATTGCAAGCAAGGCACAGGGCAGGTAGCACATGGTACACAGGATGTGCTGTGAAGGTCACGGCACATGGGACACAGGACATGGCATGGTGAACACGGCACATGGCACATGCGATGCATCGTGGGAGATGCGGAAACTGAACATGGCACACGAATATGGGGATACGCGGCAGCAGCCGCGTCCTGGGGTCAGATAACGAGGACACGGCCCGAGCGGTGCTGAAGGGACACGACAAACGGACATGATAGAGACAGGACACATGGACATGATACGAGGACACGACGCAGGGACAGCACACACGGACACGACACACAGACAGGACAGAGGCACGAAACACACGACACGACGGCCCCTGGCCTAAGGCACTGCTGCCGCCGCGTGGGCGGGGGGCCGTGTCTGGACACGCCCCTTATGCTAATGACAGCTGAATCACGCTCAGTGGATCGCGGCCGCCGGGCAGGACGGGCTCACCCGGGTGGCGCAGGGGGGGAGAGCGAGGGCAGGGGATCCGATCCGGGCTGCCGGCGTAGCTAAGCGCCACCGCGACCCAGGGCATCCCGAGGAGACCGGATGCCGCTGGGCCTTGTCGGCAGCCGCGCCTCGAGAAGGGGAGTGGAGTGAATGGGTGAGGAGCTTGCGCGCGAGTGTCCCCCATGCCGCGCGCGTGGTGTGCGCCGAGGGCGGGGCGGGCGGGGGCGGTGGGTGCCATCACGTGACGGGCGGGCCGCCGCCATTTTGTCCTGCGGAGGCCGTATTTAGGGCGCAGCGCGCACGCCGCTGCCACTCCCGCCGGGACGGAGCTTCTGTGTCCCGGGCCCTGCCGCCGCCTGCCCCGGCTCCCTACGCCCCGCCCGATCCCGCCGCACCTCCGCCATTTTGTGGCCGAGCATTGCCCACCAAGGACCGGCGCCGCGGCGGAGCTTTCCGCCTTGTCCCCGCCCTATCGCGCTCCCACTCTAGCGGCGCCTCGGCCCGGCCCGAGCAACCATGTCCTCCGGCGCCAGCCCCGAGTACGCCTCCTTCTTCGCCGTGATGGGCGCTTCGGCCGCCATGGTCTTCAGCGGTGAGCACCGACAGGCTACCGGAGGGGCCGGGGAGAGGGTGGGGAGGAGGGGCAGCATGGTGTGGGGGAAGTGGCTTCTCTTCCCTCGTCACTCCCCTGCCCCGGCGGGGCGCCATCGGCGGCGGGGGCTGGAATTCTCCGGGCCTCGGGGCGCCCCGCCCCACTTCATCCGGGCTCACGAGGGCAGCGGAGGGTCTGTGCTGGTGACGTCACCGCCGGCGGAGCCCCCGGGCCACGTGACTGCGGCGGCGCTGCCCGGGCCGTCCCCCCTCCCCCCTTCCTCCAGGCAGCCGCGGGTCGGGGTCTCCCTGGTGGCCCCGCGGGACTTAGTGGCGGCGGGGTTGTCGTGGCGCCGGCTGCCCGCGGAGTCCCCAGGGCTTTGCCTGCCCTGTCCTCTGCGGCGGCGGCCCTTCTCCCACTGTAATTCGGACGTGGTTGGTATTTAAACCATTTCCCGGATAACGCAGGATCAGTTTTTAGCGGGATTAAACATAAATGTGCGGTCGCTTGGCTGCCTTAGAGACGTTAATGCCATTGCAGGCAATGGACGGGCTCCTGAGCTCCCTCGTGGAACGGAGATGCCAGTGAATGGGGGAAGCTCTGCCCCACGGCCGTCCCTCTGCATCTCCAGACAGCGAGCTCAGTGCGGTGTAAATTGGGTCATCCTGCGGCACTGCTCTCCCCAGTGAAGGAGCACAGATGTAGGGATCTTAAATGCTGGTTTGCATCAGAAAGACCATCCTTTAATGCCTTGTTTCTCAGAGCCTTTTCAAACCTCCTGCAGAAAGTGACTGCTGTTCTGTGCAGCATTTGCTGGTCCCTGATGGGTGCAGATCTGCTGCTCCCTCTGGGATGTAACATGGGGAAGGCTTCAGCTGCTTTTTTCCCAAATAAAGGTGTCACAATAATTGGGAGTAAAACAATTAGGAACCAATCTGACTTTCCCTTCTGAAGGCTTAGGCCGTGTCTCCACAGATGCAAACATACTGACTGGTCTTCATCTCCCACCTCATTTGGTTCCATTCTGGTATTGAATTTGCTGTAGGCTCAAGCTGTGTAAGTGCTGTTAAGGTGCTTGGGAGCTCATTGTGTTAATATGGCCTCTGGGATGGTGGCTGGGTCTGCAGGACAGATTTGAGGAAGCTGCCCTTGATTGATAAATATGGGAGATAAAATCATGCAAGGAGTGAAGTGGATGGTGGGTTAAAACTAATGTGTTTGAGAGGAAGCTGTCTAGCCATGCTGGTCTGGGCACCATGGACTGATTCCACACCAGTCATGTTTATGACTTTGAATTTTGATAAAACAAAAGCTTGATTGGCTGTATTTAGTCTTGCTTAGTTTAAAACTTCTGGTGGGATGCAGATGTCCATGCAAAGAGCAGTCAGTGGCCTGCCACCTTGGATTTCAGACATTGTATTCATGCTTGACAAGTAAGAATTTTCCTGAAAATTCAATGGTTGAAATATTGTAGGAGCCAGAGTTGGGACTGCTGACCTACCTGCCTCTTGGCTACTGAAGATAATGGAGGAAACTAAGTCCTATTTACTTGTTGGGAAAAAATAGTCAGCAGTTCACTGCATTTTGCAAAATGGTCCTAAATAGTGAGGTTTCTTTCCAAGGAAGGAGTTTCTGATTTCCTCTTGCAGATTGGATTTTGGAAGATGGCTGTATGGCTTTAGACACCAGGTTTGTAGTAAGTGAGTGTACTTCAGCTGAAACATCAGTGAGGGATGTGGACTTGGGTCAGCACTTTAACAGGAATTTGGAGTTGTGCTGGTATGTGTCTGAATCAGCAGGGAAGCCTTTCCTAGAAACTGCAACGTAACAGCGTGGTGCTGTGGGATTGCAAGGGAAAGGTTTGAGAATGGGAATGCAAAGTCAGTGCATAAACTGTATTGATGAAGGTTTGGTATCTGTCATGTTGCAGCTGGCTTGTGAGAGGTCCTTGATGCAGAATCTGTATCAGGTAGTTCTGGATTCAGTGAGCTCAGAGGTGTTTTCTGACCTCAGTGATGTTGTAATACCAGCAGCTCTGAGCCATGCAGGTGCTCTTGCCAGAGCTAGTGATGGGTTCAGGTGCTGGACAACAGGTTTAAGTTAATTCTGACGGGAAATTGTTTCTTAGATGTGACTGTTCAGTGAAGCAGTGTATGTTTTTAAGGCAACATGGCAGAGGTGTCAACATAGGATAAACAAAAACTTGCAGAGTTGTGTAGCTTTTGTAACAAGCATGTGGCATCACAGCGTGTTCTGATGTTAGTTGTTTAAAAAACCACCCTGATTTTGAAGTAAGGAGCTAAATCTGGACAAGCAGTGTAAAATTCTAAAATTGTCCTGGATCAGTGTTAATTAGTGTGGTGATCATGTCTGACTCATGCTGTATCTAAAGATCACATTTTTGTGGAGCTTGTAGTTCCAAGACATGTTTCTAGTAAACATGTTCAGATTCTGTAGTGTCCAGGCTAGTTTGATGTGAAAACAAGTGACTTGGTGCAGTCCTGTGTGATATGTGAGCATTACTTGCTGATGGTAAATAGATAGCAGAGCTTGTTCTGGTCAGCCAGAGACAAGAGCAGGCTCCTGTGACCTTGGCCTTCTTTGAGCCTGTCTGGTTATTTGCAGATTACAACTTGTTCTCATTGCTGCAGTTCCTTGTTTCCTATCTGTGAAATGTGGTGGGTCAGGTGGTGTTGAGTGATTAAATTATTGTAGCTTTTTCATGTGATTTGAGTGCCCCAGAATAGACAAATGTGGTGTTGGGCAGAGCTGTCTGGTTCTGTGTGTGCTGGTGCTCTGTGCAAAGCTGTCACAAGTGTACCTACTATGCCCCTGATGGTGAGAGAAGTTGTCTTTAGGCCTGAACTCCAGCTGGACATTTGGTGCCTTCAATACCTGCTGCACTGCCAAGCAGCAGGAAGATTCCTTGTGAAGAGAACTTTAGCCAGCAGTGTTAAATTCGTCTAGTGTCTTCTCATTTTTGCTGCAGAGCCAATGAAATAGTACTTTCGTTTTAGAGTAGGGCTTTAGATATTACAGCAGTTGGTCGGCTTTTAATGGACCTCCATTGTGAAATAGCTGGCTCAGAACACGTAGTTTTATGCAGCTGACAGCCCTGTACAATCTGATTCTGGAAGGCATCATGACTTGTAAACAACTTGCAACCTAAAAGGCAAATGGTGCCTGTGCTTCCGAAAATACTGTCTGAGAGGTGGGGAGGTGGAACAGGAGAGCTGCTTGCAGGTAAAAATGAAATGGTAGAATGCAGCACAAGGTAATTTTCTACTCCAAATGAGGATGTTTGTGATGTAGGCAGGTGTGTGAGCTGCCAGACTGTCTGTAGTAGAGATTACCTTAAGCCTTCACCCTTAACTGCAGGTAAAGTAGTGGATGGTGAAGATTTAAGTGCTGTAGCAGAAGCGAGGTAGGTGTTATTTCTACAGCTTGAGAATGAGGGACAGTGTCTCAACAAGGGCATCATTTCCTCTCAGTAAATGTCTGTCTTGGGAACATGTGAAAATTAGATGGATCATCAGTATAAACCATTGGGTCTGCAGAGCGTGGCTTAGGCAGTTATGTTGCAGTTTGTACTGTGGTTTCCTGATGGATCCCAGTGTCACCCTGGAGTCACTACACAGCCTGCAGGGCTCTCCTCTGGTGGGAACACTGGGAGCAGCAGTGAGCATATATGACAGCTGCCTCAGGACCTCTTGGTCAACTTCCTTTTTTCCTTCCTCGAACTGGCCTCTTTCATCTCCAGAGCCTGACTGGTTGCACACAGATGTTCCAAGGTGAACAACATCCCAGCCTGACCAGGCTATTGGGTACTCCTCGAAGCAGTGGTTTACAGCAGTTTGTGCTTCTCCAGTGATGCTTAACTGGCTACACTCACTGTCTTCAGGCTGTGTATCCTGTGAGCAGGAGGCTTTGGGTCAGGCTGTTCTGGCTACAGGAGTGCAGGCAGGGGACCTGGGCTGTCCCATGCCACAGCAATGGGGCAGCAGAGCTGTGGGTGCTGCTGAGTGCTGTGAGCTCCCCTAAGACGTGCTGTTTGGGAAGGGGTCTTGTGACATGGTGTAACACACTGCTCTGCTGGTCAGTACCCCAAAAACACTGGTCACCCAGTTTGTGAAATGAGTCACCTTTAAGGTGTTGGGAGGGAGCCTCTGTGATGATAAGGGTACATAACAAGTGGCTGGATGGACTTTGCTGCTTGCAGAAGGATGAGCCTGTGCTCCATGGTATACCATACTTAAAAAATCAAAGGGCTCTGTGTGCTATGAGTGCCAATTGAAGCAGTTCTTGGACAGTTGACTGGCAGATGCTTTATTTTCCTTTATTCCTAATGCAGCAACATCTCAAGGAGCTGATGGTTTAAGTTCTCAGATGTACTGACCCAAGAGTAAAAGGCCTGCCAGTCTTGGAGAATTTTTGATAGTGCTGTAGGCTGACAGTGCCAGGCCTGGTGGAAATATCCACCAGGATATTCTTTCATTACATTATGGAAGACCAAAAACCTGTCCTTAATCCTGGAACAGGTGACTCACTAAAGGAATCAGAGTCTACAGCTTCCTGTAGGGCAGCTTTGCTGTTTGCTCCTTGGGCTTTCATTGGGGAACAGGCTTCAGCCAGTGTGATGGGAATTTGCATAGGCTCCAGTACAGTTACCCTAAGGCAGCTTGTCTGTTCTGTGCAGATGCACATGGGCAGAGCAGCAGGGTTTTTCCAAGAGTATCCATTACTGTAACCTGAGATGGAGTTGTGGGGGTGGAAGGGGGGCAGGGCCAGCCTGTGAGAAGCAGCCTGTTTCTTTGGAAGTGCCCAAGTTTCTGGCATGGCTAAGCAAGGATTATACTTGACCTGGATGTCACCTCTAACATTTCTCCAGCCTTTTTAAGAACAGCCTGCTCAGGGATGAATAGATGTTGGTGAATTGGTGCCTGTCTCCCAGGCTCCCAGGGAAACCTGCCTACTGCAGAGGGCAGCCCATTTGATAATTAGTTTTAAAAGGCTCCAGATGTAAGTGCTCATCCCAAATAGTCTTTCATGCTTGCTGTGATGGTAACCAGTGGTGTCCTAATTGGAAATCTGGCTTATTACTATATCACTTCTAATGTAGGGGAATTCTGCATGTTAGTACTCTGGGGATCTCTCACGTGCCTTGTGGAAGTCTGCCTCATCATGGTGGGACATGAGAGGAATCCCTGGTTCTGAATGGACCAAATGTTGCTGGTGTCTATGTGGCTGGTTCTGAGCCTGTTTCTGGGCTGAGGTTGTCTGAATGTATCAAGTGGTGAAACTGGCTCTGTGCTGCTGGATCTCCTGACTTGGAAGGCTCCTCACAGCCTCTTTCTGTATCAAGGGGTGACTTGTATCTGACTTAACTGCAAGGTTACTCTTCTTGGTATGTGACCTGACTGAGCAAAGTCACCTGCTGGAGCTGGAAAAGGTTGGTTCTGATGCTGGGACTGCCTTTGATCTGAAGAGCAGGATGCTGGCAGAGCCCTGTGGAAAGCTGTGGCAGTGGCAAGACTCTACAACCAGTGTTCCGTCTTTGACACTACAGCCTATCTGGCAAGTAACTCTCTAGTTTATACTTGATCTTGGAGCTGCACAGCCTCACTTTCTGTATCACTTTTAAAGGGACAGATATGGTAAGGTGCCAGGCAGCATATCCTCAGCCCTGAGGGGAGGACATTTTACCACCAGGAGCAGTACATAAACTGGCTCTGGGCTGTGAATTCAAGGATTAAATCCAGTATTTCATGAGGGCGTTAACCTTTGAAACAGATTTACTGGGAATATGTGGTCTTAAGTGGTGTGCATTGCAACTTCTCTGTATTGTAATACCATTCAATTTCTAAATGGCACAATTCCTGGTTAGAGACCAGCGTGGCTTCCTTCTCTGGTGAGCTAGATAGGTGGAGTGCTTCCCCACCTGCCAAGTATGTTTTGACAGGTCTGCCTCTTTAAAGGTAGTGTTTGGATCTTGCTTGGACTGTATGGTAGAGCTGAGACAAAAAAACCAGTCTTGTTGTGTAGTAGAGGTACAGCTCTTGCCCCATTTCCAGGGTGTGCAACAGACCTCCTCAAACTTTGTTCGCTGAGACTTTGGAAAACATGTCCTTCCAATCAATCAGGGATATTTAAATGTAGCATGTGAAGCATATGTGCTTCAGTTGTTCAGAGATGCTGTAAGGTGGAGATGAAAGTGTGCAGGAGCATTGTCAAGGGTGTCCATAGCCCAAAACTGAGTGGCTATGCCACTGGAGGCTGGGTCATGGTGGGAAGCAGTTTTTGTCTTTGCCATGTGTAATACAGGGATAGCATCAAACTTGCAAGGACAACTTGCCCGGCTAGTGAAGTGCTGTAAAGCTGCGTTGTAAGGTGCTGGAGATACCTTTTGATTGGGGGTGGGGGGAGGGAGTAAAAGTTTCCTTGGGAGCAGATGTGCCAAGCTCCGTGCGGTCACCAGTGGGAGTTCAGTGGCATTTCAGTGACATCTTACACTGTCATGTGAAGACTGGTAAACAGGCTTTTATTTGAACTTCGTCTAAAACAAGTTCAAGGCATAAGATGTGGCCTCTTCTGGGCTTTTGACATGGAACTGACAAACTTTTGCCACACTGCCTTTCTGCAAAAGCTTGAGCAAGCTGACTTTCTGTAACTGAGGTTACAAAATCACCTTCTCTAATACATCACTGCATTAAATGCAACACCCCCAAGTAGCCTAATGCCTGGAGGAAGTGATGACTGATAAAACTTTAAATAGTGAACTTCCCTCATGAGCCTCTGCATATTCCCAGAGGTTTGTAAAGTACTGCAGACAGGAGCAGTGGTTTCTAGAGAGTGGAATCAGGATTCAGGCTTAGTTCCAGCCCTTAAAAGATGCTTCATCCAACAAAAATGGTTCCTGATTCAAGTCAGTAGTTTGTTTCTAGACTTCCTAAGGGCTAGATCCTAAACACAACCATCACTGAAATGGCTGATTAAGTCAATGTCCTGATTTCCAGGTTTATCTTGCATTTGGAGATAGAACCTGCTCATCACTCAAGCTTCCTAAGTTGGGTTCTAATTCTGAATTGCCCAAAATAGCCCTTTACATCACTTGGTGCCAGTTCAGGTTCAAGAGCTGTTCTAGCACAGAACAAATTGGTAGTTAGTGAGGCTTTCCTTTCAGGTTTTTGTAACTAAAACTGAACTTGCTTCTGAGAATGAACCTTGTGTTAGTGCAGTAGAGCTGTTTGTATGAATCATCTGGAGTTTCAATGCCAAGCCAGGAGGATGACTTCTCCAAAGATGGGCTTTATGGGAATGCTGAGTGAGAAGCTGGAAAGCATATATCCAAACTCCACCAAATACCTCCCAGCAACTCTTTGGGACAAGGTGCATAATATCACCCTTGAATACTGGTGTAAGGCAGTTAGAGATCTTTGTGGAACAAGCGGGTCTCCCTCAGAGAAACCTTAGTTTTCTGTGTGTGGAGCAAACTCAGCAAATATTTCTCAGAACAGTACAAAGACTTTAAATGTCCATGGTTTAAATATATTCCAACAGCCTTTTAGAATAGATGGAAGAACATTTTCTTGCCAGATAGGGCTGACCTCTGAAAACAATCTTGATGGCATCAGAAAAGGAGACTGTCTGCCCTTCCATATGCCTATCTGCTGCTATCAGGGACATATTCTTGGCTGGCAGTTGACAGGCATGTCATCTCTGGGTGACAGTGAATGCACTAGGAAGCTGTGGAGTTCCCAGAATGCTCCCCAGTAAGACTGGAAGGAAAGGTGTCTTTTCAAGTACTGCAGAATCAAAGAATGAGGTATTTGAGGAAGCTTCTGTGAGACTAATACAAAGTTTTCAAGGCAGAAGTTACTTTGGGGTAGTGCTTTGTACTCTTCCAGCTGGTCTCAGGTACCAGTGATAAGCCCATCATCCTGTGCAGGTCTCTGCATTCTCAAGTGTTGACAGATAGGAGTAAACCTTAGGTACATGTAAGGTGGTTGTGGTCCCCTGTAACCAGCAAGCCAAACTCCTCTTCATGGTTCCAGAAGTTGGACTGACAAGTGCTTGGGCCCAGATCCTTCACAGGTGAGGCCACACTCTCCGTGTGCCAGAACCTTCCTCCAAGGATTGACGTGGAATGGTAACATTTGAGTTTGTTTCTATCTCGGTATGTCTGATGAAGCTGCAGTGGCACATTTAACTCCAGGGCCAAAGCATAGGCAAATGGGTTTTGTGAGAGAACAGGCCCCATGAAGGAGATTCCTGCATCTGAACTCAGTTCAGGTGGCCCAGCTCTCAGCTGTGTTCTGCTGGGGTAGACAGATGTGTATTGTTGGGCCTTCCAGTGTGGACTCTGGGAGGGCACAAACACTGGCATTGCCCGTGAAGCTTTGGGTTTTGGTCCCTAAGCAGGGGCATGGATGGCTGCTGGGGATGTGCCCAGCTGTGAAGCTGGCCTCAAAAGATGTTCTGCTATAAGTAGTGTTTGAACAGCACCTCTTACTCATCTTTGAATAGGACTGGGTACATCACTTCCTCATCCTTTAGGGGAGTATTCCGGGCTGTCACATGACCATGTTAGTTTTGCACAGTTCTTCCTTGTGCTGACTCAGCTGTTCTATCTGCAGCCTAGTGAAAGAAATGGTATTGAGGATGTGTTTAATGCATTTTTTTTTTTTCTTCCAGCCTTGGGAGCTGCATATGGAACTGCAAAGAGTGGCACAGGTATTGCAGCCATGTCTGTCATGAGGCCTGAGTTGATCATGAAGTCCATCATCCCTGTGGTCATGGCGGGTATTATAGCAATCTATGGCCTCGTAGTGGCAGTGCTCATTGCCAATGCCCTTTCACCTGACATCACACTATTCAAGTAAGTTGCTGTATCTGGCAGTTCTGTTTCAGACTGTCCTGTCACTGTTTGATGCTTTATGTGTGGGTGGTTTTGGCTCAAGACCCCTGGAAGGGCTGGCAGTGCTAAATGCTGCTGGGCTAGGCTTAGGAGCACGGGCTAGATTCCATCTGTCCTGCCGGATGCCTCAGCCCCAGTGGAGCTGCCTGCTCAGTTGGCTGCACTGGCTGTCACAGAACAATCAGGCATCCCACTGCTCCTGTGGTAGGGCTGTGGCTTGAAAGAAGCTGTGTACAGGCAGCACTGGGATAAGAGGCAAAGCTTTTGTCATGGTGCCAGACTCTAGACCTGAATGCACAGGTGTTTCCAATACTGTCTAAATAGTTCTGCTGTTGCCTGGGAGACTCAAGTGAATAATTAATATTGCTTTTGCTTTATGTGCTGATAAATCAATGCTTGAGCTGTACCTCGGGCCTCTATAGCAGCTACAGTCTGGCTACTGAGAACAGCTGGAACTGGTGTGATTGAGCCCTCTTGGAATTAACAGTACTGCTGAAGTGTGATGGGTATTTGTGTTGCTGTACAGGCTGTACCTGTGAGCAGTGTGCTTGGCCTAACAATATGTGGTCTAAAACAGCAGATACAAATGGTCCTTTGCAATTACCAGGTGGGCAGATGCTAATAGGTACTGCTCTCCTTGGAAAACCAAACCATTCCTGTCCAGCTCCTGCTGTGCAAGACAACCTGGATGTGTTGTGGCTGTATATAAGGTTGCTAAAGGCTGGAGATGAGCAGCTACTAACAGGCTGCACAGCACCATGGGACAGGCATTGCTGCAAGTGCTAGTAAGTGCTGCTCTGACACTGTACAGAGCCTGCTGGTGGCCAGATGAGCCCAGTAACTCAGTTTGGTGTACAAGCCACACATGAACATCAGATGAAGATCCTTCACTGCTACTTGTTTCTTTAAGGATCAGAGTTGGGAATGTCACTTAGCATCTGCTTTGAGACACACTGGGCTTGTTGAAAGAGTTAAGGGCTTAAGGCTGGGTGTCCTGTTCCTTGCCACTGAAACTCTTCCATCTCTGTCCCACAGGAGCTTCCTTCAGCTGGGTGCTGGCTTGAGTGTGGGTCTCAGCGGTCTGGCTGCTGGCTTTGCCATTGGCATTGTGGGCGATGCAGGTGTCCGGGGCACAGCACAGCAGCCCAGGTTATTTGTGGGGATGATCCTCATTTTGATCTTCGCTGAAGTCTTGGGTCTCTATGGCCTCATTGTTGCCCTTATCCTCTCCACGAAGTAAATGTTGTGATATGATGTAAAGAAATGTAACAAATCTACATTTAACAAAAAAAAAAGCTCCAGAATGAAAATGGTTTCTCCAATGTGTACAGTTGTCCCAATTTGGTAGTTGATCTATTGTAAATGCGCAATATATGTTAGTGACTCGTCTGTCCTGTGTGTACTTCAATATTAACTTGGGTGGGCTGCTCCAAGCCTTCTGCGTGGCTTGGGGTGGCCTGTGTGCAATTTTCCACCCATTGCTGTTAGTATTTTATGTATAAATATGAACTAGAAATGTAATTTTTTCTCTTCACTGGATGTTTATTTATAAAAGACTTGACATGTTCATACATCTATGGAGCAAGGATTTTCAATTTCCCATGATATATATTAATCTTATATATAGGTAGATTACACTGTGGGGTCAGTTGTAAGTGCAGAGAATTCCTTGGATGTAATTTTGATTCTCAAGATTGCTGTAGTGTTCCTGGTATTGGAGTACAAGAGTTTTGTGTTTTATTACAGCAATTGTCTGAAACACTCCTGTGTTTCAATAGTAACTGCATATGCTCTGGCATCAGTCGTGCACCCAGTGTTGGGTTACAAACTTCTACCATGTTTCCAAATAAAACTTCTTCACTACATTCCTGTAATGAGTCCCGGCTCTGATTTCCAGTTGTTGCCCCTCCTTTGGGAAAAGGGTGAGGTCTCTTGAAGGAGGTAGGTTTCCTGAAGTGGCTGGGCAGCATGCTGGAGTGATGCTACCAGCTCTGCTGCAACTTTCTGTTTCTCCTGGACTGTGGCAGTGTGGTTCCCAGCTGCTGCCATGGGCTGTATTTGTGGTGAGCAGGGATGTGGGGCTGTTTTCCCCCTGATCACATCTGGCTCAGTGTAGTGCTCTGTAACCAGGGGTCAGGGAGCTGCAGCCTGCGCCCAGGACCTGCACCCAGGACCAGGGAGGAAAGGGTGCAGGCTGCAGCCTGTGACCAGGAAAGGAGCTGCCTTGTCAGGAAAGAAGCAGCCTGTCCTTGTGCTGGCCCTGCAGAAGCTGAGCTGCTTGGAAGCTGTACTGTGAATAGTAATTGCAGCTGAAGTACCTCAACAATAGTCTCATCAACAAAATGGCTTCAGTCAGGAGCTTATATTTTTATCTTTTAAATCACAGGACCATTTGAGCTGGGAAATTCTGCTGCTGCAGCTGCTGAGTGCAGGAGCAGCCTCCTCTGGCCTGAGGATTTGAGTACTACCAAGCTTATATGGGAAATATGTGTTGGACCCTGTCAGTGGTAAATCTTGGTCCCAGTTAGCACTGAGAAGTCTGTAGCCTGGAGAGCAGAGCTAAATGTTCAAGCCAAAATGTCACTACTCAAGACACCTGGTGCTAGCAGTGCATTTGGCATCAAACCAAGCTGATGCATGCAGAGGGATGTGTCATGTGTTTGGGAATGAAAATGTGTATATGTGTTTCACCAAGGTACCTGTCCAGTCAGTGGTGCAAGTACATGAAGAGCTGTGGCTAGAACATAAGGACGTCACTGAAACTGGAGCTTCTAACCTGGCAAGTGTGTTGCCCAGGCCTGGTGCCACCATGTGCACCTTCTGGGCATTCAGGAGACTGTAGCTATGAGCCCGTCATCCTGTCTGGGTCAACAGTAATTATTAACAAAGGAATGGGCTTATTTTTTTGCTAAAACACTAATCTTTCTGCAATCACCTCTCAGTGGGCTAGCTCTGGGCCAAGCTGGGCTGGTTTTGCTCAGGAAGGGCTTTGCCTCATGGCAGTGTGAGCAGATGTAATGGTGGGGCTATACAGAGGCATAAGCTGACTGAAGTAAAATTCTGTATGCCTGCTGAAGCAGGGGCCAGGGGAAGGAGAAATTCCTGATCTGTATGGTTTTGGTCATTCTTACCATCAAAAGTAGTAGACTAAACCTCTGAATTAGGCTTTTCCCAGGTCATAAGGGTTTATGGAATCTGTAGGTTAATTGTGTCTCACACTGACTGCAGAGGGAGCCTTCCTGGTGCAGTGTGACAGCTTGTAGCTGGAATCCTAAACCCAAGCTCTGGAGAGGATGCTGCATCCAGCTTGCAGTTCTGATGAAAGGAATTAATTTGGCAGGTTAAATTGTGTGGGAGGATGGGAGAGGGTCCTGGCTGGGGCTGCAAATACACTTAACATCTGATTTTACCTTATGTAAAGAGGACTCTACTGCCAGTCTTCCTGCCAATTGAGCAAAATTGCATTAAAGAGTCACATCTCCAAGGGCATAATAAGTGGTTGAAAGCCCCCTCTCCCTTTTACAATCACCCCTAAGGTCCCTTGTAGGCTGGTGACATTGTGCAGAGACAGTAATAGATACTTGCAGAACCTATGCAGGGAAAATCCCTTCAATGGCATTTTGCTTCATGCCTTAGAACATGAAGCCTTTGTCATTAATATATAAACCCATGCAAGAAGAAAGCTGGGGTGAGTGTGGTTTGGGGGAGGATTACTTTGTGCCAAGTACCTGTAAATACACCCAGAGTCAAATTAACAGTCTGCACATGTTGCCTCAGCCATGACAGTGATGCTCTGAATCCTCTGTGATGACTCCTGACTGAAAACTCACATTTCGAGTCCTTCACTGGAACTATTGCATCAGCATATTTCTCAAGTGATTTGGGGTATTAAGAATATGAGGGACCTTTGGGATTTTTGAAATTTCTTTACTGCCAGGAGGATGGCAGCTTAGAGGGTAGTCCCAGCTGGCAAGGATTGACTTGCCTGGTCAATTTGGAAGAGGGGAAGGGGGAGTGGTTGTGCTGGCAGAGCCATCCATAGTGCTTTGGTGCATGGCTGGGAGCACTGCAGTGAGTCAGCCCTGCAGAGAGGAGAGGAGCAGGGCCTCTGCAGCAGCAGCACGGAGACAGGGCTACCTGCAGTCAGTCGGTGGAGACTTGGGGAGGTTCAGGACCAGCTGCCAGAGCAATGCCTCCACAGAGCCTGCTGACCTTGTTCTTTGTTAACCCTTTCACACTTTTTTTTTGCTTTATGTAAAAGCTGCAAATTTTTTTTCACTGCTGTGAAAAGCAGCATTTTTAAGTATCAGGATTTTATCTGTGATTACTCAGAGATTGGCTTTCCTGGGGAGATGTAGTTTATGGAGAAGCATAGTAACCTGGAAAAGCAAATAAAATTCGGGGAAATAAAAACCTTCTTATGAGAAACTGATCCCAGAAACCAAGCTGCTGTTTCAAATTAGAGAGTAACAGCAGAGCTAATGACTGCTGTTCTCAGTAAACCTTGTTTCCTTGCCAGGGTGATACTAATTGTAGGGCATTCTGCTGTTTCTAGCCAGCTGTGGTGTCCAAACCATCACTGTGCTCAGGTGAGTTACATGTCTCTGATGCACAGGACTTGCATCCTCTGGCATTCGTTTTACAGGTATTAACCATCTTTTTCTCTTGACATGATTAAATTAAACCCAGAGCAAATCTTCACAATGCCACTTGCCCTGGAGCAGAAATTTTCTGTTTGAGGGTCAAAGGATTGTGTCCCAAAATGCTTCTCCATTTTTGTTCTTGTTAAAGCTAATAAATGGTGTTACTTTTTCTGCAAGACACACTTCAGTGAACTCCTGAGAGCCACAGCTTTGCAACTTGTATTAGTGGTTTTCAGCCAAGCTGGTTCTTGAGTCACAACACAAAAGCACACAGGCAAAAATCCTGCCCTGACCTTGCAGTGTTTAGGGGCCAAGGCTTTCTTTTTAGGGGCCCACACTGTACCCACAAGGTACCTACAGACCTCTGACATCTCTCTCTGACCTGAGAGAGCACAAGCTGTGCAGGACACATCTCCTGGAGAACTGGTGGCTTGTCTTTGCCATTTTCCTTTTGTTTAGGGACAAGCTGCCCTCACCACAGATCAGATCTAGCTCTTCAGGGTTCATCAAGGGGATACTAGGGACTGTGTAGGTTCTGGAGCCTTTTCTGGCACTTTGAACTGCCCTGTTTATGCTGTTACACCTGTGCTTTCTTTCTTTGGTGGAGGTGAAAACAGTGACTTAACAGGCGGAGAGTGAATTCAGCCACCCTCTCCTAATGGCTGTCTGCATGAGGTAGGCTGAGGACAAATCTTGGGAAATCGTGTATATTCCCAATACTGGCAGTTTGTTCTAAGCAGCCATGGCTCCTGTGTGCCTTGAGACAATTTCTTACACATCCTTGTGAGTGCCTGTGAAAATCAGAAGACAGGGCTGTATTTCAAAAGCCCCTCATGCAGCAGCAGTGCTGACCTCAGCCCTGCTCCTGCAGCTGCTCCATGTGCTCCCCAGCTCCTCCCAAGTGCACAGATACAACTGCTCTTGCTGCCAGGCAGTGAATCTAATCTGGGAATTGAGCCAGGTTAAAAGTAACTCAACCTGAAGTTAAAAAAATCCATTTGCTAAAGAAAATGCAAGCAAAACTACAGCCTGTGATTTCCTCCACCTTTTACTAGGGCAGTGGGGAGAAAGAATATGGAACTGTTATTGGAAGAGCATGCAATATTGGCAATTAACAAGGTTAATTTAATGCTGAAATAAAAGGAATACATCCAAAGAAGTAAGACTTCAGCAGTACATGCCAAAAGGTGGGCAGCCTCTAGGAGCAGATTCCCATCCCTTCGCACAGGCTGTTTGGTTCTCCTAGCAGTGCTGACAGAAGATCTCAGTGCTCTGATATGGGCTTGGGACTGGCAGCCTGAGGAAGCCTTGGATCTGTGTGGCTGGAGGGTTCTCAAGTGAAGCTCTGTCACTGCTCCGGGTGGCCTGAGGTGAGATACTTATGGTGGGTGTTTTTATCTGTGCAGTCAGTATTTGCCTTTATGTTGCATCTCTTCCACTGCCAGCTAATGTTACTGTCACAGCCCTGTCAGCTTGCATGTTTCTGGGTAAGAGACCTGTTTTGGCCACGGCCACAGGTAGTTTGGGTGCCATACATGCCTTTTGACATCCAAATTAGATTTAGCAGCTTGGATGGGTCCTTTATTCTTCACAAACAGGATAAGCAGGGCTGAGTGAGGGCTGTTTTTAGGATTCATCTTCTCAACATCTAATTTTGGTGTCTCTTCAGCTCTACCTGTGTGAAGGTAAAAATCATTCCCATTGCTAGATGTTCCAGATGTGCATAATTTAATGAGGAAAACCTTACAGCTCATCCAATTCCACCCCCTGCCATGGGCAGCAATACCTTCCACTATCCCAGGCTGCTCCAAGCCCCATCCAACCTTGGACACTGCCAGGGATCCATGGGCAGCCATAGCTCCTCTGGGCAACCTGTGCCTGGGCCTCCCCACCCTCATAGGGAAGAATTCATTCCCAATATCCCAGCTCTCTGGCATTCCATTCCCCCTGTCCTGCCCTTCCAGGCCCTTGTCCACAGTTCCTCCCCAGCTCTCCTGGAGCCCCTTTAGGCACTGGAATGGGCTCTAAGATCTCCATGGAGCCTTCTCCAGGTAAACACCCCCAGCTCTGCCAGCCTGGCTCCAGAGCAGATGGGCTCCAGCTCTTGGAGCATCTCTGTGGCCTGAAACAATTCTTAGCCTCAGATTCCCAAAACAGTACCACACATAGTTTTCCCAGCATCATTCCCATCTTTCCCTTTCCAGCATCCTGCTGACAATAGGAGCAGCTTGTAATGTGGACAAGCACTGACATCATGGAATGACAAGCTTGGCTCAAAACCTAATTAAAATCCAATTCCAGGCCAGATAGGGATATTACATTCATAGACAATTATACTCCCCATTGTTCCTGGGAGAAATCCATCAGCAGTGCCAGAGCCCATATCAGCTGGGTGGAACCACACCTCAGCTTCCCTCGGGTACACAGGGGCCAGTGGGCCTTGGGTGTCATGATTGAAGTCTTGGGTTGGAGGTGTCAGGATGGGGATCTCAGGACAGGATTTATGGATGGGTATTCAGCATGAGGTCTCACAGTGGGATGTCATGATGGAGTTTCACAATGGGGTCTCAGGATGGGGTTCAGGATGGGATCTCACAATGGGGTCTCGAGATGAGAGTTCCGGATAGGCTCTCACGATGGCGGCTCATGAGGAGAGTTTCCGCCGCCGACCTTTTCAAGATGGCGGCGCCCTTCCCGTGATGGCGGCTCTTTGGGGCCGGTCAGGTGCCGCAGGGCGGGTGGGGAGTCCCGGCACGTGCCGAGCGCGCTCACGTGACCAGAAGCAGGCGGTGCTGCGGGGCGAGGCCGCGCCAAGGCGGCGTTCCCGGATCCCGGTGCCCCCGAAGTGGGGACCGGGCCCCGGACCCGGCATTCATCGGGCACCACGGTCGGCCCTGGCCTCACGGGGCTTGCTCCTCAAAGCGCCGCCTCAGAGCGCCGAGCAGGTGAGGGAGCTCACCATCCGCCTGCCCCCCGGGGCGGTGCTTCAGTGCCTCCGCCCATCACCGGCTGCCTAGTCCCGCGGCAGCTGCTCTTCCCGGAGTCGCGGCCTATCTTTGTTTCGCTACGCCCGGTTTCCGCCCCCTGCGCCGGCGACCGGTGGTTTCGCAGTTCCAGCCGGCTCCTGCTGCTCCGCAATGCCGTCCAACAAATCCGTCTCGGACGCGCCTATCGTTCAGTTCACCAACTGCCGCATCCTGAGGGACCACCAGCTCCAGAGGTGAGGCGGGGGGTACCGGCGGTACCGGAGTGGCTGGGGGTACCAGGGCTGTTGGGGGTACCGTGATGTTCAGCTTTCCAGGGATATCGTGGTGTCCGTGGGTACCAAGGCTGCGGGGTTGCCACATATGTGGGGGCTCCCGGACGGGCTGCCGACCTGACCTGACACCTGCAGTGCCGAGGGACGGTCGCCAGTTCATCCTGTGCACTGGCTGTTGGCCCTCACCCCGCCGCGCTCACACCATTCCATGTCCCCTCTGCCAGGTTTTGAAGGGAAGATGGGGCGGTGTATGGTCCCTGTCGTTTTGTCTCTTTTGCCAGCCCCCCTGGCGCTTTAGCCATCATCACTATCACCTGGGCACCTCAGGGGCAGCCCATGACAATCCCATGAGTTTTGTAGAGCTAGAGCCAGGCAGAGAGGGGTGCTTGCTGTGTCCCGAAGAGCAGCGGTGCTCTGGCAGACATCGCAGAGCCCTTGGCAGGAGGTGCTGGTGGGATCCACTTTGCCTGGGATCACTGTCACTGGGGCACGGCCACCTCCTCCAGGTGCTGCAGATGGCACCAGAGCTTGGTGTGTGTGACTGTCCCTCCAGGGAGGACCTGTGGGTGCGAGAGGGGAAGATCCTCAACCCAGAGAAACTGTTCTTTGACGAGAAGGGCTCTGCTGATGTCCAGCTGGACTGCAAAGACAGCATCATCGCCCCAGGTTTCATCGATGTCCAGATCAATGGTACTGTGAAGCTACATGCACTCATGGACTGGGGGCGTCCCGGGTTTCTCCATCCCTGACCCCCAGCCCCACTGCAGGTGTCCTGCCCACAACCATGTTTCAGCTGCTCAAGGCAGGTGTGAGTCACTTAACCAATGACAAAGAGCAATTTTGCCTGTGGTTGCTGCTGTCGTGTAAGTGATCACCTTTGGCCAGGTGAGGGTTTTCTCTGAACTATTTTTTAATCTATATTTTATCCTGCACTGGCAGGATGCCTGCCCTACCCTTTCCAGGACATGGAAGGAGAGGGCAAGACTTCCCAAGGGAACAGTAACAATTAACTGCAATAGCTCTTTTCAGAAAGAAATAGGGGCTTGTTCTATGGTAGCTAAAGTTGGAAGTCAGATCCCTTTTCAGCTGGGAATTGTCACATTTTGCCCTGCATCAAAATAAAAAGGTTGTGCTTGCAAAACACTGGGATGCTGTAGGGAAGAGCACTTTAGTCAGCAATGGTGAGATTTGTACTTGTGGAACATTAGCATGTAGGACAGAAGTACTGCTGGAGCCCTCTGTGTGAGCGCCCTACAAATGGAACATTTCCCTCCAGTCACACAGTCTTTCTTTGGTGTTTCTGGATGGAACACACCCACTGGGGAAAGCTGCATTTTCACCCCTGTTTTGTTTGTGGTGCAGGAGGCTTTGGAGTGGACTTCTCTCTCGCTTCAGATGACTTCAAATCAGGTATTGACCTGGTCAGTCAGAAAATCCTCTCCCATGGAGTGACCTCTTTCTGTCCCACCCTGGTGACCTCTCCTCCATCTGTGTACCACCAGGTAAGGGGCGTTCTCCCCTCCCATCCACAGGGTGATCAGGGAATGAGGTTGGTATCAGGAGGAGGGTGGGCCAGCGCTGGGATAGCTGCCAGGGCAGAAAAGCCAGGGGCATGAAGAGCTAGGCTCCACCCTGGGTTTCTTGCCCTCAGCCTTTAGAATGCTGAGATAGCCATGTCTCCCAAGCGAGCTCTGCATACCAAGGCTTGGACACAGCTTTTCCTTTGTGGACTGTGATGGTCACAAATGGCCCGGCTACAAATCCCCCTGTGGACCTGGTGTTTGGGTCTGATTTGGCAGTCTGGGGAGCTGTGTCTGGGTTTCCATGTCTGAAAAACCCCTTTCTCTAGGTTCTCCCTCAGATCATTGTAAGAAATGGTGGAGCCCATGGAGCAGGAATCCTGGGTAAGTGGATTCATCCCTTTGTGGTGCTACTGTAGGTGGGCTTATCTTGTTCACAGTTGAGGTGAAAGAAATTACAGAGCACAACTAGGGGCTGGAACTCTCAGTGAGAGGGATGCATAGGTGGGCACAGACCCACGTTGTCCCTCAGGCTGTGCCTAGCCTTTGCCGTGTTCTCTGTCATCGTACACACACTGCTCCAGCTCCACTGGGGCTCTTGGGGCAGTGGGGTGGCTTGGCTTGGCCAATGGCCAGCACTGCATCCTCTCTGTGCTGCGTTCACAGTTGCCTGAACCATGTGTTTTGCTGCAGAAAAACGGCAAGAGTGTGACTGGAGCAGAGTAGACATTAGAGCTTTCTTGGTCCTTGGCAGGGAGAGGAAGGGTCATGGTTCTTTGTTCCTGTTTGGACAGGAGCCCACCTGGAAGGGCCATTCATCAGCAAGGAGAAGAAGGGTGCCCACCCGGAGCACTGCCTCCGCACCTTTGAGGCAGGTGCCTTCCAAGACCTGCTTGCTACCTACGGCTCCCTGGACTGTGTCCAGATAGTGACTCTGGCCCCTGAAATGAGGAGGAGCAGTGAGGTGATCCAGGAACTCACCAAACGGGGTATCTGTGTCTCCCTGGGTAAGGGCTGGGGCATCTTAGGGGTGCCCTTAGGGGGGCTCTGGCTGCCCCTCTGTTGGTGCTGTGGCATCTCTAGTGGTGTCT
Source organism: Anthoscopus minutus (assembly GCA_013399455.1). NCBI lineage: Eukaryota > Metazoa > Chordata > Aves > Passeriformes > Paridae > Anthoscopus > Anthoscopus minutus. Next base: position 168,174 of record VWYI01046014.1, read on the forward strand.
CAATGCAACTGGAGAGGGTGGGATTCTCTTTTGCCTGGCCTGTATGGAGATGACAGACCTGTCACAAATGGAGACCTCAATACTGTCAATCTGTTATGGGCCAAAGTTTGTATCGACTGAGGAGCCCCTGTAGTAAACACAAGGTGCTGTTCTAATACAGAGAGGAATAGCAGTCTTAGTTGGAGGTTTGATGATGTGGAAGGGTTCAAACTCTGAAGTTCCACAGGTGAAGTCATTTCCCAAAGGTTACTGTTAGTCTGATAACTCTGGTTTTCAACCAGAAGTGCTGTAGGAACCTCTCCCTCCAACATCTGTGTGGACTCTGACATAAAACTGGCTGCATTTTAATTGTCCTTTGCTTCACAAACTCTTCTTTGTCACAGATCATTGAAGAAGTCTTTTTTTATTTTAAAGGGGGGATGTTATTCAGGGTGAAATTAAACTTCAAGTGAGAAGGGCATTCATATGACACACTATCTCTTATGCCACATAAAGAACTCCAGAAAGGCAAGGTTAGCCCACAAAGCTGCTGTCTTGTTGGAAAAACAGAAGTTTCTTTCTGGAGAGTTTAATTCCCATATACTTTCCTGGCAAAGCCCCCACTGTTGTGAGGGTATCCTCTGATACCTCTCTACAAAACATTTAAGTATCTGAGGCCAGCAGAAAGGCATGTCATTGGACCTCAAACCCAGCCTGAAGACTACATGCTGTGAGCACAGCAGCATTTGTGACAGCTGTGACGTGAACACTGAAGGAGTTCAGGTGAAACATCTACCCCCAGAGTCCCCCCAAGTCATGGCCTGACAAATCTTTGTCAAGGCAGCAGCTCAGACCTCAGGCCAGGGTGGGCATTAAAGCATAGACCAATGATGGAGCATCTTTGCTCCTATAGGGAAATCAGTGGATATAGGGGCAGGGCAGTCAGGCATTGGTCTGTGTTCCCAGGTCACTCAGTGGCTAATCTGTACCAGGCCGAGGAGGCTGTGCAGCACGGAGCAACATTCATCACTCACCTCTTCAATGCCATGCTGCCGGTGAGTTCCCAGAGGCACTTGCCCTGCTTCAGGGCTGGTTTTGGGCTTTCTCTCCCACCCCCCATGGGTCTCTGTTCTCCCCAGCTGGTTTTGTACCATGCTTTGCAATGAGGTTTTGGCACTGAACCTCTGGCTTCACATTCCAACTGCTGGATCTGAAAGAGATTCAAAGCTGTAGTAGACTCTTGGAGTTCATCACTGGGAAGGACTAGAAAGTGTTGGTGGATGAGACCTGAGTATGCCCTTGCTATGTACACCCAGACCCCCTCCTGTGTGTTGGCAGCAGGGGAGGAGGGCATTCTGCCCCACTCAGGTGAGACCCCCACCTGCAGAGTTCCCTCCAGCCCTGGGGTCAACATCAGAAGGACGTGGAGCGAGTATAGAGGCCACGGAGATGCTGCAAGAGCTGGAGCCCCTCTGCTCTGGAGCCAGGCTGGGGGAGCTGGGAGTGTTCACCTGGAGAAAAGGCTCCAGAGACCTTAGTGCCCTCTCCAGTGCCTAAAGGGTCTCCAGGAGAGCTGGAGAAAGGCTTTGGACAAGGGCCTGAAGTGGCAGGACAAGGAAGAATGTCTTCCCACTGCCAGAAGGCAGGGTTAGATAGATGGAATACTGGGAAGAAATTCTTGGCTGTGAGGGTACTGAGACCCTGGCACAGGTTCCCTAGAGGAGCTGTGGCTGTCCCATCCCTGGAAGCATTCAAGGTAAGGTTGGATAGGGATTGGAGCATCATGGGATAGTGGAAGGTGTCACTGCCCATGGCAGGGGTTGGAACATGGTAAGTTTATGGTCCCTTGCAAACCATTCTGTGATTCAAGGCAATGCCCAGGTTTGCCTGGTAAAGCTGCCAGGCACTGTCTGATAGAGATGGCAGCTGCATCCCCTTTAGGGAGATCTCAGCCAGCACATCCTGGTGATCCTCCACAGCTTGTCACCTCTCTCCCCTTGAGCAGTTCCACCACCGTGACCCGGGAATTGTGGGGCTGCTGACAAGTGACAAGATTCCTGCTGGACGAAGGGTCTTCTATGGCATGATTTCTGATGGCATCCACACCAACCCTGCTGCCCTGCGCATTGCCCACCGAGCCCACCCTGAAGGTGAGCCATGGCAGTCCCCACAGTGTCACTAGCCACTCAGAGCACTGCACCATCTCTCATAAGACATTGGAAGTTCACAGCCACATGTGCTGATCCATCAGTCCTCTTGCTTTGGTGGGAGGTGGGTGGAGACGTGGTCTCTCTCTGGGAGGGTCAGCAGGGCACAGTGCTTGGAGCTGCAGCAAAATCAGATACAGTGTTGACAGGGCCCTTTTCCTTGTGTTCTGCAGGGCTGGTGCTGGTGACAGATGCAATTGCTGGCATGGGGCTGGCACCGGGTCGGCATACACTGGGTCAGCAAGTGGTGGAGATTGATGGGCTAAACACCTACATCGCAGGTAAGTGGTGTCCCTCTTGCTGAAGAGCTGGGGACAATGCTGCCACTGGCACCATTTCTGTGGAACTGAGGGTACCTGCTGTCCCTGTCGGTGTGGCAGCGTTTGTGCCACCTTCTTGGGCTTTGATGTCTGGTGGATCTGCAGTGACTTGGCCTTGGGGATAATGAAACTTCTGTAAAGAGGAGATTTGTACCACCCTTGTGGAGGAATCTGTCTAGTTGTAGCTGTGTGCAACACATTTGAAAGCCTCATTGCCCAGTGTCAAGCGTGCCAGAGGTTTAGGGCATCAGTAAGGACAGAGAAATCTTAGAGATATTTATTGTCCATTTTCTTTATTATAACATTACCACTAATTCCCTTAGTTTCAAATTCCCAAGCAAATGAAGACTGGGAAGATATTTCAGAGAAGGAGCATTCCTTTCTCTGTTCCCTTCCTCTGGCAGCCTGCATTGTGAGCTGGTTTCACCGAGTCCAGCTGGTCTGATAGTGGAGCTGGGGGTTACACCCATGTACCTCTTCCTGTGCTCCAGCAGGAAGTGCCTGCAGGCCCTTTAGCTTTCTCCTCCTGCCACCCAGGACTTCTGCACTTCTGGTCCCATTATGCTTCCCTAGTGCCCTGCTTCTTGCTGTGAGCTATGGGCACTGCTCAGTGCCATCCTGTTTCTTGCCCAGGCACAAAGACCCTGAGTGGCAGCGTGGCAACCATGGACACCTGTGTGCGACACTTCCAAGAAGCCACAGGTAAGAGAGCCTTGTCCACAAGCTGCTGCTCCCCATGTTGACACAGGAGGAGGTCTTGCCTTTGCTGGATGTGTCCATTCCAACAGGAACATTCCCTCTCACCTGGGACATGGCAGGGACTGGAATCAGTGCCCTCAAGTGAGCCCCTTTTTGAAGGCAAATTTAATTTTAACCCATAGAACTAATGAGAGGTGACCTCTCCTGCTTCTTCCTCACAAAGTGAATGGTTTTCTCTTCTCCATACCCTAGGTATTCAGTTTTCCTATGCTTGATTTCTCCTCTAGGGATATCTCCCTTCACAGCTGTGCTGGGGGTGTTCCATCTTGGGTCTGTCAACTGCCTGGGTGACAGATGCCTTGTTGAGGGGGGATTTGGGCTGCTCTTAAAATGGGGCTCTGGCTGCCCTAACATCTCCCCAATTCTCTGTCCAAGGGTGCTCGGCAGAGACTGCGTTGGAGGCGGCGTCTCTGCATCCCGCTCAGCTCCTGGGGATTGAACATAAAAAGGGGACACTGAATTATGACTCTGATGCAGGTACTGGTATGGGGACACCATGCACTGGTATGGAGACAATGGTGTCAGGACTCAGAAGTGCTAGAGCAAAGCAGGGGCTGCTGTAAGCACAAAGTTATCCCCTGTTTCAGTGGGAGCTGCAGGGAGAGTTGCTCCACCTGAGATATGCTCTGGGCTTTTACTCCAGTGGTTTTTCCCTTGGATGTTGGTGGTGTTTGGGAAGCCCTTTGGAGTGCCCCCCACATCTCAGCTGAGCAGAAAGCAGAGCTGCCATTGCCTGGATTGCACTGCAGCATCATCCTGGGGTGGGGAGAAGCCCTTCCTCACTGAGCTCAGCTTCTCCCCAGCCAGCTCCAGCAGCTCCATTCTTACAGCTGCCTTCTTTCTCTCTTGTCCAACACAGATTTCCTAATGCTGAATGACAGTCTGTATGTGCAAGCCACATACATCGCCGGTGAGGAAGTCTGGCGACAGGATGTGTCAGGCATGTGATACTGGGCTGTCCCAGTGCCCTCCAAGACTCCCTGGCACTGTGGTTAGCCGCTCTGGCAACCACTCCTCCCTTTTGTTTTTTTCTCCCAATTCCTTCCTGCAACTCCCTCAAAGGAGCCTCATACCAAAGAGCTGCATTTTCCATCTTCCAGTTACAGCCATACCTGCCACGAATTTGTTGGTACTCAGTTGGTGGCATAGGGAAAGAAAGCAGCTCTGTGCTGGCAAGGAATGCCAGTCCTGGAGTGACCTACAGGACTGCACAGCTGTTCTGCCCCCAGACAAGTGCTCCTGCCCCTAGACAGGGGCCATCTGACAGCAGTGAGGAACTGTCCCATCCTTTGCATGATTTATACAGCACACACTAACCTGCTCTGCACCTGAGGCAGGCTCAAGCCATTCCCATGCCTCTGCCTGCTGTTTGCTTTGCTCCCAGGCAGCCATGACTTACTAGACATCAGCTTCCACCAGCTCAGCTCGCAGTTCTTCCCGGATAATCAGAAGCTGAGGATCACATTCGAATCTCCCGACAGCCCTTCTGTCGTGTGTCCTCAGAGCAAGGCTTCCACAGCTTGCTGACTTGGTGCCCTTGTGGGGCTGAATCCTCAGGGCAGAGATCAAACCCAGGAATACCATGGCAGTGCTGGTCCTTTGTGCCTTTTCCCTGCATGGGCATTGAGTCCACAGAGCTGGAGATATGAACAGTATCCTGCCACATAAAACAATGTTCCTTTCTCTCCTTGCTCTGTCTGGATGGTTCTGCAGGCTCTGTGCCAGCCATACCAAGAAGAGCCTTTGCATCACCTGATGGCTTTATGCATTCTTCAGGCCATGCCTAGGGAGCTTTTGCTTTAGGGGATGCATCCACACTGGTGGTGACTGGCTTGTGAGCCCTCAGTCCAGCTCAGGCACTGAGGGAAGGAGAACTGCGGTGGGATTCTGGACTTTCAAGATAGATACGATAGCTCATTATTTTGTGCTCATTGTCTTCTCTAATCCTTGACTGGCAGATTTTTTTCCGATGCTTGGACACTTGTATGCAAGGACTGATGCTGACTCAACCACTCAGAATAAGCCTCAAGATAAAGTCTCAAGACAACCTTGGATAAGGCTCCAACCACTGAGGTGGTTTTTGTAATGAGGGGAGGGCTCTGACAATGGCTTAATCTAAGCAAGTGTGGAGACTGTAAGGCAGATAGATGGCTGTCTGGTTGGGATTGGCAGAAGTGTACTGATTTTTCTAGTACCATTTTATAATCTTTAGCAGCAACATTTGGAAGAGTTTTCCCAGCACTTTAGAGTCCTCCTGTCAGCCTTGGAGAATTTCTAACATCAGCTACCAATGCCAAGAGAAATTATAACCTCCATGGTTTGAAGCATTTGCAAGACACAAAACCGTGTACTGTGACACTCTGTGCTGCTGCAGTACTGACCTCAGGGGGAATATTCTGGCTGTTGTTGGAAACAATCCAAGGGAGAAAAAATGCCTATGGAACAAGGTGTCTAACTTTTTATTTACAAAATTAAATAATCAAAAGGAAATCTAAAAGAGAAATGGGATTAGACAGTGCCTGTAGGTGTGTATTAACCTTTTTTGCCTACCCATGGTGATGCGTACTGACGTGGCCTGTGTCAGGCTGGCATGTGAGGGGCCAGGGCTGGTGTGGGCGCTCCTGCTAGGATTTGGCCCAGGGAAGGCAGCACCACCGGATACCCGCGGCCCGGCCCGATCGTGGTCACACATGTGTCCGGTAGGTCCTTGGGGGTCTCAGAAGAGAGCGGGACGGAGGCGCAGGGGATCACAAATGCGCTGCCAAAGTGGGCTCTGAGGACTCCGCCGGGACGGCAGCGCGGGGCGCGGCCGGAGTGCTGAGGGCGGCGCACACCGGCCCGGCCCGGCCCGGCCACCCTTGAGCGCACGGCCGGTGGCAGTGGTCAGGCCCCGCACAGAGTCTGGAGACTCCGAGACGGCTCTGGGGAGGCCCTGAGCGAGCCCGGAGCTCCAGTTGGCGGTGCCGGCCGGGGCGGGGCTGCTCCCGGAACCCACACGGGGCCCGTGACCGGAGGTGGGCGGTGCGGTGGGGCCGCTTCCTCCGGCGGCGGTGCGGGGAACCGGGCGTGTGGCGTGAGGCGGGTAAGGTTCTGCTGCTCGGGCCGCTCCGGGCCGCTCCGAGCCCCTCTCGCCTCACCGGGCCCAGCTCCTGTAGGTTCTCCTTAAAGGCCTTCCTAGAGCTAGTGCCTTTCCCAATCCCTGCTCATCTCCTTATGCTGAACATTCTTTGTGTGCCCAGTGTTTTAGCTTGCCTTGTGCCCAGACGGGCTGTAAACCTTAAATTTCACCTGCTTATCAGGAAGCAACCATCATAGAAGTACAGTGCATGGGGCCTGAAGAGCTTGTGTTTCGCCTAAAGATAAATTCAGTGTTTTGCCAGAGCTGTGCTAAAGGGAAATTTCCTGCTGTGGAGACATAATGCCATCACGTAACCTTCAGGAAAAATGAGAAGTCTTCCATTTGGGGCCTTTAAAAAGGGATAGGTGGAGAAAAAGATGAAAAAAAAACCTCTGTGGGAAGTCTGGCTTCCCACAGAGTGAATGGGTGATGGGATTTTCTGCTAGTAAGAGCCGTAATTTTTGTAATGCAGACTGCTCATTTGGTGCTCTCCACACAGGACATGTGCTGTGTTGATTTATGGTATAAATGAAATGTTACACAGGACACATTCAGGTCTAAAGCCAGGTGTGATCTGTGAGAGGGGAGAAGGTCTCAGAAAGCTCAGTTTTGGAGATGAGAGATTTGTGCTTCTAAACATTCTGCCTTCCCCACATGAAGTTCAGGGCTCCCCAAGGTGTGCTCCAGGAGGAGCTGGAGTGGTGCATTTCACAACTAGAGGCAGATCTCCACCCCACTCCACACTCAAATTAGGTATGTTCTTCTTTCCCCCATTCTGGTCTTGGGTGTTTAGCAGATCTGGGTGTTTTTCTGGTTTTTTCTCTCATTTATGTTCCCTGTTCTTGTGTAATTCGGGATTTGTTCTAGACACAGGACAACATAAAGCATTGGGCTTTAAGGACTGTGTTTCTGGAAGCAGTTTTATCTTTCATTCATTTAGTGTTTGTTCTCCCTGTTTTCTGTATTCTTTGTTGTGTTCTCTTTTTCCCATATGATGGCTTGTTTGGTTCTGTTACAGCTCTGCCTTTGTTTTCCATCTTAAGGAAATAGTGTGCCAGTATGTCTGGCCCTTAAACACCAGTAGGTTTATTTTTGTGAAGCTTATTCCAGGGAAAAATTATGTGGATCAAACTAAAATCATAGTTTGATCTCATCAGTCCAGTTTGTAGAGCTGCAGACACATCCTGCTGCTGGTCAGTACCTAACCTTGGGAGAGAGCTGTGAACCCTTTGTAAGATGATCAGATGAGTGTTTGCTGCTGTACCTGAGGATGGAACAATGCCCACACTCTTTTCTTGAGCATCAGGCTCCAAAAAGAATTAAGGCTGAGAGGGTTGTGATTGTTCGGCCTGGAGAAGTCAAGTCTCTGGGAAGACCTCAGAGCCCCTTCTGGGGCCTAAAGGGACTCCAGGATAGCTGGAGAGGGACTTGGGACAAGGGTCTGGAATGACAGGACAAGGGGGAATGGCTTCCCACTGATAGAGATTATGCTTAGATCAGATTCTAGGGAAGAATTGCTCCATGTGAGGAGGAGGGGAGGCCCTGGCACAGGGTACCAGAGAAGCTTTGGCTGTCCCTGGATCCCTGGAAGTTTCCAAGGCCAGGTTGGATGGGTCTTCGAGTAACCTCGGGTAGTGGAAGCTGTCCCTGCCATGGCATGGGATGAGCTTTAAAGTTTCTGCCCAAGCTATTCTGTGATCAGACCATTTTGTTACACGTGTGTCCTGTTCTGGTCCCCAGTGCCCAGCAGCAGGGGAGGCAGGATCTGAGCTCAGGAACGGGGCAGCAGAAGCAGTGCCATGGCCAGAAAAGGGCCTTTATGCACCGTACGTGAGCCAGGAAAGCTGAGTAGTGCTGCTGATGGTACCCAGGCTCTGCCTGGAGTCCCAGTCACTGGAGATGTCTGGTGAGGAGGCAGATCCAAACTCTAGCCAGGAATTCAGTCTGGATCAATGACTGAGTTATTTGGCTGTAGCACTTTCATGCATGAGGTACTCAGCTTAGAGCAACTCCCAGATGAGCGAGGGGAGCAGCTCCCTGGAACTTTCTCTACCTCTTATTGTGTAACTGGCCTGGATTACAGCTAGCCAAACCCCTTGAAATAAGGGTACATGTGGTCAGGACCCTGACACCCAGTTACTGTGAAGGTACATCCCACCACAGGGGGTCAGGGGTGCATCGAGCCCAACATCACTGGCCCAGACAGGGAGGGGATTGTCATGCTCTGCTCTGCTCTGCCCTGTAGCAGCCTCGAGTGCTGGCAGCACTGGGGGGCACCACAATATCAGAAGGAGCTAAAACTGTTAGACAGTGTCCAAAGGAGGGACACGACGATGGGGAAGGGTCTTGAGGGGAAGCCCTAGGAGGAGTAGCTGAGGACACTTGGTTTGTTCAGCTGGAGGAGATGGAGCACAGAGCTCACCAGGGCTCCAGCTCCTCCCCAGGGGCAGCAGAGGGACAGGTCTGATCTCTGCTCTCTGTGACCAGGGGCAGGACCTGAGGTAATGGCTATGCTGGGAGCTATGTTGGGGGGTGATTATTAGGCTGGATGTTAGGGAAAGGCTTTCCCCAGAGAGTGGTTAGGCACCGCAGCTGGGAGAGGTGGGATGTTCCCATTCCACAGTACCACTGTCAAGGTGTTCTGTGGCTTAAAATAAGTGAGACAAACACTACAAGACTATATTTAGGGTTTCCAAATAGAGATCTGGTGGACCACTGTCACAGAACAATTCTGATTTTTAGAGAATTTGTTCTAGCACAAAAGCTTTGGATTCCTGTTGTGGTCAGGCTGGTTTGTAAGTCGTGCTTTCCAGGGTATGCTCTTTACTCAGATTTTTTCCAGAGAAGAGACACTGAGCTAGGTTCTGGGATTTGTCTTCACCTTGAGGGAAAGATTGTTAAGCTTTTTGTAGTTTCTGTGCCATTAGCTTACTGCAGTGTAAGAGTCTGACTATGTAATAAGCAGGTTAAGATTTTTTTTTTTCCCTTTGTAGGAACATCTCGCAGTATTTGAGCTTCTAGAAGCACTTGGAGTTCCCCTTCAACTGAGTGCTAGTTATGGATTAGTCAGAGGTGATAGAAACACAGAGCGCATTCAAAGAGTCAGTCATCAGCATCTCAACAGTGTGGATTTTAAGGCCCACTGTAAACTGATTATTGTTTCTCTTGGTGTTTTCTGAGTGCAGCAGAGACCCAACACATTATCAAGGTCCTGTACTCCTCTGAGACTGCTCTTTCAGAGAAGCAGCAAGTGACTGACGATCAGTGTGTTTGGGGATTGTCATCTCAAGATGGACAAAGGTCAGAAGAGCATGGAGAAAGGTGAGCTTGAGCTGTCCCTCAGGGTATGGTGAGATTTAGTTATTTTCTGTAGACTTCTTAGGTTGCAGCATTAATTGAGTCACCTCTCTGGGCAGTGCCTTAGAGTGGAAGCTGCAGTGGCACCTCCATAGTAGGAAACCAGTGCATTGAGAACACCAGTATTGAAACAATATATTTGTCTTTTCTAGGCATGAACCCTTATGTTGCAGAAGTACAGCAAAGCAAGGAGCAGGCTGCAGATGGTGTGAAACAATCAGACCCAACCCCTGAGGCAAAGCCAGAGTTGTTAACATCATCTGGCAGCAGCTTCCAATTTGATTTTACACTTTCTGAGACAGACCCAGAAGCTTACCCTGGTGACAGTGGTGCTAAGCAGGTAACAAACAATGTCAGAGCCACCAAGCTGGAGAATTGGAATGGAGCCTTGACATTTGCTGCCTCTGGAGAAGAACCCAAGTTTGCTTTCAACTTTGCCATTCCAGATGAAGACTGTCCTCATTTTCAGTTACTTCAAGCGAGCCAGCATACAGAGCATATAGCAGATCCTTCACTGCCTGTTAAATCAGCACCTCTGCCACAAGCTACAGCCTTGCAGGAGCCTGAGGTGACTCAAGTGACTGGAAATGCACCCAAAGAGGATAGAAGCCATGTCACATCAAAGATCACCCAAACAGAGACAGCCCCTGCAGATGAGGCAGTGACAGAGAAATCAACAGGAGGTAAAGTTGCCCAGAAGAAGAAAAAGAAGAAACAAAAACCATCTGTCAGTAAAAACAAAACAGAAGAAACTGAGACCAACAGGACGGCAATGACAGAAGCTAACAGCTGTCAAAATACAGATACTTCCCATCAGGATGAGAAGACCTCTCAGGTAGTTAAATACTGGTGAGATCCCATAATTTATAAACCCTTGAGCTAAAGAGATACTTTATCTCTTTGCTTAGATGAACAATTAGCATACTGCCTTCAAGTGGAAGCTGAAAGACGATGCTTTCTGCTTACGTGTTCCAGCAGCTGTTTGCTTTCTCTGCTACACAGCTGAGGAATCTGACCAGTGCAAAGGAAGTCCTTCAAATTTGCTGAAAGATTTCATGTATAGGCTTGTGACAGCTAATCCTGGGGAGCTGGATGCCATGTTTTCTTAAGAAAATAAAAATAGGAAATGGAGGTAACTGTCTTCAGTTGGTGCCAAGCTGGTGCCTGTGGGTGCTGAGCCAGGCCCTGTAGCTCTGATGTGTCTGTTGCAGGATGAATTGCTTTTGTAGTGCAAGGCACAGAACTGCCACTGGTGTAACCAAGGGCCTGTGGTAGAGCTCAAATGTGTTCTGAGAGGGCACGGTCCAAAAATCAGCTGAAGTTGCAAGTTACATGTAAACACAACATTAAGGCACACCCTGAGGTTTTCTGTCCTGGCTAAGGTCCAGGTCTTCATTTTATTTTACTTTCCAGCGCTGATGTAGGTGTTATTAACAAAGAATACCAGCTGATCAGTACTGTAATACAAATACTGTAATACTGTGCAAAAGATTGCACAAAACCTTCCTTTTCTTAATATTTTACAAGGAAATTGCGCTGAGTGGTCACCTGCCTCTGGAACATGCCATCCAATGGTCTGCTTCATCTGCAGTCCTAGCAGTAAACCCTGCTGAGCACCAGAGACATAGGAAGAGTTGAAGGTCAGGTAAAGCCCTTCCAGTCCTTTGGAAGGACACTGTTGCAGCTAACAGTAAAAGGAGACAGCATAAGGACATTTGTATTTACATGTATATAATAGTTAAGAATTGCTTCAGTCCCAGGGTGCAGCCCTGTTTCCCTGTCCCACTGCTGAGTTAGCCGCTGGCTTTGTTCAGTGGTGCTTGGCTTCCTACATCTCCATGGGCTTCATATTCATTCTCCTAATGCATTTCTGGTTGAGCAAGCGTAGAGGAGCTGAGAAGAAAGGCTCAGCTTCTGATTTTGTCCATTGTTTTCTTTTTTTGATTTTGTGCAGGTTTGAGGAGGGTTTTTTTTTATTGTTAATGTTTATTTCTCCCATCTGTAAGGTTATTTGCAAGCTGAACAACACTTCAGAAAACAGCACTTCCTGAATGGCAGTCACCTATTAAACATATCTAATAGAGACAGTGAGTTGCAACTAAATATTTGCACAGTGCTTTAGTCTGACGAAAAACACTAGAGGGAAAATGTCATGAAGTCTATAAAGCAGTCACCAGAATATATTAGGAATAGTCCTGACTTTATGGAGTTCCCTTTCATCCTGTGTAGCAACTGCTGCTGTAATTTTTGGGTGACTTATTTCTCTTGCTCGCTGTGCCGCATGTTGATAGCAGTCAGGTGAGCAGCTGCAGAAAGAGGTGGACTGGTGTGTGAGCCAGCTGGAACTTGGCTTGAAGACACAGAAACCCACTGCAAAGCAGGGTAAGCATTGAAGTAAAGAAGTGCACTCTCCTCGGGGGAGCACTGGCAGGAATGCAGGGGCAGAGCCAGCAGGGAGCCTTAACCTGTGTGCTGTTTTTCCTTTGCTGCAGCTGAGGAGACTATCAGGGCAATCAGGATACTGCGCAGTGACAAAGCTCCACTGGTGAAGAAGTGTCAGCTCATGAGAGCCATGTTTGGAGACTACAGGAAGAAGATGCAGGAGGAGCTGCGCAGAGAGCTGAAGCTTATGGAAACAGGTAGGAGAACTTTGCATGGTGAGGGTGAGAAGAAAGGGTTCAGTCTTGCCCTATGCTTTGCAGACTGAGGCCTCACTACATGAGATGATTTATTCTTATGTTTTTTCTCCTCTTTAAGCTGCAAAATCTGCCAGGATCATGGAGCTGAAGGGAAGCATCTGCAAGAAGAATGGCCAGTTCATCCGGAAGTGCATGGGAGCTTGCAGGAAAAGCCAAGGTTCAGCAGAATCCCCTTCAGAGTCACAAAGGACACTTAATACAGGTTTATTCAATTTCACAACTCCCCAAGAATTTCACTTTAATTTCTTCTAGAACAGTCCCTTTGACTAAAACTGTGACAGATCTTCTGTAAACTGAAGAATGGTGGAAAGATGCTGTGCAGTAGGAAATGTAATGCATGAATCTCTGGATCCTCTTCCAGGATGCCTTATCTAGAAGTTTAAACTCAGCCTACAAAAGTGTTCCTCTGTGCTCACACTGGAGAGACGTGCCGTTGAAAGGGTCAGCAGTGGGGAAGGATCTGCTTTCTTTCCTGTAGAATTGACATTAACTGTAGAACCTGTCTTTCATAGCATGAGATTTTCCCTTTCTCCTGTTGCATTTAAATAGAGCAGAACCTTTCTAGCAGCTGAGGCAGCAGTGCAGGGAATGGTTTGAAATCAAGATCCAGCAGTGAATAGCTGGGTGTTTCCACTCCCTGAGTCTGTGTGAATGCAGCTTCTGCAAAATCCAGCAAACACCAGCAGTGTGTCATCCCTGACATGGAGGAGCACGAGCTCAGGGTCATCGGGGGAAAGTGAGAGAGAACCATTTTTGCTCATTCATCTCTTTGACTGACAGGTACAGTGAAATAGAATAAAACTGCACATAATTATTTAATCCAGCCTAGGGATGTAATGACAGTTGTTTCCAGAAAAACAGGGAAAATTTTTGTTGCTGAAGCTAGGTTCTGGACATCTAGGAAGGATGTACAATGAGCTCTTAAATAAAGTTTACTTTATAGACTCAGTTACAACTACCAGTGCCTCAGAGGGAAAATTAGCTGCATGCCAGCCTTGGGTGGTGGTAAAATTAAAGTCACTGCCAAAGACTCTTTTGCATTTGGTTTGCATTAAATTTTGGCTTTTTGAATGTGTGTCTTCAGTCAATACTGCTTGAGTAATTGAACCCATCTCTTAAGTTCATGCAGAAAATCTTCCCACCAAGCCTTAAAAATGCTGAAGTGCTGTGAAAGGCTACATAGTATCAGGTGCCCCTAGGGAGCAGTGCTTTCCTCCCTTTTATAGTCCAGTCAGCCTGTGTGAAAATGAGAAATGGGAGTGTAGGTAGATTCCAGGGAGTGCTGAGAGCAGCTGAGAGATGGTGAAAAACATTGTCTGTGAAGGACTAAAAACCTGATCATGACTCTAAAAAATAAATTTTATTACTAAGCTGTGATGCAGGCAGTTGCATCTGCAAGATGGTTTGTTGTTTTTTCTTTTTTTAAAATTTTAAGTATTTTAAAATAATATTTTAAAGAATTCTTGTCTGGGCATAAGGAGAAACTGAACCTGGGTAACATACATGATGAGGAGAAACATGAAGACATGAATTTGTCTTTTGGAAGTCAGTAGGTGAAAACTGGAAATCAAGGTTGGCACATTTTATTTGCCAAGGAGCACAGCTGTTACTTCTATTGTATAGAACAACCTTAGTATTTTATTTCTCAGATTTTACATTAAACATACAAAAACTGTGTCCTTATCACACTTCATGTTTTCATGCCATTTACTGAGATTCAAGAGCATCGTCTAAATGACCTTGAAGCTAGAGCTGTTTGCTTCCCTGACTGATTATCAGGAGATGTCTGGGAAATAAGTTATTTTTTATCTTGTTATGTCTCAGATAAATCTAGAGCTGCTAAAACATTATAAAATCCTTGCTTCAGAAGTATTCTGGAAAGCATCCTTACATAATCACCTCATGTTCCTGCTGTTCATTAGGCATTCACAATTAGACTAAAGATACCAGTGAGGTGGACATTTAGTGTAACCTGATCCAGCAGATATCTTCAAAGGGGTCACAGAAAAATCCACTCTAATATGAGAAGAACTCCTATGGTTTTTAAAAGGTCTGAATAATGCTGACCTGCAAAGCTAGTTCATTTTTCTCTACTTCATTACTGGAGGACTTATATATGTGTGTGTGGGAAGGCAGATGTTCATGTACAGATGAAAATGTAGAGAGAGAGAGAGAAAGAAAGGGGGGAATATAGCTACCAACAAAGAGACGAAATCCTCATGGTCCAGCCAATAGATCCGTCTTCCTTCCGTGGGGGTGCACCGAAGTGGCTTCAGAAAGTTAAGGTTTTATTGTCTTTCTCCAAACCGTGTGGCGTCAGGTCAAGAGGAGGGGGTGAGGGTGAGGCTAAGATGGTGAGAGCCATTGTTCCATGCCTGGTACATCTTGGTGCATCAGCCCTCCACATGGTCGTGAGGTACATGCAGGAGTACAGGACAGGCCGTTCCTTGTCAGTCCCTGCTCCATGAGGTGTGTGCAGGAGAACAGGACAGGCTGATACTTATCAGTCCTTGCTCAGGCAAGTGTATTGTGGTGACACAGCAGGCACAGCTGCAAACAATCACTGGGCTGGCATCCACCTCAACCAGGCCAGAATCACAGTTGAAATTTTCAGGGTCTCAGCCTCTGTGACAGTCATGAGGCAGATGAGGGAAACTTTGGACCGTCTCTTACAAGCTCCCACCTGTACCCAGAATGTGCTCCATGACACAGTGGCACTGGCACAGAGGCCACTGGCACTAAGTGATCCGTGTCTCAGGAATGAAGAATAGAAACAGCTGCTGGATGGAAGGAAAGCAGGAGAAACAGCTGCTTGCATAAAGTGACACAGCCTCGTGGAGCTGCCATGAAAACTGTCATCTCAAGGGCAAAATCTGATGCATTGCAATGAGGCTAATGATAAAATGGCTCGCTTTGTTCAGCCCCTAAAAAAGGGCTTTGGTCAAGGCAAAGAGAATTTTGCAGGTTCTAAACAGTCTCTTTCATGTTTACAGAGTACACTGTGCATGATCATTGTGCACAGAAGAAGAATTGCAGAAGTATTTCCCATGGCTGAATACCATGCACTGGCCTCTAGATAAATGTCTGCAGAGCTCCTGTACCCTACTGGGTCAGACCATAGCTGAGAAAATTGGCAGAACACTGATGTACAAGGGGAAAGTGGGAGATTTGCAACAGGTGAAGACCGCACAATAATTTCTTGAAGTAAGAAATTATGCCTGTTTCTATGGGAAGAATTTACGTAATAGCTACAATACACATGCATAGACGCTAATGCCAACATTTACATCTTTCACATGTAACATATACACCACACAAGTCACAGAGCTTTCTCTGGAAGACTGTGTATTGTTGAAATAAACAATGCAAAATAGGAACGCATTACCTTCAAAATAGCAAGACTTCCTCTCACCTCTTCCCCCTCCAAGTTCAGGGACTATGCATTTCATCAGGATTCACTGTATCAGCCAGGATTCACCACCTTAGCCAGGAGCTCTACCTTGGGTTGAGCCTGATAGTCATTCTAAGTCTCCTACCTGAACTTTTGTGTAACCTGACAGATGCTGAGTGTCCTACCTCCTTTCCTGAGTGTTCCTTAGTTTCTGATACAACATCAGCACTTTTGTGATGGGGGAATTCTGATCACGGTGGCCATCTCTTTTTCTGGCTTTTGTCAAAGACATGGTTTAGCTTCTCCAGATACTATCAAGCTCTTCCTGGGTATAACTCCAGTTGTTTGCCAACTTTACTAGGGGAAAAAGAAGAGGATGGCAGGGATAGTTTGCTTTCCCTCTCCTTCCTGTGGGTTTTGTTTCATTAGAACAAGCACGATGATAATCAACATCAGTCAGAGATATACTACCCAGACTTCTTCCATTTTGGAGATGAGATAGGAACTGGTTGTGCCTGTTGATGTACTCACAGGGAAGAAGCCAAATGGACCAAATACTGCCAGTGGTCAGAACTCCCCACCTGCCAGCACGCACAGGAGGACTGGTGCCAGGAATCAAACCACTGGGGATGCCACGGCTGGATTTTCTAAAGCAGTGTGTCTTACAAACCTTCCACAGTTCTCAAGATGAAAGCAGCAGAAACAGTGAGGAGCACAAAAATTTTAGTCAGCAGAAAGGTACAAGATCATCTGTCACATCTCATATGAGTCTCAATAGCTTGTATAGTCTTAAAATAGCAGGATCTCTATTTTTTTTATAGAACTGCAGGTTAAATGATCCTCTTTAACCTTCCTTCTGTTAGAATATTCCAGTTCATGTCTTTGCAGAAGTGGTAAGTTCTTCCTCTTTCTAATTCAAACAAAAGTTAGGATTTCCCTCCCCAAATGAAGATAATGTGTTATCCTTTAGGAGTTATTGGATGCTAAGTCCACAGTCTCAGCATCTAGAAAATCAAAGTGAGACGAGGTAGTACTAGACACCTGAAATACGGCATCAGTAGGACAAATTTGTCACCTTCTTTCTGGTCTTGGAAGAGGAAGCCCCCTATAAGTGACCACTGAGACTCTGGAAGTAATTCCAGCTGAATTCTGTAGGGATGCCTTGGAGATTCTTTGTGGGATGTTTCTTGGTGACTGCCTCCTGTTTACTCAGAGATGGGCAGCCCAAAGACCAATAAATGCATTTCTACTGACCAAGCACAGGAGAAGGGGTTGGACAAATGTCTGATAAGTGCCTAGTGTCCAGAGTAACAGCCAAAATGCCAGCAGGGATGAGGGCCAGCCTGTGAGGGGGCAGGCGGGCCATCCCTGAAGGCATGGTCTCCATCTGAAGGCAGGGTCTGTCTGGAATGGGATTGCATTTCCTAACCTTTGCTTGGGGAATCTGTTTACAGAGGAGGGTGCCAAGCCTAAAGGGAGCGGAGATCACACTCAGATTTCTGCTGCCTCTGTGTGCAAACATTCTTGGCCTCACCCTGCCAATAAAAAATTCTTCCCTTTGTGAGGCATTTCTCCTGCTTTGCTACAGAGAATGGTCTGAGAGAAGTTAGTGTCCCTGTAACCCTTCATCCTCTTTAGAAGCTGATCCTCAGCTTTTTGTTTTCCAAAACTGAAGCTGTAAAGCAAGTTTTGCTCTAATAGCACTGTGGTACCTCCCATCCCCTTCTGTCTTGTCTTTAACTCATTCCTGAGCTCACAACTGTTCTGGGTACTCCTGCAAGGAGTTTTCTCGCCTACAAGCCTGGGCCTGGCACTGCTCCACTACATTTAGGTGGGCAGTCAGCAAAGAGATACAGTATCCCCAGTCCAGTCTCCCTGGTGGCACCAAACTCAAATGCCAGGCATAAAGCTGAGGAGAGGATGCAGAAACAGGCAGGTCAGAACTGAGCTCAACTTTTTTATGAAACTGAGATACATTTCTTTAAAGCAAGAACAGTGGGTCAGAGATGTCCAGGTGGATCAGAATATCCCTTCTCCCTCACTGCTGTACATCATTAATGCCTTGGGGCATACACTAAACCTCCAGCCACAGGTATTACAGTCACTAGTAGAGCAAAGCTCTGATCAAACCTGACACTGCTGTAAGAAGATACATCACTGAAACCTTAAACAGCACTGAAATCCTAAAGAAAGAAGTGTTAAAAGGGGAAAACACAACATTTAAAAAACATCATCAAGACTGCACTGTGGCCCCTCTAAGGAGGAAAGAATGGATGAAGCAGCCATGATATTTCCTAACTTCTAATACCATTGCTTCTTTCCTTTCAAACAAATATAATACAGCAGAGTTTAAAAGTGAAGTACAGACTGCTGTAGTTCCAGACACCTTTTCAAGATACAATCACTAATGAAGTAACTTGGGTACATCTGTCAAAAACTCAGGAGGCATCACCTTGACTATAAAAACAGGGAGCAGAAAGAAAAAGGCAAAATGGTTTGTCCAAGATCCCATGGCTGACTTGTGGAACTGACCTGACACACTCAGGGACATGAGGTATCACATGAACCATCATGACCCCTGCTCGTGTGAGCAGATTGTGACAGAGGAGAAGCCTGGCATCAGCCTCAGAGGGCTCAGCTTGGTCTTCTTCTCAAGAAAGGAGAGGAAGGCACATGCCAGCATCCCTTTGCAGGGCGCTGTTGGAGCCACAGGGTCATTTGTGTTTGTGCTAGATGGAGAACATGGGCATGGTGAGTCCAATGAAATGGACCTAGTGTCTTCAAATACATGGGCAGGAGCTTGAGCAGCTTAGAGGAAACAGATGAAGGAGGGTGCACAACATGAGGAACAATTCTGCCTTGCTTTTCCTGTCCTTTATTCCTGATTTTTCTTCTGTTTGTTCTACCTGGGCTGTTCTGTCATAGTCCAGTTGAGAAGGTGATAAATCCTCCCCCCTTGCCTCTGCCAAGCTCTCCATGCAGGAGAGAGGGAGGACCAAAGGTTCCTCCTGCTGGTATCAAGATAAGGGGATTTCAGGAGAAGCAAGGCCCACCAGGGCTGTGGGTTGTTCCCTCATGTTGTGTTCACTTATGCTCACTGAATCCTGCAGTGGTGCTGCCTTCTGGTCCTCAGCTAGTGCTTTGTCAGCACATTCCTTTATCTTGTTCACCTTAACACATTCACATTCTTACTCATGTTCACCTTCATTTCTGAATGGGCTGCATGAAGACAACTGTATCTCAGAGGAGCCTTGATCTTTTTGGAAACATGTTCACAGCAAGCAGCTTCCTTGCAGCAGCTTTACTTGGCCTCAGTCATGACCATTTCTGTGTTTCTCATTACTGTTCCTGGAGTTCAAGTTGGCAGCTTGTCCTGTCAGGCTCAAAGCTCTGCCTAATGCTATCTAGATGTTTATCTCTTCTATTTCCCTGGCATTTCCAGATGGGACAAACCTGACCTTCAAGAACATCTCTGCTGCTAGTGAAGGCTCCAGCACTATTGCTGTGTACAGCACCAATGGGATTCCTGCTGGCAGGAAGGCAGTGCCAGAGAACTTGGTGGATGCCTAGGTTTACAAGTGTGAGCCTGGCACAGCTGGAGGACACTTGGGCTTCCTTGGGCCATCTTACACTGTGCTTTGCAAGGGTGACAGGTGAGGTTACTTCTCTAGGTAAGTTCCTAGTGTAAAGAGGGAGCAATAGATTAATTAAATGCAGTGGCAAGTATGGTGTATCTTGGAAAACTCTATCCTGGAGAACAGACTCTTAGGTGTGAGAGTCTGGCTGTAATGAGTCAACAATCTTACTCCTGCAGAAGCCAGTCAGACCAAATAATTTTGCTCTGACCAAGCTCGCATATTCTCCAGCTGGAGGGGTAGGCTGGACCCATCTCTAAGATGGCTCTGTGAAAGCTGGCTTCAGCTTCAGCTCCAGCCAGCTCTCCATCATCCAATGCCAGGAACTGGGGCTCAGAGTGGGATTTAGAGGTGGGAAGAAAGGTGTGTGACATGTTGGTGAGTTTTGATTCTTCTGGGGACACGCTTGTATCCCTGAGCTGCTGTGGCCATGCCAGCACAGGACTGAAGTTTGCTCTCTTGGAGCCCCCTCCTGGACTGCAGAACAGCTGTCCTCAGCACACCTACACCGTGGATCTTCACGTCTGCTTCCTCACACCCAGTGAGTGGAGCAGGGCATCCCACCAGGGTGGGATAAGAGAGCTGGGACAGGGGCTGACCTCAGCTTGCCATGGTGTGGGGGAGGGGCTGTTTGTTGCATTCTGTGGCAACAGGATCAAGTCTGGGAAGGTATGGTGACCAGCATGAGACACAGCGAGACAGATCTCTGATTGTTTAAGTCCAGGGATCCATTTCTTTGGGGCGACACCAATGTAGGAACACATTCAAGTTAACTCATAGGCAGAGAACCCCAAACAGTGGCAAGGTGGTGGAATTTATAAGGGAATGGTGGAGTTTTACCATTCCCGGGCTTACCTCCCCCAAGGCAGAGTGGTGGGGTCCACTCTTCCCGGGACTCAAAGCCATGCCTCTTAACTAAGTCTTGGTTTCCCCTGGGCGGGGGCACCCCACAGCTGTTGAGCAACCTGCTGCTGTGAAAGGGGATGCACTGGGAGAGAACTGGTACACACACCCATGTGCGCATGTGATGCTGCCAGCCCAAGAGAACACCTGCACCTACAGCTCCAGTGTGAGCTTGTATGGGCTTGGAACAGGCTGCTCAGAGAAGCTGTGTCTGCCTCATCCCTGGAAGTGTCCTGAGCCAGGCTGTACAGGCCTTGGATGAACCTGGTCTAGTGGAAAGTGTCCCTGCCCATGGCAGTGGGTGGGACAAGATGAGATGAGATGAAAGTCCCTTCCAACCCAAACTATTCTATAATCATTCTATGATATGAAAGTGGCAATGTATTAAACTTGAGTTGTCTCTGCTCAGGCTGGGCTGAGCCCTGATCAGGATTTCTTTCTGCAGTGTTAGATTTGCAGCAATGGCAGGAACCTCCTGCTCCAGGTCTCTCATGGTAGTGGGGGCACAGTCAGGGAAACTACCAGCAAACCCTTCCATCTCAGCCCATCTGTGGAAAACAATTCCTGCATCTCAGTCCTGAGCCAGAGTCAGCAAGGAAATGTACAGGGGGGGTCTCCAGCTTCTGCAAAGACCACACTTGGATCAGCGAGGGGTAGCCAAGATCTGGCATAATGGAGATTCCTTTTCCATCCTCCTGAGTTGGGCATGGGTGGGCCTCTCCCAGCATGAGAGACTACACTGTACTGGCCCTTGTGGTGAGATAGGGACATGCCCTTTCCCCACTTGTGTACAGTGGTAGAAGGCCAGAAATAAAGACTTATCCAGCAGGAGAGGATAGAGGAGGGTGGGATGAAGCCAAGTGCTTTGGAAGGGGCACATAGCCAGGAGCTTACTAGTAGTCCTGAACTGTACCCAGAAAAACCCATCTCCTCTTCCCCTAGACTGTTCCATGTGGACCCTGCACCACAGGAGGATGCTGGAATGTTTGGGAAGGGTCTTGGTGAACTCCTTGGAGGAGGAGTGCTGCAGTGTCTCTGACCTGTATCTGCAAGGCTGGTACCCAGCTCCTTGTGCCCAGTTCAAGTGTCCTCCTTTCTTGTAACTGCTCAGCCACAGCTGCCTTATCAGGACAATGCCTGCTGCAGCCCACCCTACAGGCTGGCTGGAGTGAGAAGACCTTGAGGAACAGTGGTGGGCACTGAGATTTTTCAGTGTGGGGAGCAGGATCTGGGCTGTTCATGAGGCCAAGTTGGAGGGCCCATGAGGAACGGTAGTCTCTGCTGATCCTTGTGCTGTGTGCCAGACAAACATAAACCCACAAAGCAAACAGCCCTTTGCAGTCCAGAGGACTCTGGTTCCCAAGTCTTTATGTATTCAAAGTACC
Organism: Anthoscopus minutus; assembly: GCA_013399455.1. Taxonomy (NCBI): domain Eukaryota; kingdom Metazoa; phylum Chordata; class Aves; order Passeriformes; family Paridae; genus Anthoscopus; species Anthoscopus minutus. The sequence continues at coordinate 189,927 of VWYI01046014.1, forward strand.
CAGACCAAATAGTGACTTCTGGAAGCCTTAGGGACTGCAGCGTTTGAGGAATGGGAAAAATGTTTCCTGGGTTTTGGCTGGTTTTTTAAGAGAAGATTTTGCTGCCATGCTCTGTCTTCCTCACCCAAATGCCTTTTTGACCAGTCGAACAATTTCAGTCAATTCTGACCAGTGGATAGAGGTACAAAGTGTAGTAAAAAGTATTCTGTTGGGTGGGATGACAACATCAAGTCCCTTTTGTTACCAAAAGAAAGGATGAGCATATGCTCAAGTTACCTGCGATGCAGCATGGCAGCATGATTTCAAAGCAGTGGAGAGAAAAAGGTGAAGAGCATGGGAGCAAGAGGGCACAAAGTCATGGGAGCAATGTGATTCCTGACACCAGAGGGTTTCTGACCACCCAAAATATGCTTTTATTTCTTGGCAGAGCTTAACCTGACATGTGTGGGCACACTGGTGAAGGTCTGGGGCCAGATGTGGGCTCAGCAGCCAGAGCAGGATCAGTACATCAAAACCTGTCTCTAGGACAGCCCCATCCCTTCTCCATGAAAACCAGTTCCGGGTGCACAGCATATTGAATGGTCTGAAGGCGGTGTAGGTGTTCACCTGAGGGAAGGAACAGGTCTCTCTGCAGTAGTTAGAGAAGAGGCCCTGGGGAAGGAGAGTGTGGGGGATGCACAGCAGTTACAGCAGTGGTTTCTCACCTTTTGATGAAATAAAGAGCCAGGCCAACCAACAGTAACAGGAGCAGGAGAGATCCCATGACAAACAGCAATTTCACAGCCCTGGAAGGAAGCTGAGGGAACAAAGGCAGAGAAGAGGCATTACAGCCATGACTTTTCCCAGCATGGGGAGGCCCTAGGAGGTCACATAATCAGAATCACAGAATGGGTTGGATTGGGCCATGTTATGTTTGGTTGAGTTGAAAGGAATATTTAAAGGCCATCTAGTCCACCCACCTGCCATGGACAGGGACACCTTCCACTGTCCCAGGTTGTTCCAAGCCCCACCCAACCTGGCCTGGAATGCTTTGAGGGATGGGGCAGCCACAGCTCTGGGCAATAAAAGGTTGGACTGTCCCAGCCTCCCACTCTTTTTTCCCCTGCTACACCCCCTGTGACATCCCAGCTCTGGACAGTTCCAGCCTGGGTGCCAGTAGCTGCTCCCAGCAACTGGTCCTCATGGCTTCCTGGATGTGTGAGCAACAGGTCCAAAAGCAAGGGTCTCCCAGTGAAGCCCAGTGGCTTGCCCATACATGCCCTCTCCTGTGGAGATGTGGCCTGACCCTGGTCTCAGCCCTGCCCACTGTGCTGGAAGCAGAGTCTCTCCTCCTTATCACCACTGTGTGACATGTACACCCGAATGAGCAGCATATTGAGTGGTCCTTCCCTCAGGTGAACACCTACACTGCCTTCAGATCATTCAATATGCTGCTCCTCATCTTTGCGGCAAGTCCCTTTTTGCAAAGCCCCTTTATTTCTGACAGAGCAGACTGAAGGTTCTGTGGGAGGTTGAGATAACACCAGTAAATCTTGAATGATGCTGGGCATGTCAGCAGGTGCAGTTTAAGGCCCATCAGTGGTACTGACAATATGCTGTGGGAGGAAGAGCAGAAAGCTGCAGGCATGTGGCACACAACAGATGATGCTGTGGCCACAGGGAAGAGCTCTTCCTTGGAGCAATATAGAAGTGACAGACACCTTAGGATTACCTTGGTGGGAAACACCTTCCATGTTATTATTTAAAGTGGTGTCATGTTATAACTTGGTGTTCGCTAATGTGTTCAGGATGCAAACAGCAGCTGAACACTCAGGCTGTACGTCAGTCTGAAATAAATGTTACAGTGGATGAGTTATTTAACCAGCCCTGGTGATTTATTTTTATTAATTTTTACTGAGTTTTTTTAGCACTGGATAAGGGGCTGATGTGCAAGAGTTAGAAATGATGAAGTTCTTAGAATACATTTGGGGAATAGAAAACCCAGTATATATATATATATATATATATATATNAGGATGGTTTTAAGTACATAAGTACATGTCCCAGGGAATAGCAGCTGTTCTGCTCCTGTTTTTCTCCCAAACATTGATACAGACATTAGGAAACTGCTTTCTGGGTGCTGGTCATCCAGCTTCTTCTTTTCAAATCTGAGGTGAAGATCAGCTACCTTGTGCAAAAGAGCAGAGAAACTGATCATCTGTTTTTCTTCATGTGTTGCTTTTCAGATGTCCCCGAAATTACACCAACATCGAAATGAATGACCACAGGCAGATGGCAGTAGACTTCTAGTACTCCAGGGCACAGCTAGGTCTGATGGCCCTGGGGCCAGCAATGTGTCTCAGGGGAGCAGAGGAGGTGTCCAGCTCCCATGCACTGGGGCTGCTGCACAGACCTGCCACATGCATCTACATCTGTGTGTGCATGTACAGCTCTGTGTGTGTCTCTGTGTACAAACATCTGAACTGGTTTTTACCCTTCTTAATTTTGACCATGGACTCAAGGAGACCTCAGGAACAGGCTGGGGACTTCTCAGAGGCACAGGTTGCCTGCTCAGAGAGAAGCCTGCTCGGCTGATGCTGAGGAAGGACATATGCTCTGCCTCCTCTTGGGATTCACTTCTGGATGCTGAGCCAAGGCCGCCCCCATCAGACCTTTCCTCCTGGCAGGTAAGACCAGTCTCTGGTCCTTCTGGACTCCATTGCTCAGTTAGGGCCCATCAGCCTCCTCTGTGCCCTTCTCGTCCAGGCAAGGGGGTTCACAGCATCATGCCCTGCTCTGCTAGAGCAGCTCTGCACCACCAGTAGCCTGCTCTAGGGACAGTCCTTGCAACTGGGGATCACAACCATGAGGGTGTTCTGTCCAGCAAAATGGGCTAGAGGAGAGCTGAACACCCAGTTAATCAGCTCCTGCCCAGGTGCAACTCTTATTGGTATCGTCCTGTCCATATCTCGCCTGACATTGGGGAGCCAGAAGTACCATGCTCCACATTTGCTGAGTTTGTGGGGTGAGGAGGGTGGAATTTTCTCAGTAAAAGATTGTTTCCCACACAGTCTGATCAATCCCTAATGGCGCAGCAGCTGACACTAAGCTCCAACATCATGTGTGGAGCCCTGGTCTCACCTTGTGGGTTTCTGCATCCTGTGCAGCTCCATGCATGGTGATAGTGACCCAGACAGATCCAGCTTGCCCACTGGCCAAGTCAGGGGCAGGGAAAACTGATCCCATACTGGTTCTGAACTGTGGCATAGACAGATTTTTACTGAACAGGGTTCTGTGGAGGGGAGGGCAAGATTGATCATCATGGCATTGACCCTCATGAGAAGGAAGCATCCTGTATCCTTGGAGTCCCACCTCCCTGCTGTGTCTGTCTTAGCTGCATCTTCTCCTTGCAGGCCACTGCCTTCTGCTGAGGTCTGTGGGCCCCAGCCAACTCCAGTGCCAACCAGGATGAGCAGCACAGGAGGAGCAAGGCCTCAGCTTTCCACTGTCCAGCCTCTTGTGCCAGGCAGCCCCTTCTAGTCAGCAGGGCTGGGAACACGAGGTACCAGGGACCTTATCTGCTGGGGGCTGCATGTAATTCTTGGGCAGCCTCTGAGACATGGTTCTTCCTCCCAGCTCCATCCTGCCATTAGCACAACACTGCTGGTGCACACAGGTGTTACAGGAGCTCAGATCAGCTCCATCTTGAACTGGCTGGAGTTTGGCATGATGGGCTCGGCCATGCTGCTGAAGGGGCCACATGGCTGGGTGCCTGGCACAGTGCTGTGGCTTATGGTGGAGCTGAGCTGCTGCAGTGTCATCAGCACTTCCTGCTGCAGCCACTGCTGGTGCTCCTGCTGGTGTTCCAGGCTGCACTGCCACTCCAGCACTGCGTGTAGGGCCTGGCTCAGCTTCTGCACCTCCACCTGTACAGCATCCAGCTTCTTGGCAATGGTGGGGCAGTTGGGAGCAGTGGGAGGCACTGGTTCACCCCAAGCAAGGCTGTGATCTCCTGGACCCATAGGGTTTGGCAAGGCAGTCTGAGTGCTGGCATCTTTTACCTGGAATAGTGGGAGGCAAGAGAGAAGGGAATGTGAAATATCAGTTGCCCGTTGAATGGTGTTTAACAAGAGATTTATTCTGCACTTAGCTACAAGGCTCAGAGAAGAGCTTTCAGAGAAAGCAATCATCTTGTTGCAGACCTCTAGACTTCACCATGAGCTGCACTTGAGTCCCACTCCACCCCACCCCACCCCTAAGCTGCTGCTCCATCGGAGCCCCTGGAGCATGATGTTGTTAGCATATGCTGATCTATCCTGGGTGAGTGCTGCTGAACTGATGCCAGGCTGCCTATGCTGATGCCGGGCTTGTGTTTGCTCTCTGCAGGGACAGAAACAGCAACATCTCCCAGATTTTGCTTTCCAGCCTTGGGTGGCTGGAAGAACCTCCTGAGATGGTACTGGTATCAAGCCTTAAAAAGGTTTGTGAGCTGCTGGCTGGCAGCCAAGCCTGGCAGCGACTGGTAACTCCATGGCTAGCAGCGAGTGTTGGCTGACAGCAGGTTGGCCCATGGCCCCACTCCCACACAGAGGGGCTTCCCAAATACATTCATCAAGTGCCAGGGTTAGCATTGCTGGGGAATACAGCTAGCAGAGGTTGGAGGCACTATGGGAGCCTTTCACACCCAGAAGCCTGTCCCACCACAGTGTAGATGCAGCAGGGTGCTCTGCAGGGAGGGCCAGATGGGGCAGCTCCTGGACAGAGCACATGGACTCTCTCATCCTGCCATCCTGCTTTTTTCTCCAAAAGGATAGCCCTGTCCACAGTCTTCTTTTTCACCATCAGGGCTGAGCTCTTGGTGGGGTGTGTGACCAGCTGCTCTTGGCTTGGCAGTAGCTGGGGCGGGGGGGGCAGGCCCCCCAGAGCAGTCCCTGGAGTCAGAGCTGTGCCTGTGGAGCTGTCATCACCTGCAACAACAGAGAAATACCTCAAAAGGAGGCCCTTTGGGAGTTTCCAGTGGGAAATGGGGCACTTTCTTGAGCCCAGCAGTGCCAGGAAGTGGCCATGGTGAACCCCAGTGGGGCAAGGCCTTACCATTCCCAGGGGCCAGCCCCACAAGCAGAATGTCCCCAAGCTGCCCACCATCCTTGCAGAGTGAGGCCACACCAACAATCTGGATGCCCTCCTTGGTGTCCTTGCTGCCAGCAGAGCAGGGCACCCAGCTGCCCATAGGATCCCCAGTGGGCAATGCAGGGTGCTGGGTGCCCAGCAGCCTGGGGGGCTCAGCCTCATGCCCCTGCAGTGGGGGCCAGGGCTAGTCCCCATCCCAGCCAGCTGCTGCTGACCCTGGCTCCACACTCTTCCTCTTGAGGAAAAGGTACACAGCCTGCGGTGTCACTCGGGTGTCATCCAGCTCCAGCATCTTCTTGATCTTGTGGAAGCTCAGCCCAGCCCTGCGCAGCTCCACAATTCTCCTCTTGGCATGGTCATCCAGGCAGCCCATTGCTGCCGGCACCCCTTCTGTGTCCGGCAGTTACATCCCTGGAGTGCAGCGTGGTGGGGATGCTGGCACCCCCCAGGCAGCTCTGTGCCCCGTGATGGTGCTCAGGCTCAGCTAGTGCCTTGCTGCCAGGCTGCTGGCCCTTGCCCTGTGTTCATGTGGCGCCATCCGCAGCTGTGACATGGTTCCCAGGTGGAAAGAATGAGGGAGGTGGCTCTTCCCACCGGAGTGAATATAGACAGCCCCAAACCTGTCCCTTGCTCATGTGGAGCCCCTTTAGAGAGAGGGGTCCAGCTTGGTTCCCCAGTCTGCCAAGGGCACAGAGGATGGTGATGGGCTTGGCTCTGCCCAGTGTCCTAAACTGGACACCAATCCTACCCTGCCACCAGCACAGTGAGCAAACAGAAGCCGTCAGGATTCCAAGCAGCAACTCAGTGTCCTGGGAAGCCTGGTGCGAATCCTGGCAAGTGACAGTTCATCACACGAGGCTGGCAGGACCCCGTTGTGTTTCCCTGGTAGCCCAGAAGGTCACGGCAAGCAGAACTGTAGAAACTCCATGCAGGAACTGTTGATGCTGTAGAGCCTGCCCTTGGGTCTGGAGATGACACCGTCCTGTACCTTTGGGAGAAGCAAATGCAACCACTGATACACTTGTAGAGAAGACACAACTATAAATAAAATGGCTGTACTTCCTGTGCTGCCCCTCTTACACTAGGTACATGCCTGTACCACACAGGGATATACCTATATATGTCTATACATATATATGTCTATACATGCACATGTATGTGACTACACAACTATGTTGGAGAGATTTTTCCACTTTCTACCAAATTCCTTAATCTGCAGGCATTTCTTGGACCCTCAGTGTTGCAGCTGCTCTCTAAAGGACATACTTTTCAGTTTCACTTCACCAAAATAAATATCTTCCAAGCATTCCCATAAGGCAGCAAAACACTTTTCCGATTAGAGACTATCTCAAGCTGCTGCTGCCAAGCAAATGCGATATAGGAACCTTTTCCAGACCACACTTCCCAAGGCACATGTGGATCTTAAAAAAGACAATAATGTGTTTGGCCAAGGAGGCACAAAGACTATTGGACATCAGCCTCAGTGAGAAATAGAGTCACTTAATTTGACAGACAAATTTTTCCCCTCTGCAATCTTACTTGTTCCACGGCAAAAGAAAGACACATTAGCTCCAGAGATGGAGGCTGTACTTCGATCCAGCTCTGTTTATGTCTAAAGGCCACCCTATGACCTGCTGTGTGTATTAGGGACCTTGCAGATAAGAGCTGGGACAGTGGATATTGGAAAACAGACATCCTTGTAAGCAGACACTAGAGTTGCAGAGCAAGAGCAAACGGGCAGAAATTCTCAACCATCCCCATTTCAAGGGAAGATGCTCCAAGGACACCACCACCTTAGAGATGCATGTTTGAGGAGCCTGAGCTCTGGGAATATACTCTGCTCTCCTCCCAGAGTGTGTCCAGACCCAGCCAGAGAACACTGGAGTACCTGAGCAGCTGGTGACAGAAACATACCATTTGCATAAATGCCAGGTAAGCCAACAGCCACGGCTGCAGCCTTTGCCTAGCCTCCATAGGCAAGATGAGGAGACCACCTTGGAGAAGCACCAACTCCACACTGCATCTCCTCCAGCTTCGTCTCCACTGAAGATATTGCTCCCTGTGTTCCAAATCCCTCCTTCATCACATGCTCATCCCCTTCAGCCCTTCCCCAGCCCTCAACTGAGGTCCCACCACCCTGCCCTGCTTTCCTGGGCTTGGGGAAAGTTCATGGGAGACACAGACCATCCCTGCCCTGCTAATGCCACATAATCTCAGGATTCCCAATTCACAGTGTTCCTCCAAAACCCCAAAAATTTGTTGCAGGGGCAGCAGGATGAGGAGTTTGGCCAGGAGGGCTTCAGGGTAGCAGGGCACTGCTATGGACAGCAGCTCCATGGAGATACCATCAATGCTCAAGGCTTCACCCAGATTCTTTATCCTTCAAGAGCAGCAATTGCCTCTGCAGCAGGGCTGTAAAAAAAATATCTATTTACTGATCAGAGGTAAACCAAGCCATTTCAGGGAAGACACTGCAAAACAGGCTGGGGGTCAGAATCCAGCAGGTGAGCAGGAGATGCAGGAGGTAAGTGCAGCCAGAAGTGCAGGTCAAAATCCAGCTCCAACCCCACTCACACCTTGAGGGCAGACAAAGTATGTAACAGCTACTCTACCCCTGTCGGGGTAGAGGTAGGGGAGAGGTAAGGTAGGGAAAAAAGGTTACCAGTGAAAGCAACATGAGTCTATTCCATAAAATACACTATTCTGGCAATTTCCTCCAAGATCACAGAAATCAACTAAGTTGGAAAAGACCTCTGAGTGCAACCTTTGACTCATCAACACCTTGTCAATTAGACCATGGCACCAAGTGCCACATCCAGTCATTTCTTGAACAACTCCAGGGATGGTTACTGCATCACATTCCTGGGCATTCCAATGCCTGGCAACTCTTCCTGTGAAGAAATTTTTCCTGATGTCTAACCAGACTCCTCCCCTGGCTCAGCCTCAGGTTATGTCCTTGTCCTGTCATCAGTTCACTGGGAGAAGAAGCCTTTCAGGTAGTTGTAGAGAGTGATAAGAGCCTCCTTTTCTCCAGGCTAAACAACCCCAGGTCCCTCAGGCATTCCTCATAAGATTTACCCTCTAGACCCTTCCCCAGCTTCATTGCTGTTCTCTGGGCTCATTCCAGCACCTCACTGTCTCTCCTGATTTGAGGAACCCAGAATACTTTGGGTGGGAAGGGACCTTAAAGCTCATCTTGTTCTACTCCCTTGTCATGGCCAAGGACACCTTCCACTATCCCAGGTTCATCCAAGCCGCATCCAACTTGGCCATGAACACTTCCAGAGGTAGCCACAGCCTCTCTGAGCAACCTGTGCCAGGGCCTCACCACCTTCACAGGGAAGACTTTCTTCCTAATATTTCATCTAAATCTACTCTCTGACAGTTTGAAGCCATTCCCCCATGTCCTATCTCTAAATGCCCTTGTAAAAATTATTTCTTCATGTTCCTTGTAAGCTCCCTTGAAGTATTGGAAAGCCAAGTCATAAGATCCTACAGTCAGCCTCTGCAACAGCCTGGCCTGGCTCCATCTCTGCTTATAACTTTATTTATCCACATCTTGCTGCAAACTCACAGTTCTCCTGTAATAAATGTGCACCCCATTTCCATACTGAGTCCATCACCTTCTCCTCTTTCTCTCTCTCTCCAGAAGGTATTTTCCCCAGAGAGCTGCAAACTGTGCTATGCAGACACCTTATCAACTTACACATTCACAGAGATGAGACCTTTACACTCACCTGGCCTTCAAGGTGTGTGTTACTCTCCAATAATTTTTGCACAAAGAAAACCAAAAATCAATTCAATGAGAGGAAAAGGACTTATTTTAGATCTGTGACTGATGGAGTTCCTTCACTTTCCAGGGCCAGGCTGTGAGTGACATGGTTTCTTTAATGGTTTCTTATACCACTTGGGAAAAGTTAATTGCAGTGGTAGTTTTTCAGGGGGACAGGAAAAGGGATCACATACGTGTAAGAAAATTCACAGCAATTGTGTGAGCTTATCCTCTGCCTCTAACACTTTCTGTGGATATCAAGAACATAGAAAGGGCTCATCTCCTTCAGAAAATCTTGAAACAATCTCATCTGGACTGACTTAACCATTGCTATTTCTAAAATAGAGCAGCACCACAAAGTTGGCTCGGCTTGGCATTTCCATACATAGACCAGGTGCCATGAGCTGAGCATGGGCAATGAAAGTCCCCTGTTCTCAAATCCTGGTTGCCTCCACCTTCCCAGCTGTCACACTGTGTTCCAGCCACGGCTGCAAGTCCTTTGGCAAACCCACATTATTCCCCTGCAGCTACACATTATTCCCCTGCAAGCTGCAGTGGCTTCTCATAATCTGAACGTGTCTTCCCCCACCCACACACACACCCCTTGTGTGTTGCAGGAGTGAGACGTGGTGACTGGAATACTCCGCTCACTTTGTTCAAATCAGAGAGGGCTGCCGTGCAGCACCACAGGCTACAAGTTTTTCCCTTTGGAGGGTTGGCTTTGAGACCATATACAGCCAGCTGGACATACACATTTGTATGTGCCTGCCTTGTTACACCACCATGCTTGCAATAGGAATTTTACTCCAGCCTGCCAATATAGGTGTCTTGCAATGCTTGCAATGCCTAAAGTCTTTATGTACTTAGTTGTAGCTGGGAAAGCTCCTTTACCCCAGTATTACTGCTGATAATTGTTATAGGTAGATATTAAAAAATTTGGTCCCGAAAATAACAGACAAGGGACGAAGGCCAATACAATTAATTTGTTTAATTTGCAAGCAATAGAGAGACAGGGATACAACGCGTTGGGCAGCCAACAGAGTCCAGGCTCTCAAAAGTTGGTCTGCGACTCCTTCTCATAAGGTACAGCATTTTATACTTTTTCCTTCTGAAAATCTCTGGTTGGCAGTTGTAAGGGGGGGTTCTTCACTCCCCCCCTTCTTGGTTATTGTTTTGGGGAGAGTTTCTGTTTCNTGCGATTCCTTGGTTTTCTTTGCTTAGGAAATATTTTTGGGAAGGGGTCAATGTTCTCTCTCAGATGACCTTGTATTTTCTGTATTGCAGAAATGGTTTCATGATCTTCTGAACAGACAACTTAATTAAAATAGGTAGACAAATGCTAATACACACTGACAGTTAAAACAAGTTCTAATACACACTGAAAAAATTAATGATAGACAGAGTCTATTACAATAATGCTCTATTCCATAACTCTGCATGCAGTTATCTGATATCCAGTTATCCACAGAAACAACGCCCAGAGCCTGCAGCAGCTTTACCATCATTTGGATTGTTTCCTTAGTTCCCATACTCTCTGGCCCATATATTACATACAAAATGAAACAGCCTCAAGAGAGAAGGAGAAAGAAGGCAGTATGCACCAGACTTCCTTTCAGAACAGAGTGGATTTAAGGTCAAAAAAGGAGGAAGAGCATTAATTCAGGTTTCCTACCACTCAAGTGATGTAACCACTAGCCTTAAGCCAAGCAGGCTCTTCCTCTGCACAACTTGTTCCTGTGCTTCAGCAAGTCCTCACTCCAGGAGCTGAACCTGAGAGGATGTCCCCAGCATCCATCCTGCAAGTCCTTGGAGTAGAGCTCCTGCACACACATCCACCCCTGCCACTGCCACCTGTCTCTCTCACAGTTCTTCTGAAGCCCTGATTACCTGGCTTTGAATGCCAAATTCCCCAAGAGTGAAACATTAGTTGTGTGACCACAGAGTGGCTCATGTCTGGGAAGAATGACTTCACCTTTTGTCTCACAGCTGCTCTTGGACACAGGCAGCTTTTATCTTTGGGAGGTTGTCTTGATTTGTAAGACAGGTATCTGTC